>BSYO01000012.1:19589664-20189664 GCA_033239525.1 Nepenthes gracilis | reverse complement strand
AGTTAAATTGTTAAAAAATATACCTTTGATAGACAATAACAGTAAAAATATAACTTGTCGAAAGGTTTCTGACATTAAAAATGATTCCAGTATATCAAATATCGAAAAATCTTAGTATGTCTCCATGAGCATGTTAGTATGGTTTCATCAACATCTTATTATGCTCGAGCGTCCAAATAGTCGAGGGTTTAAGTTATCAATAGTTTTAGTATATGTTATTATGACTCTATAGGAGTTTTGAGACAACCTTCATGCACGATTCTTATCCTTGAATGCATAGATTCTTTTTTCCTTTGCCTATTTATTTTTTGTCTTTATTAATATCGTATCATTTAGTGTGTATCATATGTTAAAATGGTAAAAAAATTCACTAATAAAACGTGTGTGTCGATAAGGTAATACAAATAAGAATTTGATTAACTGTTATTTATTATCTTATTAAATAGTTAATGATCATTATAATGATAATTAGGAAACGAGGGGGGCTGCAACGCCCTTCTCGCATTGCAGCCCGTACGACTTCGACGCAGGCGTCGGATTTCTCCATCCGAAATCCGATTTGTTATTTTTTTTTTAATTTTTCTTACTTTTTTTTAAAAAATAATTTGGCTGTCAGATTTCCATTCAACGGCCAAATT
This sequence comes from Nepenthes gracilis, assembly GCA_033239525.1. Classification (NCBI taxonomy): domain Eukaryota; kingdom Viridiplantae; phylum Streptophyta; class Magnoliopsida; order Caryophyllales; family Nepenthaceae; genus Nepenthes; species Nepenthes gracilis. The sequence continues at coordinate 20,189,026 of BSYO01000012.1, read as the reverse complement.
CGCGTCATATGAGCTGTGACGCCCTTCCCGCGTCGCAGCCCCCCCCGGATTTGATAATTAGGCTTTAAAAAGTGACTTATTGTTTAGATTAATTTGTGTGCCGGATTTGGATTATTTAATCAACATATCAATATATAAAGAATAAATTTTTAAAGTAATACCATATTAAATACAATATATTAAATATAAACTTACACTACGGGCATTACCATCTACGCCTCAATATTCTTCCTTTTTCGTAGGGAATAAATTGGCCACACTGAAAGACAGAAAAAATATATTTTTTTATTTAATTTTTTAAGTAATTGTTTACCGACTTTTCGATAAAATGAATAAATATTTTTTAAGTCAAATAAAAACTGTATGAAGTTAGTCTGCAACACGTGGTCTCGTCTACCACTGAATAGACTTTCCCGCTGCTCGTCCAGTTCTACCCGTCCAATGGAAGAGGAATCACCAGGCTGCCACTGCCATCATTAATTCCCATTCTTCCCTCTCCCCAGCCCCGCTATAAAAGCAGCAGACCTCAATTTATGGCAGAAAATCGTCGTTGATCCTCTCCTACGTGAGGCATAATCCGCAGAATTTCTCCTATATTTACTAATCGTTTGCCATCAATGGTGCCGTCCCCGCCCGTCACCGCCGTCGCAGTGGAGGACTACGTGTTTCCTCCTACCGTGAAAGCTCCGGGCTCCGACAAGTCCTTCCTACTCGGCGGCGCTGGTTAGCAACCTTTAGACGCCCTCTCGATTCTTTTTCTGCGTTTGTTCTTGTGATTCGTCTTTAAATTTTATGAAAAATTTGTTAAACTTATCTGACATAATAAATATGTTTTATGCCAAATTTTATCTATCGCATTGCAGATAATCGATGATAGTTAAAAATGAAATTAGGTAGAAAAACAAAAACCGAAATTAAATGTTTAAGCTGGCAACAAATTTGACAGTTTTTTTCTTCCAATTAATTTATGAATTGTTGTTGGTGGTGGCGTCTAACGTGCGCAGGGGAGAGGGGATTGGAGATCTCGGGGAAGTTCATAAAGTTCACGGCGATAGGGGTTTACCTGGAAGAGGATGCGATTCCGTCACTCGCGGTTAGGTGGAAGGGGAAGAGCGCGGAGGAGTTGTCGGATTCCGTCGAATTTTTCAGAGACATCGTTACAGGTAACACGCAACGGCGTTTTTAATCACCGCCATTACACACAGCTAGATCTCCTCCTGATCTTCAGCGTCTCACCCCATTTCTTCTTCCTCTATGCACTTGGTTCCATTTTTTGGGGTTTTTCAGGTTTTCTGACCGAAGGTAACTTGAGGCAACAAAATCATTCGAGTACAATAAACGTAAAGACTACGAATTTAAATTAAAAAAAATCAATCCTCCTTCTACAATTAAATTAAATTAAATTAAATGATAAGATTAGATTAGATTAGATTTACTGTGTGAGAAGTTGATACGCTGAATAATCCTTTTTAAAAATATTTTTATCTATGTAAGTTTCTTTTAAAATAATAAGTTGGATAAAAGATCCGTATAATGATTATAAATAAAATATTTTCTAGGGTAATTTTTTTCTGAAAAATTGGATACTAATCCTTGTAAAAATTTATCAGATGATGATTATTTGTTCAATTATTTATTATTACATAAACTTGCTAATATAGATGGATGATGAATTGTTATATTGCCTATCCTGGATATTTCAAGGATATCTAAATGATTTTCCTTTGATATTATTATGTATCCCAAGAGTTAATTAGACGGATAGAAATGGGAATAAAATAGTCAGATACATGGTTTGTTAAACATTGTGTTCACAAATAAAACTATCAGTGTCGTCATTCATTAAAAATATATTAGTATTGGTTATATCGGACAAAATATATTAATATTAAACATATTAAATGAAAATCCTTTTACAAACTATTACCTATCAGTGAAATATTAGTCAATATATTATAATACATTGATTTGAGTGCTCGATGTTAATATATATCAACTAATATTTTTATATTGATAAATGGATATGTGCACATCAGATCCTTTTAGACCTTCGAGCTAATAGGAGTACCGTATATCATTTATATGCTATTTAATTTTATTTTATATTTTTAGCTAAATAGATAAAGATGTTGAAAAAGAGACAATAATTTTTTCATAAAGTATTTGCCACTCTATTGAATAGGGTTGTTAGAGAATGGATGAATCAACCTATACTACTCAAATAGGCTAGATATATTTATAATAACATTATCATAAAATCTTGAAGATTGAATCTTACTTATCTCAATTGACTTATAATATATATTTTTTTATGCATTTATATTGCCCTGCGAGGAAGGTAAGATGGAATAACCCGAGATCAAATGTTAATTTAAGAGACGGGCAAGGAAAACATGTATAAATATTTATGCTGATACAAATCACACCTTCTGTCACTGCTTTCATGTAAAATATAAAATCTTTCATGTACCAACTATCTGTTAAACCTTTCTTTTCGATTGGTGGGCTTAGATATGTGTTTTTCCCGCATACGTTTGCCCATTTTGGAGGGGAGCTTTGATACAACTAATAGAATTATTATCATGTGACTCGACGGTCATAAATTCATATAGTTAAAATGGCTTGTTGCATGATAAAATATAAAAGGATATAATAGATTCAAAGGAATTCAGCCCTGTTTTCATACCACGCATAGCTTTATAAATTATACCGTCACTTTATGCTTGCCCATACATGAATTATACGACATATTATCAAAATTATGAAGCTAATTCAGTAAAATTCAGTTGGATCCCTTGAGCAGTGGGTGAGGCTCTCACATGGGATTAGTTCCGACCGGAATTGCAGGATTTCCTGCGTCGAGATTTCTGAGTGACTGATGAATGAATTTTGCCTGCCGTTGCGTAGGTCCATTCGAGAAATTCATGCGGGTTACGATGATCTTGCCGCTGACGGGGAAGCAATATTCTGAAAAGGTGACAGAAAACTGTGTCGCATTTTGGAAATCCGTTGGGATTTACACAGATGCAGAAGCCAAGGCTGTGGAGCAGTTTGTGGAGGCCTTCAAGGATGAGAATTTCCCACCCGGCTCCTCCATTTTATTCACGCAATCACCCCTTGGATCCCTAACGGTGAGTAGCTTTTACGAACTAAACAGACCTTAATGAAATGTAATCACAGTGTGTTTGAATAGCAATTGGGCTATTTAAGAGCTCCGATTCCGGTAAAATTTACTTTAGGTCTGAACATTATTAAATTAGGGCAGTGCAGCTGATGCAATACAAAAACAACAGCTAGCCCTAAACACACCTGAAAAGCGAATATGATGTCAATTACCAGGCATGATGTGCAGCGATTTCTGTCCCTAGAACAGTAGTGTGATCGGAAAAAGTGATATCTTTGCGGCTGTTGTGATTACAGATTGCGTTCTCCAAGCATGATTCGATTCAGGAAGTGGGCACTGCAGTGATTCAGAATAAGCACCTGTCGGAGGCAATTTTGGAGTCCATGATCGGCAAGCACGGTGTATCTCCGGCAGCGAAGCAGAGTTTGGCGGCTAGAATATCAGAATGGGTGAATTACGAAGAGTTGATCGGAGAAGAAAACGGTGCGGCCGCCGGAGAAGAGAAGCTGGAAATCGAGAATGGGAAACCATAAGAATGGATTGGGAAGATACGAGGACGTGTGTGGTATCTTTAAAATATTTAGACTAATTACTACAAATAATAAAATCTTTCTATTTTACCAGTTATATTTCCACTTGTTGCTTTTTCTTTGGCATGGCGTTCTAATCTTATTTGAAAAATGTTAATATTATATTAAAAAATAATTAGAAAATTATGATTTTAATTACATTGTTGCAATAATTAGAGGTAAATATCATTTTGTTATAAAAAAACCTTATACTTTTTTACATAATTGATAAAATTAAAGCATTGTGCTAAAATTTAAATGGCAAATTTTGCAATGGTTTGATATAATTAATAAAAAAAAATCAAGTATTAGGCTTATGATTGATAAGAAAGAAAAATTACCCAAAAATATAAAAAAAAAAGTCGAAAGATTGATATTTTTGATAATTATTTCTTTCCAAAATTATTAAAAAAATGATTTTTAGAGGTAAATAAAGGACATGAGAGAGAAAAAATATGCCACTAGCTTGGCCAATGGGACCAAAACGAATAGCTATTGAGGGTGACAATATAACCAAAGAGCATTTAAAAATGTATATGTTGTTGTTGATGATTTATACTACTTGTTAGAAATTTTTTTATTGACATATTTCATAATTATAAAATAAGTTGTTCATATCATGCCTAAATAACATACGATCAATATATGTATAAAGATTTATGTCGAATGCAAGTCTGTTGAATGTAATATTCTCAAGCATTAAATTATGTATATTCTATATATGAGTGTATTTTGTTCAATATCTTCATATTTGATGGACACAAGTGTGCTACTTGCTGAAAGTATCATACTTGATGCAATCTTACAGTGTACGTGCAACGCTTCTAATTTTTTTATCCAGACACATTTTTTATGTTTTATTTTTTGCCCAGATGAGCAATACTTATATAAAGGCTCACGTTCGATACAAGCCTATTCCATGCAATATTCTCACACTTGAAGTGTGCATAATCCAATGCATGAGTATATTTTGTTTAGTATTTTTGTGTTTAAGGAATACATTTGTAGTGTTTGTTGAAGATATTATGCTTGATAAGTGCCAATATTGCACATAAACGAGGGGCGCTGTGACACGGGCTTCATATGGCATCCGTATTATACCGTATTATAATTGTTTGATCTCCATCTAATGTCCACTGTTAATCCATTTATTTAAAAATTATTTAAATTTATTTTTTTAATAATAAAAAATAATAGGTGTTAGATAGAGATTCAATGGCTATCGTACGACATCGTACACGCGTCACATGGAGCCCGCATCACAGGGCCTCTTCTCTTATATTGCACATGCGTTGCTTCCCATCTTTTTACCTAAATGTACTTTTTTTGTTTTAACTCATATTACAAATATTTCATTTCTTCTAATTCTAATCACCATGCTAAAAATTTAACTTTATTTTAAAAATTGAACTTATACTCACCCAACTTATTTTTTAAAAATAAATTAAAATATTTATGTTTTTTTGACTTAAAATTCATAAAATTAAATTTAATATAACATTTAAACCTTTAAAATTAAGGTAAAAAGCGTGTGTTTTATATTTTATCTTTTATCAAATTTATTTAAAAACATAACATGAATAGGAACTTAATTCTGAAAAGCCATAAACTTAGATAATTTTATCATACATAAATTATTTTTTAAAATTAGTAAAAATATTTGCAAAAAAATCTGATTGGTCAGAAATAAACACCCTAAAAAAGGGGGAAATGTTATTTATTTCTTATCCACTAGAAACAAGCAAGACGAAAGAGGGCCAAGAGAGGCGCAGACCTACGACCAGGAAAGCAGCCATGGCAATGCTTCCACCTCTTCCGTCACCCTCATCCTCATCTTCCCTTCACATCTCTCATTGTCCCCACCGCCTCCTCCTCTTTTACCACCGCCAACTTCTTCCCAATTCCAAAGCTGTTCTCTTCTCCTCCGCCACCAGAGCCGCCGATCCTAACACCACTCCCACCCCCACCGACTCCGACTCTGAAACTAACCCAGACTCACCCAAATCCGACCCGGACCGATTCGAGTCCCGCCTCTCCCAGGTCCGACTCCGGTACCGCTCCGGAACCGGGAAGAAAGCCGAGATCCGAAAGAACCGAAAGTCCACCTCCTACTCGAAGAAAGGGTCGTCGTCGTCCTCCTCCGGATCCGGAGTTCTCCTGCCGCCCGTCCCGCTCAGGGAGCAAGTGTCTTCCGATGGATTGAAAGTGGAATTCGGGTTTAGCCCGTACTCTGAGAGGGTTAACGGGTGGATAGCCGGTCTGGGATTGGCAGCGCTGCTACTGGTTGAGCTGGCGACGGGAAAGAGCGTGATAAAATACCACACGCCGGCGATTGTGTTTGTTCAGGTCTACTTTGTGTCGGCGGTGAGTGCTCTGTATTTGAAGTATGAGAAGGAGAGACAGAGTATTTGGCCTCAGGCGATGAAATGAACAGAGACGAATATAACTGGAAGAATCTGAGCCATCTCTCTTCTCTACTGTTTCCCTTCGTTTTGGATTTTTGGTGTAAAAAATTTGAGGGAGATTATCTTAAATTGTTTGATGGGTGTGGTCTTCTTAGCATTTTTCTGTGAATTCTCTTGCATGCTTGGCCAAATCGGATCATGCCAACGGCTGTCTTTTTGAAAAGTCTGGTAAAAAAAAATTCAGAAGCCAAATCTTTATTGCCTTATCAATGTTTGTTTTCAATAGGGTTAAGTTAAACAATTTCTATTTCATAGAAGTAAGAATTCTGATTTTTGAATGTGTTTTGTTAGAGGATAGAGTTATGTTCTACTCCACTTTCTTTTTCCATGGAGAAAGCCAACTTATTCATCAACTTTCTTAATTGAAAAAATTATGTCCAACCCACTATAGTAAATTTACTACATTTAATATTTTATTAGGTTAATATTCTATTTTTGAATCATACATTTTAGAAACTAGAGTTACGAATCACACACTGATAAATCCATCATCCTTTAGGTCTCATAAAATCCATTCTTGCAGTATCCATGGAATTGCGACTCAAATGGAGATGCACCTGCCATAGTATGATCTATATACCATTTTGTATTAGTTATACTGAAGCCCAAGTGGTTTGGTGGGACTTCGTCTTGTAAGACCACAGAACTCAGAAGAACGATCTGGGTCTTTGCCATATGTTATAAATTTCTGCCATTCTATAGCAAGAAGCATCGGTTTCGATGATGAACGGCTGAGAATGATTAGGTGATGTTGGGTTAGGTTGCTAGAAAAGCTTGTTTTTGTCACTAATTTCTATTGAAAATCATCGATCTTCACCACCGTAGTAGTAAGTCGTTTACTAATATTTCTATATTGTGCTAAAATACTTTGGCTGGTTTAGCCAGTGGTCTTTCAAAAAACCATTAATCCGATAATCTGAATCGAACGGTTAAAAATCGAATCAAATATTGGGGTAACCGCACGGTTTGACCCAGAATAATTTCTTTTGATTTCGGTTTGGTTTCGGGTTATCAATCTTTAAAATAATAGTTATTCAAACCAACCGTATATGTTTTTATATACCTAAAAAGTTCTTCACTTAGTATACATATACATACATATCTTATTTTGTTATTTATAAAAATATTTTAATTAATAAGTGAGCATAATTTTTGTTGACATGGATGATTAATTGAGTGAATAGAGATTTAAAAGACATCTGAAATTTGAAAAAGTAAAATTTATGGTTGCATGAAACTCGTATTTGTAAGAGTTGTTGGCTAAAGTATAATTCAAAGTTATAAATTCTATATTTATATTATACTGAGTCTTTTAAAATTATGAATTTCATATATTATATGTCTATAATTTAAATAAAAAGCTTATGCTATTTAAAAACCGATTAACTGGTCAAATCAATTAAATTACAATTTCAATCTATACCAAACCGATTTGGCCGATTCAGGTCAAACAAGTGATTAACTAGTCAAATCAATTAGATTACAATTTCGATCTATACCAAACCGATTTGGCCAATTCAGGTCAAACAAGTGTTCACGGTTCGATTCTCCCAACCACTCAAGGCCCTCAGGTTAGTCACTACTCTTAGTGGTACCAGAGGTGATATGGCCCCAGTGCTTACCAAGATGCTATATGGCCTTGTAGGGAAAAAACTATGGAGTAAAGAATAACAGCTCTTGAGAGATTTTATGGATTTTGGTGAGGCCAAACGACATGATCAAGATTTCATAAAAATCATAATGAAGACAGTTTTATACGTGCCTGCTAGCTGCATCTGAATAAGGTATGTATCAAATGAGCCTCGAAATTGATTATCTGGAAGATCATCAACTGTAAAAGATCATCTTTTTTGAGCTGTCCATATTTCTGTGTAACAAAGATAACAGCTGAAGCAAAAGGAGTAATGTTAGAGGGCACATTTAAAGGTTCTGTCCAACAACATTGAAGTATGTCATCATCCCAATTGTTAAGATGCAATGACCAACATACAAATTCGATTAAAAATCTTTATCACAAATGGTACTATCTGTTGCAAAAATTGCTTTCTGAAACCAGATGCAACAATAAATATCAAAAACACCTTCCGAAAACGAACCTCAACGAGTACCATAATAATGCGTGGCTCATGACAGGAATCACATCATTAGTTCAACAGTGTCCACCAATTTCGGATATCGACGCCCTTCCCAGCCATTTCTGAAAGCCAGTTGCAAACAAACAGCACCATATGACTATTCTAAATTCATTGTGAGCCATGGAATTTGTTCAACAGTAAGCCATATCTACTGCCCGACTACATTTCTAATGTCATCAATACAACCTCTACTTCCACATAAACTTCAAGAAATGTAGTAGATGAAATACTTTTTAAATTTAACAGTTTACAGGGCTGCCGCTTCCCAGCAGAAATCAGCAAAGTCAATCTAGTACAAAGAATCAACAGTGACACCATTATTTCCCCGCCCACTCGCATCTATTTACCATGTTCTTAGTCAATAGTGAATTCATGATTGACGGGTAATCCATCCCACCTGCTGCAAGAAGGCTCGCTTGACAAGATGCTCGCTGCCTCATTCTTTGTTGCTTCATCATATCCATCAATGGTGTTCCTGAATGTCTATACCTCTTGACTTCGTCATGTCACATGCAAACCGAGCAGGCACACTCTTTTCCAAAACCCTTGTCAAATCCAGCAACTCGTGAATTTTGTATCTCACATGGAACATATATACCAGGCTGAATGACTCTTCCACATCTTTCTGCCATAATAATCTCAAAAATTCCAGAAAATCAATGGTCATATGGTTGTCCGAGTCAAAAAATCATTAACCGCAAGATGGATATCACCATGAGTCACGGCATCTTCGGGTTCTGGCATGTAAAGGCTAGAAGAGGAGGCCTGTGGATTGCAATTGCCCATAATTTTAAAATAATGTACGAAAAAAATCTACAAATATGCAGTCTTGCAAAGCGGATAAACATTTATTAGTAACGGGCAATGATTAACTGAACAGCCCAAGATCAAAATTCAAAAGCATATTTCAGAATCTATTTGCCTGTGAACATGCATGCACATCTTTGACATGACGCAGATAATTTTAATCCAGCATCATTTTCCAATAATATGAAAACAAATCCTAATAAACAAAGAGCTAATGTTTAATCCTACAAAATATATACATAAATCCATTTCATACCTTTGCATCAAGTTGCATCTCTCCGTTATTATCTGTAATAAGGCATGCACCATGTATCTTCAACCAGTCTGGGCATTCCTCTAATCCATCTGCATCCTTCTCTTCATCTCCTTCAATTGCACGCAAACTGCTGAAACCCAGAATCTGAGCAATATATGAGACAGGGACTGTAGGGCGGTAAGCACGAGAAATACACTTCACAGCCTCAAACCGCATCTTTTCAACATAAAGGTCTGCACACAAACGGGCCTTCAGATCAGCCCCAATTTACTATGTAAGCAGAACGATTTCCACTGAAAAGAGATACACATACCCATAAGGCAAGTGTTAAGGTTAGGAGCAGTCTTGTACAGTCTAAAGAACAAAACATAATTCCCTGAGGTAACTGCTGCCCGAACCGCAAGAGCATGCTTCACTGCTTCATCCCTTTTTGCTTCGTCTGACAATCTGGGACATTGAAAATTCAGATTAAAACAGGCATTCAACAAAAGCCTTATCAGGACATCAGCAAGCAAAACAGGGAGAACTAATGCCTTGCAGATCAAAGTAAACAGAGCCAGCAATATGATCTCAATGGCGTGGATGGAGAACCAACCAAAGCAATATCATTCCCAATTGCTCTAGCTCTGGGCACAGCAATATCTGTTAATTTTATGCAATTGCACCACAAATGCATATTACATCCTTCAACTTCCTATTCCTCCAATGCTGAACAAAATTTCTTAGAAGCCCACTTCATATACAGACACCAAAGGAATAGACTACGTCAAACACTGCTATCCAGACCTAGGTGAGAGCTAATGAAGATGTCAAGCAAATAGCTCTCAATAATGTCAAAGATGGTACCATATAACCCACCCCAACACAAATTTGAGTTGTGAACTGTGAAATAGGAGGGAAAAGGCAGGAGGAAGAGGAACGGTCAACACCTATACAAGTCTACCACTATTTTACTTAGCCAGTGATATTTTTCTGCAATTTCAATGGATTCAGTATCAAAATCATCAAGTAATAAACCAACATAATTGTTGCAGTTCATAACCTCAGAACATCGAGTGTGGACTAATTTATCATTACAGATGCTTGCCAAAAAGAGAGAGAGGCAGTCTTATAGACTATAATAAAGGTTAGCAGAAGCTCTATAATATAGCATAATTTGAATGGCTGACTATGCCAAGTTTTTGATACATACAATGTCGTTAAAGGTGTGCCTAGACCCAGGGCTCAAAGCATGGTGCCTCGACATACCTAAGTGAGGCACATTCCAACAAGTATGCACCTTATCTCTAAGGCACGTGCCTTTTTTGAAGCTCGAACATTACTTATAATTCTAAAATTGATATTTGCAAAATTGGGATTAAATTGAAAATAATGTGAGTCTCGAACAATAAGTGCCTCTATGGCTACTTTATTGGAGCTTGTAAATGATAAAGATTTTAACTTAAAAAGATATGTAAAGATACAAAAATGATTCAAGCCTATAAGCAAAGGAACGAGAAGATATGAATTTTTAATTGATAATGATGATAAATATTAGTTTTTATTATGAGTATTTTAGTAACAATATTTTAAGTTTGTTAACAGATTTTATTGTTGTGTATTTCTAGTGAGTTGAGCTTATTGATTGCCATTTTTATATTGTTAGTTGAATTATGAATTTATAATTACTATCATTAATATTTTTTAATATTTTATATTCTATAATTAGTTTTAACAATTGAAATTCATTGAAAAATATCCTTTTATATGGATAAAAATTTCACCCAATACAATACATGTCAGCCAATATGCATCGACATCAATGCCCCCAATACTGTAACAATATCGCGATATATTTTTATATCGACTAATACGACCGATATATAAGCCAATATGACCTTGTTAGCTAATGATTTTTAGAAATTTTTGTTAATTTAATATATTTTATACCAATACACATTGTTTGATAAAACCAATACCGATATGATCGAGACTAATACCAATTTTGATATTTTCATCCACAATATATATTTTATAAATATGGGCCTCCTTTCCATTAGACCCCTTGCATCTTACACCTAGGCCCCAAAGACCCTTTTCACCTTAATGTGCCTTGTACCTTTAACAATACTGAATATATAACTTGGAACCTTCTCAGGATGACAAAAAAAAGGATCATCGGATGGTTAAAGGTGAATTGATGGGTTCAATGTAATTAATATGTATGGGAAGAAGCCCTATCAAATAGAAAGTTTTTTTAATTTATACCATATTTGATTGTCAATACTATATATATGGACTACTTTCATGTAGTGGAAGACCCTGAATTTGAGACTTCCAACACACTTTCTTGCATGCAATAGAAGAGTGAAACACAAGAGTAGATGTCCATATCAAAGTTTTTGTTTCCCTAACCACCTCTCCTCAGCCCACATAAGGACTGGAAAATCAGGGGAGATAGTTAAGTTACTAGTCCTGGATTTAGAAGTAGATGTTTCTAGAAATATCACTACTGAAATCAGAAGGTATTGTGCACCCTGAGTGACCGAAATAAAGGATCATTACTGACCCACAAGAGATGACTAAGAATCCATCCCCATAGACATCACGGCCTCACTCATTCCAGGAAGTCATGCGGAACCAGTAGGGGAAAACTATGTTTGAAGCTCTAATCTGACTACAATGTCTACCAGTAGCAGGATCCACAAAGAAGTTCTTGCTAAACAAACTCACCAAGAACTCTATCGATCTAAAGTTACAATTAGTAAATAATATGCTGTCCTTAAGGGCTGATTAAATTACTGGGATCTGGGATTTAATTGTACTCAGTCTGGGAGAACAAAACCATAGAAAGGAAACCTGTATCACAGATCCAAATCATGCTAGATCAATACTACAGTTCAACTATCCATTGAATAAATACTTCCTACCTAGTCTTAATAGATATATGAATGTTAGACAAATATTGAAGGTCATCCTGATTGTTTGTAAAGTCAATGATTCCAGATTAGATTTAAAAGACAAATGAGAGGTTACCGTTGATAATTGATAGTGCTAAGAACTGTGATAGTTTTCATGGTGTTGTAGTCTTGGGTGTTCCCAAGGAATTCTATATTTGATTGAGAAGCAAGTTACCCTTCTTTAAATGTTGATTAATGGACAGCCACAAAATTATTTTGTCTAATTCAGACTCAATCCTTAGTATTGTTCAGCATCAAGCGATGCATCTTTAAGGCGTGCAACACTTTACTTAAGGAGATGTTGCCAGGCGAGAATTTGGTAGAGGCCAACTAAAAGGACATGAACTATCATGCACATGCGGTGATTTCCTTTCAAATGCAGAGTCTTGTGTCAGAGTATGAAATGCATATTTGTGCAGATTGAATAGGTATGCTTGCATTATCTAAAGCTGATTTCAGTGGTAATATGCCATGTAAACTGTGTACCACTTCTTGCCATTTCAAGCCCCAGTTTGGTTAGTAAATGAACAGGTATGCTCAGAAAGCTGCTCACAAACAAGTATGGTAAAAGCTCATTTACTAAATAAATAACCAAGCTTGAACAAGAACACTAGGTTTATATTCAAGAGCAGCTCAATTTACGTGTTCACTTTCAATTTGTTTTCATCAGATATGCGTTTGAAAAACTTGCTTATTAACAGTATTTACTTGTCAAGGCTTTGTTTAGAAGTTTGTTTATTTGTATCAACATTAAGTATGCTTGATAAGAAGGTTCACAAATGCTTGTTCAATGTTAATCTTGAAGACTGATAAAAGCTTGACAAGGGCTTGTTTATTTAGAAGATTTTGATTAAATTTAAGGATCAAGCTTGTCAAGTTCTAACCAAGCCAAAATTGTATTACAGATTTCTCCAGCTCAATTCAGCTCAAGATAAATTATCTTGCATACAGCCAATCTTGAACATAAGTGCTCGGATCGGCTAATCACACCCAAAAAGTTCATCAATATCCATCAATTTCTTTTCTAAACTGATATTTTTTATTCAAAGGATCCAATGAGCGGCTCCCATGTGAACCATTTGACTCCGGGTGGAATTGCATGGTGCAGTTATTTTCCCCAAAGTCTGTCTCGTCCACCCTGAAGCTACTGAATCTCTATCATCCTTTGTGAAAATGAAATTGTACCCATTTTCAATTAAAAAGAACCCATTCTCAGCGTAGAGAAAGTACGTGCTATCTCTATGCTTCTGGCTGGTCACTTCTACAATTTTTTTCTTCATCTAAATTCTTAAGGCATCATAGACTCAAACAAAAACCTCCAACAACCCCCCAAAAAAGAAAACAAAAAAAATCAATGAGTCAGCTACTGCACAAAGTCCCCTATCACAACATGGCAGAAGCAGGAAAAGATTATGAAAGTAGTAAGTCAGCCAATGCACCTATCCACCTAAGTTTCATGTTCAAATCCTTTCCAACCTCCACAAAGAGCCATCTGGAAAAATTTAGTGTACCCTAAATGCAAATCCGCAAAATTTGATTGTCTTGGTCCTCCTTGGCCTCCCATAATTCAGAACCAGGGTGATGCTTACCATTGTAAATCTTAATATAATACAACGTTGTTCAGATTCTAGCCTCTAAACTTGTTAGGCCGGCACAATCATACAAAATCTTTACTAATTATGTAGTTCATCTAGGGATGACAAAAAAGCCCAAATCTGGCACAACCCAACACGAATTGACCAGGTTTTACCTGCTTGATTGGGTTTTGGTTAGGATTGGGTTAAACCGCGCCCGGGTTTTAAAATAAATCAAGGATATGACACGTTGGGAATACATAAACTAAAATAATGATTTATATTTTTTAATTGATGAATACTTCTATTTCATGATAAATGTGAAATAAAAATATATATTTTTTAAATCTTATACAAAAAAAATACATATAGAAAGAAAATGAATATGTATTCATATAATGACAATAATATTGATACAACTTTAAAAAAGAACAAACATATATTATCAATGACACTCAATTACAAAAATAAACCATTTTTAAGATTTTATGACTACATTTTTTTCATTATTTTCATTTTCATCACCATCATCAGTAAAAACAACATACTCTGATTCTAGCTCATTCAATGAGAGCTATGCAATTTCTAACTCTCTAATATCATCGAATGAATCAAATGCATATCCACAAATATCCCACATCTTACTCTCCTCTTGAGAGTATTGTGAACCTCTCCTTGAAAGTAGGCGAAGATTGCTATGAATAAAAACTAAATCTTCAGCACGTTTTGTAGTCATTTTATTTCCTTCTCAATGAATGGATAAAAAAGTAAATACTTAATTTCTCTCACAACATGATGATGAAGATGGTTGTACAAGTAAATTTAAAGCTAAAGATTGAAGTAAAGGCGCACTTGGACCATAAACAACCCGCTAACTTTTTGGATCCATACTATAACGATCACTAATAGAATCAATATCCGTAAATTGATTTGCCCTTGACGAAAAATTAGCAAATTCTGTGTTGGCCTTAACTCAATCTCCTGGATTAGAAAATTACATTTTCATGCACTTCATCCTTCCTTGAGAAATTTCTAAGCCTTTGTGTGGAAGAATTCTATTTAGCCATTCACTAAGCCATTGATCGCTATAGTACCTTACAAATTTAATAACAAAAAATAAATTATTAGATTTAAATATAATTTTATTTAATAAATGTACAACTAGATAATACAAAAGTAATAAATCATAATATTTTAATTACCTTGGATTTAGAGAATGAGCTATGCAATGAAGTGGAGTATTGTTTTTGCTCCATCGATCAATAAGAATGTTGTACACCATATCATAAAATGTGAATAATTTTTCTATTTGCTTTTTTTCATACTTATATATTACAATATTCACTTTTTCAAATATAATATCCCACATGTCATAAACTAAGTGAAGACAGAACTTGTTCGTGTTATAAGCCCTAAACATGTCATATATAGGAGTAGTAAATCAAAGTACATAATCAATTTTATCCCACCAAATATCATCCAAGAGTAACTCCTTCACATGTTTAGCTTTCCCCACATCATCTTCTCTATAAGTTGCCCATTCTTCACTGATAACCAAAATTCGAAGTGCCGTCTTAATGAATTTAAATCTCTTTAATATAACAATAATTGAGGCAAAACGAGTAGTTGCCACTGAAAGCAATTTCAAAAGAACGAAATCATTAAACATAGATAATCGCATGAGTGATTCATAATAAAATTCTTGATAAACAAATAATCATCAGAAATTTGTATGATCCAAGAATACTCATCAAATACCACCTAATTGTTCTCCAGATTTTTTGCAACACAAATATTTTGCAAGACAAGATTAAATGTATGGACTACACATGAAGTTCAAAAGATGTAAGGATAAAGTTAATGAATTAATACTCCGACACCTGCACAATTCTTTGCATTGTCAGTTAACACTTGAACAACATTGTTGAGACTTACCACCTAAATGACTTCTTTCATCAAATTAAAAATAAAGTATTTATCCTTAATTTCTTTCGAACAATCAACCGTCTTAAAAAATATAGAGCCACCTTCAGTAACGGCCATAAAGTTAATTAATGGCCTTTTTTGAGAGTCACTCCAACTATCACTCACAATACTCACTCCTTTTTCCTTCCATATTCCTTTAATATGTTGTAATAACCTTTCAATATAAGCTTTCTCATGTTGAAGCAATGTAGTTATCAACATATTATATCCTAGTGGCAAATAACCTACAAATGAATTATTAGCCACAAATGTATAAGAACTCACATAATATCAGTTCTTTACTAAGTGAAATGGCAAGCTGGCAAAGTAAAACATTCTAGCAATCTCCGCATACAATTGAAGACGTGTCGTACTGTTGAAAGATTTAGAAATAGGATTAGAAGAAATACCTCAACTTGCATTTGTCTTTCTCCTATTTGGTTCACACACTCCTGGAATAAAGCTATCCGTTGAAGATTTGGTTTGCAAAGATCCTACACTGCCCAATGATACTTGGTTGGACAATGGGACCTTTTTGGGTGTATTATTTAATGCTCTTGCCTTTGCATCATCTTCTAATTTTTTCATTTTTGCCATATAATTTGAATTCACTTTTTTGCAAGCACTAATTCTCAAACCAGGTATTTTTAATAAATGAGCACGAACCCTTGTGTAGGAACTTTTCATCGTCTGATGTCAAAAATTGTATTGCCAAGATATATTTCCACCTCCTTCATTCAATTTGTCATATCTTGTAACATACATCCATAAGGGTTTATCATTATCTTTTTCGTTACAAGAAGAATGTGAACTAGTACCAACCTCAAAAGATGACATATTAGCAACCTATGAAAGTAACAAACAAATAATTAAGATAGTATTTCTTTGAAAAACTAAGTATATATATAACAGTATCATACGGGCTACGGCAACAATACATACTGTTGTTGTATACTGTAAACGGCAATAGTACATTACAATAATATACTGTTATCGTATATAATAATAATAATAATTATTATTAGAATAATAGAATAAAGAGGAATAGATTGAAAGGAAGAAGAAGAACAGTGACAGTGTAAAGTGAGAATAACGAAAGCAGAAGAACGAAGTTAGGGTTCAAATATTAGGTTCAAATCCCATTATTGGGTGAGAATAGTGTATTCGAAAGTGATAAAATGAGAACATTACCATCGTGTTTGAATTTTCTTAGATTACGCTGCGATGGACTTTGAGCCGTATAATCTGGAAGTTGAGAATTGAAACCCTAGGACTTCGATTCAAGAGAACAAAGGAAGAGGAGAACTCAATGGGAAGAGTAGAACTCAAAAGGCCTTCGATTACAAAGGAAGAAGAGAAGTTGAAGTCGAAGGTAAGTAGTGAACTTGAATTTCAAAACCTAGCCTTCAAATCCCATTTCACAATTTATTTATCAACTTAAATTACTTATTTATATATAAATAAATAATTTATTAACCAAATACCCATTATTTACACTTATTTATTTAAAATTATAAATAAATTTATAATATTTTAATATAAATTTACCAAATACCTATAAAATTATCTAACACATCTAAAACGTGTCTGAAACATGTTTAACACATCCCGAAGTGTCCAAACGTGTTGAGACGTGTCCGGGGTGTGTCCGGTACTTATCGGGACATGTCCGGTGCGTGTCGGGACTTGTCCAGAGCATTTCTGGAACGTGTTCCGGAAAAAAAAATTGGACACGTGTCGGACACGTGTTTGGGAAGTGTCAGTGTTCGATACGCGTCGGACACCGACACGTTAAGGCAGGGAGAGTGTCCGTGCTTCATTACCCCGGGACTCTAAAATTAAGTTTGGGTAGGGTTTGTGTTTAATATGCCATGCACTCAAATCCAACCCAAACATTATTTCACGTGTATATATATATAACAAATACATAGATACATTACCCTAATTTCTTTAAGTCTTTTGATTCTTGAGTGACTACTTCTTGGTCATTTCATTGATTCTTGGCAGAGTTGAGATAGATTTAAGTTACCCTCTAGATGTGGGATTAAGAACACTTACGTTCTTTTCTTATTAGATAGTTGAAAGAATTTTTCAAAGTTTGTATATCCAAGTTATATTTCATGGACTCTACATTGGTATGTCCAGTAGGAAAAAGTAACAGCTTAGGTTGAGTGTGGATTACATTTGGGCCTATGCATTAACCCAAATTATTGGGTGTTACAGGTTACCAAAGCATTGTGGGTTTGGTTAGGGTTTTAGGTTTGAAATATCAGGTTTGATCTGGGTTTGGCTTCCTTGACCCATTGCCATTTCCAAGTCTATTCCCTTGCTCTTCAATCCACGCCAAGTTTACAAGCTAACAAGCAAGCAGGTTACTCCACTTTTATCCCATGGTATATGCTGACTTATATACATATTTCTATCTCATGTTTAAGATGATTTGACATATCTATCGAAGGAGATCTTTGAAGGCATCAATATGGCATAGGTAGTGAGTGCCATGTATGTCTTCGCCTCTCAAGCATTAGTGACCCTATAAAGGTCGCTCACCCATTGGGAGCAAGTTGAGATGTATCAGGGTAAAGAAGTCTTACTTCTTAGGTTAGGGATATTAGGCTAGCCATGACAGAGATTGGATCAAAAATGGATTGATGCACATGATAGAGACGGAGGATGTATGAGATGTTACTTGTTGAATATGTTTTGCATACACTTAGTTGTAACATTATGAACTACATCTTTTCCACTTGTTATATCAAATTGCAGCTGCATGCTAAAATTGGAAAGATTAGTACCCTACAATAACTTTGAGATAAAAACATTCTATGAAATATATTTGCCTTAGCTGCTTATCCTTAGAATATGCATATTGTTAAATAGGATATGCTTAGAGTATATGTTTTTGTAAGGATATTGTAGTCTTTGCACTACATTAAAAATATCCCTATCAATATAAGAATAGATCCAAAACCTAATTTGTGTGGGATTTCTCGGAACTTCCTCTTACAGTTTTACATAGTATCAAAGCAGTTTAGTTCCTAACCCTAGTCATTGTCGTCAGCACTTCCTCGGGTAGTCCAATGACCTTGTATAGATGCACCTCTTCTCCTGGAATGAATCCCCAAAGAAATTTGTTCATCCACATAATCACCCAAATTGGACAATTTGGGTTCTGTGCCTATACCCTATATTTTTGTTTATTCAATCAATTCGTCAATTTGGACATTTCTGCGCTGCAATTTTGTTCTATTAGCGTTGGACTTGATGATTTCTTGCAGTTTCTAGTGATTTTGCATCAATTTCCCTGGTGGTTTGCAGACTTTTGAGATTTTTCTGGTTCTCATAGGGCCGATGATTGAGCTTCTTCGCATGGCTCTTCAATGATTGCTTTTGTTTATCTTCCAATGGGCATTCATGTCGTTTTTTTTCTCTGTTCCTCCATGCTTGGTTTGATTATTTTCTGTTCTTTCATCTCTTTCATTCGTATCCTTTTGGGACAGAACTGCTTGTCTGATTTTCTTAGGAGCATTTTGTGTTTCTGCTGCAATTTATGATTACCAGGCTGGTTGAAGACCACTAAAAATTCTCAGCATTTTTTGTGAATAGTGGCTTAATTTTGTGAAGGCTACTTTTTACTGTTTGAAGGCCACTATTTACACTTCTCTTTTCTATTCAATATATTTGGAGATTTTTTTGCTTAATACCAGGCTTGATTTTGAAGAATGTAACTCAATTTGTGGTTGGCTTATTTCTCATGAGTAGAATTTCTGTTGGGTGCTTCTGATGGAAGAGACTGTAAGGAAAGATTGATAGGGTTTTACTATGGTAGGGTTGGTCATACATAAAATAAGTGTCGGTACTATAATTCCTAATCGAAATGTTACTACTATTATTAAATCTAGTAACCACACGGCATATTGATTGGCATCCTCTCGAACTTAGTTCATCGACTTTGGTACTTCTAATCACACGACCGAAATCATAGGTATCTTATTTGATTATCAGTCATGCTTCACAATTCCTAAAATTACTTTAGTTAACAGCTCCTCTACAAAGGGTGAGGGGTTGGTTTTGCTTATTTGACGCATATTGTGTCTCATATTGGTTCTTTATTTGTTGAATTTTTCGTTCAATCTTCAATCAATTAGCAATTTAAACCTAATTGTTGTAAGGCATTTTCCTCCGGTCATTGTGAAATACAAGATCTTATGACGAGGAGGATCATTGGTAAAGGTTAATTCAAGTCAAGTCTCTCCCTATTCGATGGAGAGCCAAACCCTTTTGTGTGTGCAAGTGCCACCTACACACATTTGATATTTGTTAAAGTTGGGTCATCGCCTCTCTAGTCTGGAAAAGTCATATCCAATTCTAAATTCTAGTAATGATTTGTTTCATGAGGGTTATCAAAATTTCAAATACCATTCAAGGTCATATTACCTTGGGGTAAATCCCTGTACTTCTATCCTTTTGAGCTAGTACACTTGAATGTCTGGGGACCTTGCCCAATTTAGTCCAAGTTACGATTTTGTTATTTTGTTATCTTTATTGATGATTATTCACAGGTCACTTGGTCATACTTGATTAAAAAATCGTCCCACTTCACCTTCCATTTTTGTGTTATGTGCCAAAATGTTTATTATCAAATAGGATATGCTTAGGACATATGCTAGTCTATGCTTCTATAAGGGGATTGTAATTTTTGAACTATATTGTTAATAAGTTATATAAATATGTGAATAGATCCAAAACCTATTTGTGTGAGTTTTTTTTCCCCCTTAACTTCCTATTATCTTTTTGCACTTATTCTAGGCGTGCGTGCTAATAGCCTAGCTGCTTGATATGCTTGTGGTTCATTTTGGTGCTTTTATATGTCCATAAGCATGGCTCATAGGAGTGATTATGCTTCCTGTGTCAAAGCCATGATAGAACAACCCATAAACTCCGGGCAGAAAAGTAGGTCTGATCTACATAGGGAAGAGAAGGGAAAGAGAGAGTAAGGTAGAGGATTTATCATTTGAATGTTTATAACTTATCATTTGGAGGAGAAGGGCTAAACAATCCTCTAACTTGCGTTTGTTTGGATGTTTATAAGGGGGGACTAAAATGTTCTCTTATTGACAACGTTAGCCTTCATCAAAGAAAATAGCAAGGATTATTACACAAATGTTATACGTTTCAATGGCAAAAGCAATCATAATAAAGATTCCCTGATTTAAAATTGAAGTTAGGGAATAAGACAAGAAGAAAAAACAGTTGCCGATGATTGGGGGACGTACTGTAATTATTGCAGTTTTCTAAGGGAAAATCATATTTGAAATCTATAAAATAAAATTATTTAACTTTTCTTGATAATAATTAGGAGTTCTTAGGAGTCCAAATAGAGCAAATTTTAGTTTGTTAGAAGATTTCTTATTTTCCCAGTTGATTACTGTTCTCACAAGAAGTCCCCTGGCAGAGGGCAAGTATTGGCACGATAGCCTATTATGACCGGGAGATTACAGGTTCAAATCATAGTACGGTACATCTACAACGCATTGGTACAGCTGTGAACATCTAAGCCTTCTCCAAGCCCCACAGTATGAGCACTCATGCATTGGGCCACATTTTACTCTGTATCCCAATAGGACTAGTAAACATGGAGTCCACAAGAATTCAATTTTTGGAATGAAATTTGAGTCATTTTCTGCAATCAATTGGTTTCTCTCTGGTCATGTGGATTTCATAGCTGTGGTGAGTAGATGTCACCAACCCAAATTGGATTTCCTCGGTTACCTATCTCTTACCTCCTTTTTCCTTTCACAATATTTGTAACTAATTTTTGCCAGAACCCTTCAAATTTTCCTCCGCAACCCTCCTAGGACTAATTAATTCTTCTTGGGGATTCCACTATATTTGCCAAACAAGATCAATTATCCTATTGCTCCCCCAATTCCCTCCATTTCTCTTGACATAAAGATTCAAACAACATGTTAAGGAATATTCAAAGATTAAAGGTTACCACCACCTTCCAAATAATTGGCTTGTTGCTGTGTGCTGCTATATAGCATCTAAGTAAGTTGGTAAATCACCAAGGAATGGGCCTATAATAAGATATGTAGAAAAAGACAACAGTACCCAGAGGTTGAACCTTGCACATGATAGCATGAGGTATTAATGGCATGATAGTGCAATTACCTATGAGTTGGAGGCTACTCTCATATTGCTCTGTTGATCATGATGTCGTGTATCTCTACAGAAACAATTATCCAGCAATAAGTCAGAAGTCTGTAGAATGCCTTAAGCCCCTTATAGCTTTCAGATGAGTAGCTTAGCCAAACTTGCAAAGTTGGTCTAATGCTTGTAGCACATAATAGGAAGAGACCATGGATGTGGCTTGTGAACATGGTTACCTTAGTTATCTCTTATTATAAGGCAAGAGTGCCGAATCTGTTAGCATTCTGGCTTTCTAAAGAGCCTTTGCAGAGAACAGTCAACTTGTCAATTGTAATGACAACAACTTGGCGTAGAGCTATCAACCAATGTCAAGGTCAGTGCACAGCTGTACCCCTAGGGCATGATACCAATGCGCAATATTTATATTAGTACTAGTCAGCCCTTAAGACAAACTGCGAGCTGGAGGATTATTGATATAGTTGGTGGCCATGAGGTCCAAACATTCCATGGGGTGGAGAGAACTATTGTGAGATCATTATCTCCAACTGTTGAATTGGTGAAACAACCTAGCAATACAGTGGGATCTTGGTCAAAGGTGAGACAGATGAGATTTGTGCTGGTAGAAAGACAGTGATGTTGCTAGTTAAATAACTTGGAGGAGCTTGAGATTTGTGATGGTAGAAAGAATGGTGCATAGGTGCTAGAACATGGAATGAAATATCGATCGCCATTTATAATATTGGTTTCTCTGATACCGCAACAAAACGTGATACGTTACAGTAGCGACAATATATCGAGATATATTATCCCAATATTTTCTTGTCCGATTATGATTTCCATCAAATTTTTTTATTTTCGATACTGATACATGTCTAATATATCCACGACCAATACTAATACTGAAATAGATATTGATATTTTCATCCATGTGCTACAACCTAGGAAGAGGGTGGGTCCAATTGACAAGATTTGTATAGCGTAATTATCGCGATATAGAATATTTAAAACCTCAAGCAGTCTATTGTTAGCCTCTAAGAAGCATAAATATTCACACCGAACATGACCATGACATGATGCAATCATGCTATTTTTCTAAGAACAAAGCCATAACATTGGTGACACATTAACTAAATCATAGTTAATTATAGATATATGAACATAATTAATGAACAACACTATCTTATAATAAATTATCAATAAAACATATATAACTCTTGTTTTTTCCACCAAAACAATTCAAAAGTAGAAAATTATACAAGTTACCAATGAGCCAATATAAATGACCCGTGCTATAATATTTTTAAAAAAGGCATAATTTCTATATAATTTATATAAAATCTCTAATTTTTTATATGACAAAATTAGCCAACATGTCCAAATAAGTTTTGAATGTACCCAAAACATGTCAGAGCCTTATGGAGTCAAATAAAATAAAATAAAAATTTTTGACAAGTGTTGGAGCATGTCCAACACCACCAACATCCATTTTCACAACATAGAATTTGAACCTAACTAATAAATAATACCTTGCCAAGGAACAAGTTAGAATAAGTTCAGCATAAAAGTTCAAATAAATATAAGCATATGCATATGCCATAAATACTGCCAACCTTGACATGGAAGATAGTAGGTCTCTCCTGTTGTTGGAGTGCAAGATTACACCAAGCAAGTTGTAAGCAGAAAATTCCATATGGGATCCCGCAATTCCTTCAGCATAGAGGGACTTCAGTTGTGATTGGCACTACAGATAAAAACAAGTCATGTATAGCCAGCACATTTTGATAAATACAAACAATAAATGGAGCTTCACATCAAACCAACAGTGCAAAGGTTACTTCTAGGAATAAACAACCAACAATAACGTTAACATTGTTCCTATTCAAACATTGAATCAATAACAAAGCCTTAAAGTCCCATCAAATGAGATCAGGCATAGGAATACACATCCTATATCCTGCTTGGTTTAGTGAAACATCCTTCAAGTATGAGCAATTTCATAGCATTTTTCTTACCCCATTCCAAGTTCTTTAGGTATTAACTCTCCCTTTCTATTGATGTCTAATCTCACCAAATTACCCTTTCTTATCGGCAATTCATTTGACTTCCATTGTAAGTGTCCAAACCACCTTAATCATTTTTCCCTCATTTTTTTATTGTAAATGTGTGCCTTCTACATGACCCGAATATATTCATTCCTCGTCTTTTAGAATAATTTCACTCGTCTATCTTAAGATTCTCATTTTCTCATCATTTTCTTTACATGTTTAATTTTTCAAACTTTTTGAGCTGTAAACTATAGTGGGTCGAATTGTTTTCATGTAAAAAATTTTCTTTTGATTTTAGAGGTACATTTCAATATTCAAACAACCCTAGTACATTTCTTCATTTTAACCAACAAGCATTAATTCCAGGTATCATCTCATCTTTAATCTTTCTATTTTCTTAAATTAGAGATCCAAGATAAATATTTATTGTTATTAGGAATATATTGATCATTAAATTATCAAGAGTTACCAAAGTTGCACTTTAGTTTTAGTCATTACTTATCTTAAGTCTTCTAGGTTCTAGAGCCTTAGACTACCATGCTAATGGACTGGGGATAGAGCATCAATTGTTTTGAATAATACAATTAGCCTATCTCTTGGACCTATTTTACAGATGGGATCATCAGTATTTGTACCATTAATGTCTTGGCCTCTTATTGCCACGCCTACTCCATTTTTTTATATCAAAACAATACCTTCTGCAATTAACATGTAACCTCATCATGAACATGTCTTATAAGTTCATCCAAAATTAAGACAAATAGGTAAAAACACAAAGCATTACCTCCTATTGTCCTAACACTAGGCATTACCATCTCATACACATCTAAACATCTATATATTCTCTTACTTGCTCATTGCTTTTCTAACACCACCACAAAACTTCCCTAGTCACCGTATCATAAGCCTTCTCTTGATCAATGAAAATCATGTGTAAATGCTTTCTTTACCATAAATTTCTCGATTAACTCCTTAAAAGATTCAGTAATTGATCACCTGGGCTTATCTTAAATTGATTTTCAGACATTTGTTTTTCTGTCTCAGCCTTTGTTTGATTAGCAAGCAGCTAGGGAAGCATTTATTCACAAGTGATAGGTCTTAGAGTTCAGATTGACTAGCGCACATGCCTTGGGAGGATTTTTTTGATACAATAAGAAAATCCACTACCATTATCTATTATATATTCCTAGAGTTTCATAGTATGACTTATAACTTAATACCCTGAGCATTCTACAATTCTGAATATCTCCCTTACTCTTATAAATAGGCACTAAATTGTTGCTCATCCGCTCATCTGTCATTCTTATTTTGGTAATACCCTCAGCATTCTACAATTCTGAATATCTCCCTTACTCTTATAAATAGGCACTAAATTGTTGCTCATCCGCTCATCTGTCATTCTTATTTTGGTAATACATCTATCATTCTTTTAGTTATTGAAACTATATTAAATACATTAGTTGACCAATATGTTAATGCCCCACAGTTTTTGAATATTTCCTTACTTGAACTCCATCAAGTCCTATCAATTTATCATTTTTTGCATCGTTGCCAATATTTCTTTCAAAGAAAAATCCCAATTAATTTAGACAGTATCATCTCATCAAACAATTAAAATGCAGGACACAACTATTGAAGGTCTCCCTTCAATTTGTCGAGTAATAGTCATTGTACACCACAGGTATCAAAACTCCGAAATTACAACAATTTTGCATCTACTCCGATAGGACAAGGCATTGCTTCACCAGCACGAGCAGAAGAAAAGAAAATGAAGAAACTCACAAAGTCACAATCAACTTTTTCTGCAGGCACACAATTGTATACACACAAATCCTGAACTCCCAGTATGTTGATTCAGCGAACCATGCAATTTTAGAAGGTACAAAATCACGAAATATCACATAGCCAAAATCAAGATCAAATAATTGATTATAATATGAATCTACTACCTGATTATACTCGGGCAAATCCCCAAATTCAAGTGCCAATCGAGCATGAGTTTCATAGACCTGGAAAAGATATGAATGTGGCAATAAAATTTTCCACAAAAAAATTCACCAAATATCTGCAAAAAAAACTTACTCAGAAATTCTTGGGCTGCTTTTAATAGTCAAGATAGATAGCAAATGTTAAGGAAATCCCCATAATTCAACATCATAAAGGTCAAGCTATACTATCACCGGAAGTAATCAAAAATGATATGCCGAAAACTTCTAAATGTATAATAATGGAAACCTAAGAAGCATAGACACAAACACGAAACAAAGATATAACACGGTGATATTTTATTTTTCTAAAATTTAGGATACAACGTGTTGGGGACATATTAACGAAAATTCGTAACTTTTTGGTATGGTATGTAATTGATCAAACAATAATACCTAATACAAATTTAGTGACCGATATTCCCCTTTTCCATTTCTAATTGCCCCATATTTAGTGATACGCAACAATTAAAAAAGACATGGTTGTTATTGTTTAGAAAAAAAAAGAAAATCAAAGAGGAAAACAAAAAACAAACACATAATCACGCTTTGTTGCTCTGAACATCATTAAAAAAGGAGGGGACCAATCAACTGAGCATTGGACTGTAATTCAACAAAGAAGGATGAGGCCATGGCTCAAAATATCACCCGACATTTCAAATAACAGCCAATATATATTGATATTAGTAGATCTTGATACAAATAGTTCTTGATATTGGAAAATCATCACCATATGTCTATACATTGCTATATATCTGCTGATATAACTAATATATATCGACTAATTATTTTACTATGCTTCTCTTGTTGAAGCCCTAAACTCAAATGTTTCTAAATAAACCAAAGTATCCTATTAAGTTTAAATCAACATATTTTTCAAAGACATAGAATATACATAAATCAAAAGTTTAGAGACATTTTTCAGTGGTATAGAAGGATATCAAGCTCATTTTTTTAAAAAATAACTAAAATTCTTGAAGTAAGTCAATATGTGATAAAAGATTATCAAAACATTAGTAGAGAGTACTAAATTGTATCCACCACAACTAACACTAATACAATCACCCAATACTGCAAAGACCGATACAATTGTGCCTAATACCATTACCGATATTTGAACCCATGGCTAGTGCATAAGATAGTGCTTAAAGTCCCCTTTCTAGCAAGGGAGATAACAAAAAACTTATTGCGGAATCAAGAAAAATAAGTATTCAAATGACAATTGAACAACACAAAGAAATAATAAAATAGCAACAACTGATTTGTTGGACATGTATTTTTCTACCTTGTGGATGAATGTAGTAATTTGTCTCCCCAATTGATGAAAAACAGAGCAAGAAGAGAACAAAACAAAGTTGAAGCAATGTTTAGAAAACAAGGAGTAATAAATTAAAAGCATTTGTAAAAACATAAAATTCTCCCTATAGCAAACATACTTTGTGATGCCATCAATGATGTTTACTTTGCAGCTGGCTTCATCATATAAGAACAAATAGAAAGCTAGGCACGTACCAATATCTATCACTAGCCATCCACTTGAACTCACCTCACTTTCAGTTCCTTCTTTTCTCGGTCATGCACTTGTCTCTCTTCAATTGATTATGAATGAAATAAATGGTGTCCGTTTCTCTCATCTTAGCCTCATGTTTTGATTTTTTTTTATTAATTACTGGTATGCCATGTCTCAATACTTAATTTTTCATCAAATATCATGTCTTCCTATTTTAAAAATTAAAAAAATGCCCCAAACATGTCCCAAGTATTTCTTCAATGTGCTCCAGTGTGCCCAAATTGACATTCAAAATAAAATATTCTAAAACATGTCAAAGAGTGTCTCACACCCATCCAAGACTTTCAAATACATGTCAAAAAGCCCGACAAGTGCCAGAGTGTCAATGCCCACTATGCCCCGGGCACTGACACGTCAACCCAAGGATGTGTTCATGCTTCTTAGATTGGAATATACCTTGACTGTTAGCTCATTGCGAATCCTTTGCACTGTCAGATCTTGACGAATAGATTTTAATTGATCACATTTGTACAAGTAGTTCTTCTGAGAATTCTGAACCATATGCAAAGATCTTTCTAGCACTTCCTCTGGTCTCACCTGTAAAAATATGAAACCAGTCGATATCATTCAAAATAAATTTCATGATGTCAGTGTTTTAGAATATAATGTTGGCACAAGTCAAAAATAACTACAGTAGCAGGATCAGGTGCAGAAGTGAGCCGCAAATAGCACTTCTCAAGTTCCTGGGAGGTCCCCTTGAGAGTTAGGGCATCCCAATCAATATCTTCAACAGCCCTAGAACTACTGTCTTCAAAGGCTTTGCTAAGGACCAATGCAGAAGCCCTCGTAGCATACAAACTCCCAGATCCAGTAGATTTCATTCTAGACCTATTAATGTCTGCCCTCTGTCCATTCCCTTTTTCAAAACGCTTAGAACGGCTTTCACGTCTCTTTCTTTCTTCAGTTGAATTGGCAAGAGCTATTGCCCCAGAATAGTATGCTGTCAAGCCTTGTTCCTTATCGCTATCACTGGATGCATCACCATCTTCAGCAGTATTCAGGCCATCACCAAAATGCATTTTCTTAAAGGGCCTTTGGACACATTTACTTGCACTAGTCAGCCCCAACATAGAAAATTTATCTCCACCACAATGCTTGCCCTCAGACTTTCCACTTGTAAACTGCACAAATTTGTTTAAACACTGAAACTGTCAGTAATGTAAACCAGAAACTGTTAAAGGGTAAAGTTTATAGCCAGTGCCAAACGAAGAGTCCAGCAGCCAGAAACAAGAGAAGCAACACCCCCAAAATGGCAAAAAAAAAAGAAAAAATAAAAACATCCCCAGCCCCCACCCCAAGAATGGAGTTCTATATTTGAGTGAGATTAGTGTTTTTGTATGCAGGGA
The DNA here is from genome assembly GCA_033239525.1 of Nepenthes gracilis. Lineage (NCBI taxonomy): Eukaryota > Viridiplantae > Streptophyta > Magnoliopsida > Caryophyllales > Nepenthaceae > Nepenthes > Nepenthes gracilis. The sequence continues at coordinate 20,160,093 of BSYO01000012.1, read as the reverse complement.
GCTTGAGAGAAGTAAGATACTTTCTCGTCTCTTCCATTAAAATCGATCCAGCCACCATATTTTACAGAATCCTGACTGCTAGAGGCAGGTTTGTTGGTTGATTTTTCCTCCGGCAGAGGCTCCCATCTACTTTTGGACCGTCTACTAGGGCTTCTTTTGAGTTTGGGCAATGAGAATGCAGGCGCTGCACCATGTAAACTTCTGCAGAAAGATGATTGTTAAACAATTTCAAGCCACATATCATTGAATAGAATTGGATTTTAGGCTTGCAATCTACATGAGATAGTATCAAAGGTATTTATATTAGAAAATAAGAAAGATGTATTTATTTAGATCCCTATTCTATGGGCACAAACAGTTTGATTCATATACAGAACACAAGGACAGCTGAGATGTTTAGAACAGAAAGAAGATAGTTTAAGGACCATGTTCATCACTTTAACAATTAAAACTATTGAATGAGCTAGTTGAGAATGAAAATTTTGCCACATTAACAGGGCATCTTATATCTTGATGGAGTTGTGGAAAGGAGTCTAATCCTTCATTATGCCTGAGCAAAACCCCTTTCATCATCAGCATGCATACTATTTTCTTGAGAGCTTAGAAACAATAACTAATAATTTAATTAGCATCAGCAAATTTTTTATTGTCTAAGACCAAATGGTAATGCCTTTTTTTTTTTTTTTTTTTTTTTTGGCATGTGTTAAGTGTTTTTTTACAGCCAAACTGAAAACATCTCACAACATTCACCAAACAAAATTTCATCTTATCTTTTACTTGTAGGTACACAATTGCTCCAACATGAAGTGCTAAAGACAAATTGCTTGAATTCAATTTACAGTTTCACACCTTATCCTCGGCAATTTTCCACTTGGATAAGGAGCTGTTTCAAAAGACCAATCTTATCTCAAATTTGATTGGTAAAAAGGGGCAGCTGCTCTATTTAGAAAAACAACAACAACTTGCCTTCTAGTATGGTGTCTTAAAGCCATCCAACTCAAAAGCAATTGACAGGAAGTTGAAAGGCCTTTCACCATTTTTGGCGACAGAGACACCAACAGAATTGCAGCCAAGGAAATAAAGGCAACACTGCCCCGAAAAAGGGACAGCCATTAGTATGAGGCTTCCAGACAACAGCTCGAAATAGGACTGCTGGCACCCAAGACCCTACAGGAACTCAATAGATAGAATAGGCTACTGGGCTAGTTAAAAATTTAAGTAATAGATATTACAGCTTATGAAGGTAAAATGTCAACAACAGACAATCCACTGACAGTGTACTTTTTCCTCAAAATACATGTCAAGGTCAGGCTACACTTTTCTATTTACAACACATCACTGGGTGCAATATGCAAAAGAAGTAAGCAGGGTTCATTTAGGAATCAAATTGGTAGTAATTGGACAAACATCCAGAACAAATTGGGAGGAACATCACAGTTGCACAATAGGCGCCGGACTGGAGCAAACATAACTAAGAAACACAAAAAAAAGAAGATGTCCAGAAGACAGGAAAGAAGGAAGTGAAGTCCTGTTGCTCTATGTCTGTATTTCTGAAATACAAAAAGGAGATACTAAAGCAGACGTAGTTCCAGCATCAACCTTAACTATCCATTGCAAAGAGGTACCTTTTGCAATTTGAACCTGTGATCTCCACATTATTAATGAGCATAATGTCCCTGCTGTTCTGATGAAGAGAAGAACTTAGGATTAGCTTCTCGGGTACAATAAAGCTATCTTTTGGACAAAATTTACAGGACCGGCAATAGATGGGAGGAAAGAAGGTATCATCAGTGTTCTAGTTTGAATGACAGAAGAAGATGAAGGAAGGTCTAAAACCCAAGTGCATATTATTCTGAAAGAATATTCCCAGGATCAAAGTTAAATCACAAACAATTCAAATTTCAGCAGAAATTATTCTAGTGTCCAAAGTCCAAACAAAACAATTTCACAGTGATAGCACCAGCTAATAACATTTTTCCAAAAAAAAAAAAAAAAACTAAAAAACAAGAATGAGGAAACTAGCAAGCTGTGCATCATCATGTTAAAGAGAGAGAGAGAGAGAGAGAAAGAGAAATACTCCTCATTTACTTCACATGTATACGGTAGTGGGAATAGAGGTTCAGTATCCCAGTCACGTGTGTGAACCGTACCATCAGCAGTTGCTTTAGAGATCATCTGAAGATGAGCATATCAAATGTCACAATCAAATAAATTAGTGTTTATTAATTGATATCTTAAGCAGAACAAAAGCATGAATTTCAAGAGTACCAATCATTGATGAAAATATCCATATTGGAAATAACCGTACCAGTATCACCATAGCCACACCAATATCAGCCATAGCCGTACTAATATCGGCCTTAATGGATGCAAATTTTATTTGTGAAGCAAAACAAGATGAATTGAGCGTAAATATCAGCTTTATCATGCATATCAGTTGATATTTAGAATATCGACCGATAGATCCCAATATATTACAAATATGGCTAAATTTCCCAATTTCTTTGTGTTATTAGGAAATATCGGTACCTAGGGGCCGATGCTAATATATATATTAATATTTTACAAATTGGGTGATATTTCCTTCTACGGTACCAGTTATACATATAAGCAACTACATCAAAAAATAAAAACAATCTTCGACTACATTGTTGATATGAAGCAAATTATTATATAAACAAAATCAAACTATATAATGGAAATGTAACGAAGGTCACCAATGGAAATAATTTTTACGTAATATCTCTATGTTTAATAAATCTTGGACGCAATACATTAGAATATTGAAGCACCACCACAGGTGCTACTGCTTGTCCACCTATGGTGCACCAAATCCATACAACAATGGTCATATTAAATATGGAAGACGGTTCGCCGTAGTAGCTTTAATAAAACCTGTAACACTCGACTCATTGACAATGTAATGGGAAGTTCATTTCTAAAATATGTAAATCTGTTCAAAGAAGGTGGTGTTTCACATTGTATATGATCCTGATTTTGTTTAAATAAACAAAACTATAGAATAGGTAACCGTCATAAACAAATGAGAATATCTTTGGAAAAACTAGAAACAAAAATTTTAAATTTCCATAACCCAAAAAAAGAGGAAACAAGACAAAAGTAATGGCAGAAAATGTTCATTGACAACCCTCTCTATATAATGCAATGTATGACTGCATACAATAGAACCAAGTAGACCAGGGACCGCACAAATAGAGAGACCTTCATGAAGCCTGCTGTTAAAGGAAAGAAAGCTCCCCTCTTTGTGGCGTCCACCTGTGGGTCATTTCCTCTCTCTGACACAACCAGCTGGAACTGGAATTCAATCTCACCCTCTGCCCAAGTCTTGTGCTGCTAGAGCTCCAATGGGATATTGAGAGTAATTTATTCTGCTCTATGAACAGTTCCATACACAGATCTCACCTTATCATTGGGAGCATGACTTAGAGGCTATGAATGGGAGACATCTCTGAATTTGCGGAACAAAGGTCTGATTTTAGCAGTAGGGATAAATGGGTCTGCATTTGTGAAATTGTTTTTAATTTGGTATATGTCTATCTCTATAATTTGAAGATTTGGGATAAATAGATGATTTTTTTTTACTTTTCAATGGGAGCGGTGGACACTGGTGGAGAGAGAACAACGAATCTAAGCAGATCATCCTGCTAATTACAACTATTCAGAGCACAGGAAGATGTCTATTTCAGAGCAATAATAATTGAAGCCTTGAAGGACTAACTATATACAGAGTCTGGATAAAATCTATCAATCTGACATGATTTTTCCATTGTTAACAAATCCAACCTGATCAAAACCAGAAAAAGATCCAATCTGTTCATACAACAACCAGCCATTGTAACTCATTCTCTATATAATCTCTCTTTTGCCCCCAACTCCGTCTGTTCAACTCCCTCTAAGCGGTGGCCTACCTGCCAGAGATTGATGATTGTGGAAAAGGTTGTGTGAAAGCTTGAATGGATGACAAAGGGTGGAGACAGCCAGACCGATGCAGGTGTTCAAACCATGTGAACCAACATTTTTGCTTTTTTATGACACCATTTGTTTTATTTTGACAAAAAACAAAAACAAATAATATTTTTTTCCCAAGGAAAAAAATGGAAGTAAATCAAACACAAACCAATTTAGAACTGAATACCAAACATAGCATATGAAGCTTACTTTTTTTTTTTTTCTTAATACAAACAAATACATGAGACTACTAATTCAGCTAGTGTTGGGCTTCTAGAATAGGGAAGCCATGACGAAACGGTAAGATTACTTGATTGTTCCCCAGAGATCATAGGCTCAAATCACAATATTAGAAGCAAAGGTAATGATATATCTATTTGGGCCCCCCTAGACCCCAAAAATCCGTGAGCCTCGTGCAATGATATGCCTTTTTTGGCTTCTGGAATGGAGCCTGGAATTAAAGGTTGAAATCTGAATTGAACAGCCCAATTCCAAGTCAGTTATGTCAATTGGAATACTAGCTCCATATCCAATTCCATGAATTGTAAATAACTAGAAAAAGACCTAGGGGGACCCTGAAGAATGAAAACTTCAGCCTGAGGATTGACTCTTAAACCTTCCCAAAACTATTGGATCATCTCAACTTTTTCATACATTTTCTCAAGAGTAGATAGCAATATCTGTCCTGTCCATTCAGGCAGAAACCCATTTCGACACATTTTAACCCTACCCTAAAACTAAGTTGAAAATGCAAGAAATTAAGATCTAGGTATCAACTGGACAGCATCATGAGGTAATAACACAGAACGAATTAACATGAAATCAAAGGAACATGTGCAGCATGATCCAAATTGGGATGATCTCAATTCCCAAACCAACCTAAGTTCAAATGAACTAGTAAACTGCCACCTCTAGAGTGGGGAAAAGTCACACACTTGCATGAGAATTCCCCCACAAGGCCCCTGCCAAACTCATTTTCAGAAAATGTCAGACTTGAACAAGCCAAAATATAAAAAAAAATAATAGTCAGCAGTTTGGGGAGGTTCAGTTTCAAGTCGGGCTGAAAGGCTGTTGAGGTTCAAGTCCTGCTGTGGAGTCTCAGGTGTTAGGTTGGCCACCTTCTGGATCATTTTAGGTATGATTGGTTCAGGTTTAGTCCTATCCCTTTGGCCTCAGGTTTCCCTAGGTTGGTCAGTCTAGGAATCTAATCAATTCACATTCCATTAATTCAGGATTTTAGGAATCTAATTTTAGACCAACAAACTAAAATGCTCATTCTTAGGCATATTGTGCAATCTAAACACAACAACTTGAATTCTAAAATAAGCATGAATTTGATATGATAATGACTTCTGAGATACGGAGGGTGGAATATCAGCAGTCTACATTCTACAACCCCAACAAGGATATGCGTTAGAGAGGCCACCTCAATTTGAGAAGCAAACAGTGCAAACCTAGCAGATTAGTTGACAGTATTGATTTATTTTAATTTAGAGAAAATTTCAAAACGAATATTGTCGGAGTTGGGACGCTTTCTGCAATTCTTTTAGATTTTTGACCATTTAACAGGAACATTCTGATATCTCAAACATCACTGATTAACCCAAGATCTCTCCATTATTTAGGATCTCAGCAAGCTATTTGGTTCATAATCTCCACCATAAATAATATAAGAATTTATCATTACATTATCAGGAACTATCAATGATATGCTGCCAATGAACTCACCTCCTTCATGACATCCTGACAGGCAGCCATCTGTCTCTCATCCTTGCAACGAGCCAAAGCCCTTTCCACATATCCACGAAGTGAAGCTGGAAACATCACAGGCTTCTAGAATAAAGTAGAAGAAAGAAACGCAGAAGGGGCAGAGAAAATCAATTCCCAAGAAGAAAAGATGATAAACACCATAAATATATATCAAAAAGAAGTAAAATTCAACAACCACTTCAAGTGCCAACTTTAGTCCCAGCTCTCCTCTTGAGCACTTTATGTTTAGTCATTCACCACAACAAAATAGAGAAAGCAATAGCAAGAAAGAACAAGAGAATTAATAAGGCATGGACCTTACCTTAAGAACAGAATCAGAAGCATCACCAGATAACAACTTGTCATTTGGCTTCGGAAACGGAACACTGATATAGGCGGGTTTTGCTGCTGCAGTGGTTGCTGAGCTATCCTTATCGTTTTTCAGTAAACCCAAGGCCAAATTTGAAGCAATTCTAGGATTTGTTGGAATCTGCAGTTTGCTTACCCTGCGTGTATCTGTTGATACAGGAGGTTGCAAGAGTTGTTGGCAAGTGTGTGGCACCTGATGAGTATCAGAATACTGAGAAGTGGGTCCCTGTATTAAGGCACTATGTTGCGGTTCCTGAACCGCAGGATAAGAAGGTTGTGTCTCTGAAGAATTTTGGAAGTTAGGCTGTGAGATAATAACATGGTGATTTTGGAAACCCTGAGTCCCACTCCCATGCTTCCAATAACCATCATGGGCACCAATAGCCATGGCAGTCTGGCAAGACATTCACGAGAAAGTTATTGGGTTTAATATGCCCGTAAAAGAAAGTACATCATGCAAAGACAAAATTCAAAAATAAGAACAAAGGCACGTTTATGTTTGTTGAAATATTTTAACTGACTGAAAGGGATTCCAAATAAACTGAGGCACAGCCTACACAATCCTCTTTTTACCAAGCAGACCATATTTTGCAAAGTAAGATTTCATGGAAACAAGACCAGATGTATGAATGTGGTAGCAAACAGCGTGCCCATGATGCGATGAGCAAGATATTGGCCCAATTCCAATTACCAACTAAGGCAGGATGAAACTTGCAAAACTGATCAAACAAAAGGCAAGCCACATCTTGGGATATAGTGATTGCAATTTTTAAAAGTTTGGGTTAAGGCCATATTTTTCATCCTACGTTAATATGTGCTAGTTCAGAATAAAATATCTGTAGGAAAAAGCAATCAAACATACTTTCTCAGACCACAAAGATTGTCACTTCTGGGCTTTCACATAAAAAAAATGGTTGAGCTTTTCTACCTCAATTTGCCAACAGTGGCCTCCTTTTGTTGGAGTAAAATTACTGGTGTAGGTATCTATGGCTGGGTTTACAAAAACGTTTTGGAGGTCAAAACATGCATTCACTGTTTCTTCTTTTTTTCTTTGCCTTGCTTTAAGCATCCAATACCTACTTTCTCATTTATGTTTTGTCTTTATTCTACCAAATTTTATAAGTCATTTTGCCAAATCAACAGCCTGGAAAGCCACAGGCAGACAGCTTCCCCAGACCAGTAAAATTTCATGAAGCCACTTTTGAGTAAGTTTAAAAAAAAAACTTAGCTTTCTGTTTCCCTCAATTCAAAGGTTAGGGTACTTATCATAAATGTTCAAGGAGCTCATGCAACAGTAAAGAAATAAATTGTTAAGTCCATAATACGAGCATGTTTCTTATCTTATTCAAAGATCAGTAGCAAGTTGAACAAACCATGTAGAACACAATCTACTTAACTTACAACCAACAATAACATAGCCAAGCCAAAGCAACCAACTAAGTTGATACTTTTTCTTTACATCTCTTTGGTTTTTATGCGCCAAATTGACCCACAAGTTGGGTAAGTTTTAGCGACATACAACCCATGCTCAGTTAAGTTCTATCAGGTTGAAGACCTTGATATTATGGGTATGAGCTTGCCTGCTCTGTTGTCCAAGAGAGAGAGAAAAAAAGTAGACACAATATTCTGTCAACCTTGCAACCATTTCCTAACTTATTTACAGAAGTTATTGAGAACGTGAACAAAATGGTTCTATCTATGCCCAAAAGACCTACTTCTTTACAGAAATCAAAAGCAGAAAAGTCAAAAAAACCATTCCGTTCAAAAACTTATTATGGACAACTTCCTCAAGATTTTATCAAATACCATAATTTAAGCTGTGCAAATAACGACCTGCTGGCCTCAAGGGAGACTTTTGTATCACACTTTCTCATAGTTGAATAACTATGACTAGATCAAAACTCATAATGTGTCCTCCAAGATCCAACAATTAAAACCCCACTGATCTTGACATGACATGGAGGTAAACTTCGTTGGCAATATGCACTATTTTGGGTGATATGGTCAGCTATAAGTCCAAAAGGGGGCAGTGAGTCATGAAGAAAGTTGTGTTATGGGGTCAGACTCTGAGAAATTAATAATTTTTTGAAGGGTTTGAGGCTGGTGAACTGGAAGGTTGTACAAGGTTGAGTTGTAGGAAAAGATGGGTCTCAGTTAGCTTGGGAGCATTTCTTTTGCAAGTAATTAAGACAGCACAATGAAGTTGATTAAAAGCATCAAAACTAGGAGGATGGACAAATTCAAGGCGACAAATACTAGGAACAATGCAGAGTAGTGGAAGGGACTAGGAACTTAAAAAGCTTGAATGAATTTTTCACTGTGAGCTATATATCGGTTTTCATTTTGTGCCTTTGTATTTAGCTAGAGATTAAGTACAGTGCATGGAGTTGATGTCATTGTAGCTTTCATTTTCTTCATTTTAATTGTAATGATTTTACCTTTTGGCATCATTAGGAAACATAGATTTATATTTTTGTACTTGGATGACACGCATGAATGTCATTTTGGAATACATTAAAAATTTGTCACCCCAAATCTCACTAGTGAAAAACCTGATACCATAAAACCAAACATTTTAACATTTGGCATTATTTGCCATGTGGAATTTTGAATGTGGGATTTGAGATATTATTGGAAATCAAGCAAAAGCCAAAACCCATGTTTGGTTACACCAAGTTAGAGAAAATCCTAGAAACCCTATGCACCCAAAATCCTAAAAGAAGTGATTTGAAAATCCACAATGGATGGTACTTCCCGGATTCCCTTCTCAAGGGAATCAAAAATTAATGTGCTGTAGCCAAAAAAGAACGCCCAGAAAAAATTACAAGTCTATTCCATATATACTAGAGAAATGGAAGAGAGAAACTGAATTTACATTCCACTTGACATAATGGCAATCAGATGAAAATCAAAGGCAAACATAGCATGTGTATGTTGGCTCACTATTTTGGTACTTTCACTAGAACGCAAAATTTTTTTTGCTAATCCCCTAACTCATAAATTGTTACAATATCCTTCTATGGCACTTTGCTGGAACTTTTTTCCTTTTTGGATGGAGAAGTCCAGCTCTCTCTGTTCAGTTATACAGCATGAGGACAAACTTTGAATGATTACCCCTCTGCAGAACCATGGATTTGGTAAGACCACGATGCACAACGTAGGAATCAAACTTGTGACAACATAGCAAACCATGCCTCCTTGGTTGCACTAACCAAGTAACTATGTACTTCCGTGCAGATGAAGTACAAAAAACACCATATTCCAACACCAAAAAAGTCTAACACTAACTACCTAATCCAAGTTAGTCACAATGTAAATATGTTGCACAAAAAGAACATATGTTGCAATCAAAGTATGTATTCTGTCCACAGTATTTTGGAGGGGTAAATTTGGAATTCTGCTTTTAATTTCAGGAATTCAAGTAGTTCAAGTTCAACCAAACATGAATAAGGCAGCTGGACACAATTTCCATGCATTTTTTTCGAAAACATACAAAACATGGGATTCTTTCAGTCCCATGAATTCAACGTCGGGGCCTTAAAATGATTCTTAGAAATTCAACCACTTGGACCACACCATGTCTTTAACCAACTCCCAAACTTCAACAGGTACATAAAGTCTCCAATTCACCATTAGTTAAATGAATGAACATGCACCCCAACTGCCTGAAACGGTAACAGTTTGGTATCAGAACATATGAGAAACTTCTATATAATAATATTCCTCCAAAACCGAGTGACAACAACCAAATACCATGTTGGCCCCTGCAGAATGGATGTAAAGGGGGAGGGGTGGTACAAGATCCACAGAAGGCAATATATTTCTTAGCAAAAAAGATTATCATTACATCAAATGTTGCACACTATCCTATATTTCCAAATTTTTATTAGCAGAGGTAAATATGTCATCCTAATGCTACCCGTGAATAAAATAACGACGAAGAATAAGTACTAGAGGTGAACCATTGTGACATTATTGAAGGTAATACTAGGCATAAACATCTTACAAAGGATTTTTCTAATAGTTACCAAACAAAAATCAAGAATCATGACAATCAAGAACTATCTTTTACATTCAAGAGATAACACCACCAACAAGCAGACCACTATTCTGCATACTTTTGTGTCCAACTAGGGAGTAAAATTTATAAAATAGAGAGAAAGCAAACAGATGAATGGATATCTCTGTACCTAAGCTTTGGGGAAGTTCAATCTCAAAAAAGTGTCAGCTTTAATGAGAGAGAATCACTAGATTGATGGATGCTCAACCAAATATCCAGATTCAATTATGAAACATTCTGTATTTTCTCAGACAGAATGTGCATCTTTGGTGAATTGTGAGCGAAATGGGAATCTCTTTTCTATCACCCTAACAGATTAAAAAGGAAAATCAAACCTGAACTGAAGGCGATGCAGAAGTGCCAGATTCTGGCCTCCAAGGTGGAGTATAGGATGGTTGCGCCTGGATGGTTGATGCTGCATACCCACCAGAAACACTGGGAATTGGACATGCCAAAGTGGGATTACTGGTTACAGTGGTATTTTCAGTCCCAGGTGCACAACTAACTTCAGTTTGACTGTAATAATCGGCCCATTGCTTAACCTGTTGCTGGTAGTTCAGTGTGCATGCAGCTACAGAATTGGAACTATAAGCAGTGTTTGAGTCTTGAGTGTGGTTTCCATACTGTTGAGTGTAATTAGTATAATTTCCTTGACTCCACAAGTTAGTCTGGTTGCTGTAGTTGCTTCCTGCGTAAGCTTCAGATGTCTGATAATCACCAGGATTGTAGTAAGTGCTTGAATAACCTGTAGGCCCAGCATAAGACCCTGTATTCTGAAATGAGGAAAGAGGCTGATAAGGAGCACCTGTGTTGTGATTGTTATAGACTCCTACAGGTTGAGTAGATTGCTGCTGATAACCATTATAGTAAACTTGGTATTCTGTACTGCCATAACCATAAGGATTGGTGGAAGTTGGGTATGATGCATAGCCAGTATACACTTGAGATCCATTATCTGGTCCAGATTTCGATGATGAAAATCCAAGGGTTACTGCATTCGATCCATCTTGGACATTTCTTGAGTGCATCTTCAATTGCTGATCATGTTGGTAGCTAAAGTTTGAAAGACTTGCATGGTCTATACTGCAATTATCTGCCCCATGTGCAGGCCATGAAGCAGCCGCTGGTCCAGCTGTTGGGTGGTAATATGATATTGTTTGTCCTTGGCTCACATCAAGCTGATGTTTCTGGACAAAAAAACAATTATAAGATTTTACCAATTTAAACAAACACCAATTAAGCATATCAGGGTATGGATCAAGCTTTCCTTTTTCGGGGATAGGGAGTATAAGGATTTCTGACAACAAAATACCAACCAAAAACATATACACATAGGCACATAGAAAGAACCTTAATTGCAAATAGCATTACTATAAACATTAGTACAAGGCAAATCACTTAGCTGAACCCTAATGTTGCACATAGCATTACTATGGACATTAGCCCAAGGCAAAGCACTTACCTGGAACACATAAAACACTAAAGGATAGAGACAGGAAAACCTGAAACCTGCAAGATAAAAGAGACTATGCTGTTGAACCCCCATCAAGGGCAGCTGGACGGAACTTACACCCAAGTTATCTTATTTTCACAATATATCTGTATCTAATATTACAGGTGGCATCCCAATATTTCTTTTGATTGGTAAGCCAAATATTAAAGAGAAACATTTCAAAATATTAGGTTTCTTATTCTACATAAAGAAGAACAAGTAAAGTCGTCGGATGGGAAATTTCCAATTATTTATTCAAGCAATTGTAAGCAAATTAATCTAACTAAAACAAGAACATTGAACGTAATATACAATCTAGCATAGGCACATAACACGAGTTTTCAATTGTGCCAAATTAGGTAAAGAAACAGGAACATCATAAGAAAATTCCTTAACTTACAAAGCTACCCAAGATCTAGTAGTTGGCTGGAACCATATCAACATAAGAGAGTGCAAAAGATACAGACGACTTTTTTCTTGCTTCTGCTTCATGAATTAGGGAAGTGGGTCAATATTGATAGAACCCCCAATTGGATTACAAATGGGGCAAATGCCATGAGCTCGCTCTATGATCAATTCAATGTACCATAGTGAACGACCTTACAGAACAATTTATCAGTCACCTCAATTCTATCTACGCTGGTGAACATAAAAATCACAATATGGCGGCTTCATAAATCCTTATTCTGTTAGAACACCCTACAATCCTTGGCTTGCCAAAATCGAAAAGAACAAGATATCAGAAAAATTATATTCCAAAAAGCTTTATATTCTAATTAAGGGGAAAGATACCTCGAATGAACTAGGGTCAGCTGGGGCTACAGTATCAGCAGCACTCTCTCCTTGGCTCATCATTTCTTTAACATCCTGTTTCATTAATTGTCCAAACAAAAATAACAACAATCAATTATTTAAATAGGAAATCCAAAATTATAATTGAAGAATTAACTTTAAAAAGCCCTAAATCAGCTACATGAAATATAGAAGAACTTGCTGACCTTCAGAAGTAACGCGGAAAAAAAATCCCAGAAGCTGGAGAAGCGAAAGAGACGGAAGACAAGGGCTTATTTTGGATCAGCAAAGAACAAATCGTCTCAAAAAAATAAAATAAAATAAAATAAACGAGAGAAGACAAGAAAATAGAAGACAGAAACAACAATCGTGTATCCTTATTAAACTGCAAAACAAATATAGTAAATGTAAACAATAAAGTAGCAAGGAAAGGAGGAACAGTGCCGGAGGAGATGCAGATGCGTATGTGAGAGAGAAGAGGGGACGAGAAGAGATTCAGTCCAGTCGTATTTGGCCGCTAAACCTATTGATTTTGGGGTTGAAGGAGCGGGATGAAGGAGAAAGCTTTGTCAATCAAGGGTCGTCGATGGCGGTTACCATAATTGTGAAAAACCGATTCCTAGTTTTATCAACAGTATTTCAGGCTCGATTTGGTTTACCGGTGAAAACCATAATTGGTTTGGTTTGGTTTGGGTGGATGAAAAATATAAAATCCCCATATCTTGATTTAAATTTATTTAATTTTTATACTTTATTAATTATAAGTAAGTTTTGGCTACTTCTATATATATTAAGATTAGATATGTCAAATTTATAAAATTATTAAAATAATAATTTAATATTTTTTATTGATAGTTAAAAATTATTTTTAAATATTTATATAACTAAAATTAATAATATAAAAATTAATTAGAATAATTATTTAGTAAATGAATAAGTTTTACCCAGATGATTACCGGCATACATTAATGTAAATTTAGTGATTGGGGGGTGTACAGCATACATGCGGCACAACGATTGTACTGTATCCCTTGTCATTGGATTTAATTTAACAAGCAAAGAATTAACCACCCTTTTTTAAAAATATTTTATACTTTTAATTTATATATTTTTAAAGTTTTTATAAGATACTAATTCATAAAAAGTAAAAATATAAATGATTTGATTATAAATTAAATCAAATTTTTATTATTTATTAAATATTTATATTTATATTTTATATATTCATAAAAATAATAACTTTATAATTACATACTATTAATATATTATTATGTAAATAACATTTGATAGATTCATCATCTATGAATCGACTTGGATATTAAGGTTCATAGTGAAGAGGCTGTCAAAAAGTTTCAACCTAGGAAGATAACTCACAGGCAAAAGGAGCAGGCTCAAGATCCAGATGACACCCCAACTGACCCAATCGAAATGGTCTACGATTCTCTTCGCGCACATTGAAATAACTTATCATAACCAATCAAAACTACCTGGTGAATATTCTAGGAATACTCATCTGTGTATATACAGTCGTTCCCAAAATAACAATTGGTCAGAGAATCACCTAGAAGGAGAAAGGAATATCCATCAACATTCAAAGTTGCCTTGTGAGGCACCCACGAGCCTTGGTGCCCAAGCAACCTTTAACATCTATAAATCTATTCTTCCTTGTAAAAGGGGGGAGGATACACACTCAAAAGCCTGAACAAACAGAGAAAAAATCATAAGAAAAAAAGAAAAGAGAGGCTAAGAAAATACCTATTCTAGCCTCCAATTAGATAGAAACGTTAAGAGTTCTCCATCTCCCTCCAGGCCACTGACTCTCAGTGCAATCCTTCTTCCTCTCTCTCAAGTCACTCCCTATTAAGCGTATTTGTCGAAATCAAATTGATGGGTATACGATCAGATTTCATAACCCATTAAAGAAGGCCCATTAAGAAAAGCCCGTTGGATTTAAATTTATTGTAAACAACACGTGAAGATGGTGGTTATGAAAGACGGTTATACAACCGGTCCAAACCAACAAAGAACGGGTGGCGAGGAAGACGGTTATGATAAGGAAGAACGGACATTACCGGATTGATCAAATCGAAGGAAGAAAGAAGGATATAAAAGGAGAGGATCACCAAACAAGGGACGGAACTTTTTCTTTTGAGAATAGAAAGGAGAAAAAGTGAACAAAAGAAAAACGTTGTGATGCCTAAATTCAAGATTTCGTAATTCATTACTTGATTTGTTCTATCATGATCTCATCAATGAAAGTTTTTCTTTAGATCTTGAACCCAGAGTCGCATCATTGGCGCCGTCTGTGGGAACTTCGAACAAAAGCCCGTTTCTCCCATTCCATTTTCTAAAAAATGGTCAATACGAGATCCCGAACTAATATTCCGATCAGGGATGCTACCACTATCAATAATCCACCTGCTGCTGTCATTCAGATGGAGAGTCGACAAGAAGAAATGATGCGAACATTTAACACTCGGATGGACAACATGTGAAGCAATTCATAATCTCGTGCTGAATAAACCTACTAATCCTACCGTCACGCCAGCCGAAGTCGACAAAAGAAGAAATCATAAAAGAAAATATATTACTCAACAGGCAGAAATTCAAGAACAAGTGGCTTCGAGTAATGCAGGAGGCCGATCTCAATTGGGAGGCCGATCTCAATTGGGAGGACGATCTCAACTGGAAGGTCGATCTCAATCGAGAGACCGACTTCGATTAAGAGGCCGATCCCACCAAGAAGGCCAATCTCGATTGAGAATTCGATCTCAAATAGAAGGACGACTAGGACTGTCCCAAAAAAATCAAAATCAAGATCGGCCAAAGGGGCGAAAGACCACGTGATCATGAAGTCACATTTCGTAACATGTGCATAGAACGAGAAAATTTTCGACCACCCAAATGAGAGATACAACCAAGTGGAATTAAGAACATATCTCAATGCAAAGAGATCTGTTATTCCTCATATGGAAGAAAAGGTAGAAAAATTTGAAACATATGTTTGGAGGAAACACTGAAGAACGCCCAATAAGCTTGCATGGATCTCCATTTACAATGGAAGTTCGAACAAGACCGCTCCCACATAAATTTAAAATGCCGACTTTAGATCCTTATGACGGGAGCTCCGATCCTATGGACCATTTGGACCATTTCAGAACCCTTCTAAATTTCCAAGGGTTAGATGAAATAACCATGTGCCAATGTTTTCCGATCACTCTCAAAGGAGATGCCCGAATATGGTTCTACCGATTACAGCCAAATTCAATTCAATCGTTTGAAGAATTGGCCGACAATTTTTGACCCAATTTGTGAGAAGAATTGAAAAACAACCCGGCATCTCGCCAAAATAAAGCAAGGATCAAATGAAAGCCTAAAAAGTTTCTTAGTTCACCATCAAGAAGCCCGACAAATCCAGCGGATAATCGACGAAGTAAAGTTGAATACTTTTATATCAACTTTGGAGCCGGGAATTTTTCAAACACCTAGCGCACAAATGATCCAAAACCTTTCGTGGAAGCGTAAAGCGATAACTCGAGCCTACATTGAGAAGAAGCTAATGAAGCCAAAGGCCGATATCACTGGACAACAATCAACGAAGACCACCGAATGGAAAGAAAGGAGACAACAACCGTACTTATTCACAAGAAAGGAAACAATCAGGACCGATCTGGATTTGTTAGGGAATTCAAGCCTTTAAATTTAACTCCCCTGAATGAATCCCGAACGAATATTCTCATGCAAATAAGGGGTGAAAAATTCCTTAAATGGCCCAAGCCACCCAAAAATCCGAAAGCCGGAGACTGGTCATTATCATCGCTCACTGTGACATTTTTTCAAGAATGCCGAACTTTACAGAAGGAGATAGAAGAACTCATCCGAAGAGGACATCTGAAAAAATTTTTAAAAGACTCCAAAGAAATGTCATAAATAACGGAAGAAAGTCAACAACAAGCGCTAAAAAAAGGGCGTGGTCAATATGATAACTAGCAAGTCATCAAGAGTGCACCGGTCGATCGGCTTGAGAATGATGTGAAGGCCAAAAATCAAAAATGAGATTGAAGACGATATTATTCGTTTTGATCGGGAAGATATGAAGCATGTACAATATCCTCACTCCGATCCTCTTGTTATATCAATGCTTGTTTCAGATGGTAAAGTTGACTATCAACCGAAACGGGTTTTCATAGATAATAGAAGTTCAAGTAATTTGCTTTACTTGATGCCTTTATTAAATTGGGATTAAAAGGACCAATTTAAAAAAGGGCCTCTTTATGGATTAGATAATGAACGGTTCAAGTACAAGGAACCATCAGTTAGAAGTAACTCGGGAACGGTCTTGAGTAGCATCACGTAAACTATCATTCTTGGTAGTTGATTTACCATCGATTTACAACGCCTAGCCTTGTTTTATCGCCTTTGGAATAGTAACATCCATACCCCATTTGAAGATGAAATTCTTAACCTCTTGTGGCGTTGGTGAAGTATTAGGAGATCAAATAATCGGCGATCTCGTTATCTTTCCCAAATCGAACCAATCAAGATCAGGCGAGATGAAATTTCCCTTCACGGAGCTCCAACTGGAGAATCAACCGATCAAGTTCTCCTTGACCTATTAATCCAAACAAGTTTGCACTAATAGGGTCTTCCCCTCTCGAGCCGACTCGTGATCGTTAATAGAATTTCTTCGGAAAAATTCGGATATATTCGCTTGGTCATCCGCGGATATGCCAGGAATTCCAGTTGATATGATGGTACACAAATTAGGTCTGGATCCCAGTCATAAACCAGTTAGACAAAAGCGAAGAAATCATTCTATCGAAAAACTAATTGCCATCAGAGAAGAAGTGAAAAAGCTTTTAGACGCTGGTTTTATTCGGGAAGTTCAATATCCAGATTGGCTTTCTAACGTGGTCCTTGTGAAGAAAAATAGCGGGAAATGGAGAATGTGTAGACTTCACTAATGTGAACAAAGCATGCCCAAAGGACGCTTTTCCACTACCAAGAATAGATCTATTAGTGGATTCGACATCGGGACACGAATTGTTAAGCTTTATGGATGCTTACTCGGGATACAATCAAAGGATGAGTCCCGAAGATGAAGAAATTACCTCTTTCATGACAAGATCAAGGAACTTATTGTTACAAAGTTAGCCCTAAAAACGATAGTGAGCCACTTACCAACGACTTGTGAATAAAATGTTTGAAGGATGATCGACAATAATATGGAAGTCTATATTGATGATATGCTTATTAAAAGCAAAACTAATGGGGATCATGTGAACGATCTTAACGAAGCATTTAAGATAATCGAAAATATCAAATGAAGTTGAATCCAACCAAATGCGCTCGGAGTTTCCTGGAAAATTTCTCGCTTTATTGTATCCAGACGAGGAATTGAAGCCAACCCCGAAAAAATAAAGGCAGTTATTGAAATGAACCCTCCGCAAACGGTTAAGGAAGTTCAAAGGCTAACAGGAAGGTTAGCATCATTATCTCGATTCCTGTCCAAGTCAGCAGAAAAATATTTACCTTTTTTCGAAGCCTTAAGAGGGACCAAGACCAATGGATTTGTTTGGTCCTCTGATTGTCAAAAGGCTTTTCAAGAGTTAAAAGAATACTTGTCTAGTCCTCTCTTATTGGCTTCACCAAAAACGGGAGAAGAATTATTTTTGTACCTAGCTGTCTCATCTCTGGCAATCAGTTCGGTCCTAGTTCGGCAAGAGGTAAATGTGCAACAGCCGATCTATTACGTGAGTAAAATCCTGGCCGACGCAGAAACTCGATATACACATGCTGAAAAAACTGCTTTGGCTCTTGTTTATTCGGCGAGGAAACTGCGTCCTTACTTTCAAGCGCACAAAATCATTTTGCTGACCGATCAACCTTTAAAAATGATTCTGCAAAGGCCGGATATGTCAGGACGACTGGTGAAATGGGCAATCGAACTAAGTGAATTTGATATAGAATATAAACCAAGATCGGTTATAAAAGGACAAGGATTAGCCGACTTTGTTGTTGAAACTGTGAAGCCGATCCCAAAGGTGATCAAGAAAATCTTCAAAGCGAACGGAACCGATTTGGTTATTACGCGTAGATGGATCATCAATGCAATCCGCAATGGGGCTGGAGTGGTCCTAAAGACTCCCGAAGGAACAGAGATAAGCTATTCGATAAGACTTGCATTTCAAAGAACCAATAACGTTACGTAATATGAAGCTTTGCTTGCCGGACTTCGGTTGGCTAAAGAATGCTCAAAGAATATAATCGTCTGAGTGATTCGAGAATTGATCGTGAATCGTGTCCAAGGAAATTTGAAGCCATAAATGCGCCCTTAGCAAATTATCTTGCTAAAGTTAAAAATATGATGACAAATTTCAACAAAATGGAGATAGTTCATATTCCGAGGGAAGATAATGAGAAAGCCGATCGTCTGGCAAAAGCCGCTGCCTGAATCGAAAATCCCGAACAATACTCAAGAATTATGCGTGAAATTTCACAACTCCGAGTATAAAAGAAGCCGAACATAAAGTCTTTCATCTAATCGAGGGAGAAAAATTGGATATCTTTGTATTGGAAGTACCTCAAGGAGGGAGTTTTACTGCATAATCCTAAGATAAAAACGGATAAAGAAAATCACGGATGGTATACTATCATAGACGACAAAATATACAAGAGGGGATACTCAATTCCATGCTCTGTGTTTGCCTTACTCGCAGAGGAAGCCGATTACGTATTAAGCGAGGTCCACTTAGGGATATGTGGATCCCACGTAGGAGGAAAGAATCGGCCTTCAAAATATTACGTCCGGGATATTATGGCCTACTATTAAGAAGGATGCCATGGAATTCGTTAAAAATGCGAGAATTGCCAGTTACACGGCAACTTGACACATCAACCGTCCACTAATTGAAATCTTTACAAGATCCTGGCCATTTTCACAATGGGGACTCGATATTTTAGGTCCTTTTCCTGTGACGACTGGGCAAAGAAAGTTTATAATAGTGGGGATCGATTATTTTACTAAATGGGTAGAAGCTACTCCATTGGCCCGGATAACTGAGCATAATGCCATTGAGTTTGTTAAACATAGTATTGTCTGCCGATTTGGAATTCCTGAAAGAATTATTACCGATAATGGAACTCAATTCACAGGGAAACGCTTTACCAGGTATTGCTCCAATTTAAATATTCGGTTAAATCACACTTCGGTGGCATACCCCCAGTCGAACGGACAAGTGTAAGTTACCAACAGAATTCTATTGCATGGATTAAAGACGAAATTAGAAGACGCTGGAGGCTCCTGGGCAGACGAACTACTACTAGTTTTGTGGTCATACCGTACAACACCAAAAGAGCCCACAAGGGAAACCCCATTCAGCCTATGTTTTGGAACAGAGGCAGTCATACCAGTAGAAATTGGATTACCCAGTCTGAGGGTTGAGAATTTTGATCCAATTAATAACGATCAGAAAATCAGAGAGCAACTTGATCTTCTCGAAGAAATGAGAAAAACGACGCAAGCCTTGATCTAAGCCACTTACCAACAACGAATTGCTCGGTATTATAACAAAAGAGTAAAAGCACGCCAGTTTGATGTTGGGGACTTGGTTCTAAGAGGCATTGAAGCGACAGGAAAGATACTCAACAGAAATAAACTGTCTCCCAACTGGGAAGGACCCTTCATTGTTTCTGCTATTCTACAAAATGGATCTTATAAATTGCGTACTCAAAATGGAAAACTCGTTCCGAGGACATGGAATGCTATTCATTTAAAGAAATTTTATCAAGAAGATTTGATCCCGACTGTGTACTTGTAAACTCAGAATTACATAAATATATATAGTGATAATTTTATCACATTTTTTCGGTTCTTTAAGATTATGATCGGCCTAGATCAAGCCCCTTAAGTCAAATGGCGAAACGCCACTTGTTTGAGACTTGAACGGTCCAAGAAATATTAAAAACTCGGGTATATCGAGTGATTTGGACTACAAAAGTAAGATCCATTTTTGTGTGACACGCAAACGAGCGGTCAAAAATACAAAACTCGGGGTTATTTTAACATATGTGTGGCGATTCTGTATAAAAGGATGAACACATTCATCTACTATGGTCAAAAAAGTATCAAGTAATCAAATATAACGAAAGCAAGTTTATACATAATCAAAAGATTGGTTAATGTATGATTGCTTATAATATAAATCTACATAGAAGAACCATGGACGGATGAGATGAAGACGCTCCTTTATCGAAAAATCCTTCAAGTCGGATCGGCGATGTACACCCATATTTCTTTGATCGAAAAAATGGATCGAAATTGAGGATCGACCAACAAAGCAATCTTTTGGCATAGCCAATGCCTTCTCCCAACCGCACTCAAAGCCGAACCAACTTCTTTGAGGCTTAAATCGGGTCAATAGTTCAATTCAAGTAAGCCATTCTTGTTGGACCGATTCTAATTCTTTTTGAGAATCAAAAGTTGTAGATTGAAGTTCATCTCTCATTTTTTGCAAATCGATCAGAATGATATTTCGATCTTTATATTCTTGAGCCTCAAGAATGGGCAATATCTATCTTATACTTCATCTCTTCTAAAATTTTTGGATCCATCTGATTCTGAGACAAGCTTCGAACTTCTCGTTGCAGTTGTCCGATCCAAAGCCTCCGTTGATGAATCCCAATCTTTATAATTTCATTTAACTTTTCATCCTATAAAAAAAAAAAAAATTTCGAATTGATAAGATAAGAATGAATCCATATACCAAGATTATGCAAATCTAACTTGGATAAAGCGAGCTTTCAAAGAAATTTCATTTAGAGACATCCTTTGAGTATTGGGACAATCGGGATGATGTGGCTGGGATGCGAAGATGAAGCGGGAGTGTTCATCCACTGGACACACTGTCTTGAACTCGGTCGGATTAGACACGACACCTCGGAAAACATACCTCTTTTCGGGACATGGTGGATCGATAACAAAGTTGAGTTCGAATTTCATCCGAGATTTGTAGAAGGAACAGAGACATCCTCATTGGGAACCTCACAAGCGGTAATGATCCTCGAGTTCGATCTTGAATATGGGTGATTGAGAAGTACCACCGATCATTAAAATAGTTGAAGCTTCCTCGTTGATGGTTCATTACAAATTTCGGAGAAAGGAGGGAGACCGCCAAATATGGCCTTCTGTATTCCTATCCAATGTCCGAACAGTAGAAGTTGGATCGGTCACTTCCTCAACTCCCTGATCTTGAGTAAAGAGACCATCCGAACATCGGAAGTTGGATCGGCCGTTTCTCAACTCCTTGTACTATAGACACAGAAGCATTAGATGGTAAAAGCGAAATTTCTTTCGTTAATTTTTCGTACTTCCCATCCTCTCTGACATTGGAACGCCAGAATCAGTAGAAGAAGAGGTTGAACTTGACTGAATCACTCGACATCGAGAGGTTGAACCCTTAGACTTAGATTGATTTTTTCTTTTGCGTTTAGGAATATAACTACTCGTTCCAGGAATCGCCAATAAAGGCTCCCACTTAGCCAACGTTAAAATCTCGGCATGACGAAGGCGTTCTCTTGTCCAAAACGAATTGATATTATCCTTAATTAAATCAGTGAATTGTTGAACTGATTTTTCCTCGTTATCTTCAAGTTTACCCGAAATAGAAAACGTTACCCCAATCACAAGAAAAATTCATATCAAAACTAGCCTTCAAAAAGAAAAACCTATCTTTCTAACCTTTACCGATTCTTGAATAACGCCACCGATGTTCAACTCACGTGGCGTCAAAGAAATCCAATCCCAGATTGACTAAATTTAAAAAGCACCTTCTTTGTTGCGATATTTAGAGTAAGCCCACGGCCGAAAAGAAGATACAAAGATTACGGAGATACGACGGCGTTAGCATGAAATCGCAATGGGAACTCCTAATTCAACGAAAATCAAGCGCAATTCCAAGGCAAGAGGAATGCGTAAGCCACTAATCAAATGGGCTTCATAAATTGAAATATAGCCTTCAGGAGGAGCGCAAGCCCTATCATCCTCGAGAGGAACCAAGAAAGGTATGTCTTTACTAATCTTGAATTTTGTATATATTGAATCTATGTCGGTAGAAGAAAGAACCGATTTAAGAGAATGAACACGATGAACTTGGATGCGAGGAACCATTAGAATGAAGAAGCTGGATGAAGAAGGTTGTCGGGAATAAATTTGAATCGGCAGAGGAAGATAAAACACCTTATGGGGATTTTCAAATTTTCATATATTTTCAAAATCATCATCGACGGTTAACCCGACACTTTCATCATGATGATTCACACGTGTCAAAGCCGATTAGTTTCGACGGGAGTAATTAATGGTTGTCCCATCCTTGAAAAGTGTTTGAAAGCCGATTTCGATTCGGATCGGCAGTAAGTCTAAAAATCGGTTTCGCTAATGCTGGTTGAAAGCCGATTTCGATCCAGACGCGGAAAGTCTAAAAATCCGGTTTCAAGCGTCGCTTGAAAGCCGATTTCGATCCAGATCGGCAGAAGTCTAAAATCCGGTTTCAAGCCACAATGTCGGTGGTTGAAACGATTTCGATGATAGTCTAAAATCCGGTTTCAAGCACAAAGGTGGTTATATTTCGATCGGATCGCGGCGAAGTTTATCGGTTTCAAGCACAAGTGGTTGAAAGCCGATTTCATCCGGACAGGAAGTCTAAAATCCGATTTCAAGCACAAGTCGTTTTGAAGCCGATTCGATCCAGATCGAAGTCTAAAAATGCGGTTTCAAACACAAGCGGTTGAAGTTTATAAATCGGTTTCATGCACAAGTCGGTTGAAAGCCGATTTCGATCCAGATCGGCAGAAGTCTAAAATGCGGTTTCAAGCAAAGTGGTTGAAAGCCGATTTCGATCCAGATCGTCGCGGTTTATAAATCGGTTTCAAGCACAGGTGGTTGAAAGCGATTTCGATCGATCGGGCAAGTCTAAAAATCCGGTTTCAAGCACAAGTGGTTGAAAGCCGATTTCGATGTCGGGGAAGTTTATAAAACCGGTTTCAAGCACAATTGGTTGAAAGCCGATTTCGATAACAGAGTCTAAAAATCCGGTTTCAAGTGCAAGTCGGGTTGAAAACCGATTTCGATCCCGATCGGCGGAAGTTTAAAAACCCGGTTTTGAGCGTGAGTTGATCGAAAACCGATCTAGAATTATAGTTGATTGATCTTAAATTTGGATGAAATAGAATCCAGAATGACCCTATCAAAAGGACATATCGCGCATTAAAAATTCTAACTCCGCCGACATGGGGGACTAGTGATGGGTATACGATCATTTCATAACCCATTAAAGAAGGCCCATTAAGAAAAGCCCGTTGGATTTAAATTTATTGTAAACAACACGTGAAGATGGTGGTTATGAAAGACGGTTATACAACCGGTCAAACCAACAAAGAACGGGTGAGTGGCGAGGAAGGCGGTTATGATAAGGAAGAACGGACATTACCCGATTGATCAAATCGAAGGAAGAAAGAAGGATATAAAAGGAGAGGATCACCAAACAAAGGGGACGGAACTTTTTCTTTCGTAATAGAAAGGAGAAAAAGTGAACAAAAGAAAAACGTTGTGATGCCTCTCAAGATTTCGTAATTCATTACTTGATTTGTTCTATCATGATCTCATCAATGAAAATTTTTCTTTAGATCTTGAACCCAGAGTCGCATCTCAAATCTTCCGCCAACTCTTGATGACCAATACCATAGACGACCAAAACGACAACTAGCAAAGTACAAAAACCAGAATAAATAAGAGAAAAGCCCTATGATGAGCAAAATAAGGCGAAGACCTAGAAGGCACACTGACTCTCATATTCTTGAGATGTCCCATTCTCCTAATCTTACTCTAACCGCCGTCTATGAGGACCTTACCCCTGTACCAAATCCTCCACTACATAAGCTGGTGTAGTTGACTCGAGAAGAAGGGCATTAAGGGCCACTCTGCCTAATGACAAAAGGGAGACTCCACAAAGTCCTTACCATCATCATCATTGCCAAGAGGTTGTTCCTCCTTCTGGTTAATCACTCTCCTTGAGTTTTGCTATACTCTTCCTTGCAATAGTCAATCTCACGTAAAAGTACTCCGAGTTGCATTTACTCGGGGCGCACTTCATAGGCCGCCTCTAAGCCGGGCACACTTTTAAGCCCGTCCTCAACCAAGTGCACCTCTTAATCACCCTTCAGTCAGACGTACTCACACTCAATCCTCAATCATATATATTTATGTATTTTTTTATATCATCACATCTTTCTATTTATTTAAAAAAGATATCTGATTTGAGTATCGAAAGATATACCAGAAAGTAAGTCATATTAATCTTTTAACATTTTATTTTTAGTTGTATTACGTAAGATTTAGGTTTGAAAAGATGAAGATTGGATCGGCTTTTGTTTGACGTAATACGAAAAATTAAGCCATTCCCTAACTTGTATAACAACTCGGATCCAGTGATGCATCGATATTATATTTTATAAATTTTAAAATTATATAAAAATTATTAAAAAATATTGTCTTATGAAAATTTTCAAAAATAAAAAAATAAAATAATTTTAAAAAAATAAAACACAGAATTAAAAGAGGGTTTAAAAAAAACCATCTTTATTCTCTTACCGCCTGTTTTCCACCCAAACAAAGCACGGCCGCCCCTTCCCTCTTCTTCCTCCTCATTTACACCGGCCGCCTCTCTTCTTTCACCGACTCACCCATCTCATGCGTGAACCGAAGGAGAGCCAACTTATCTGGCATTTATATGGATGGAGTGATTGGACGATTAGATACATTTCCTTGATTGACCCTTTTTTCGTCACCTTAATTCTTCTTGGCTGGAATCGTGAGGTGAGGGAGGAGATAAATTTATTGCTGCTGCCGTTGCTGCTACTGCTGCCGCGGCTGTACAAGGAGAACAGTGGCTGTGTTATTGGGTTGTCGAGGAAAATAACAGACAAGTGAAAATTATCTCATTTCTCTATAATTTTTACATCTTTATATCACTGGGTTATTGCTTAAATCTTATAAATATAATAGGGTAACTTGTTGTATAGAAATTTGGCTCGTCTCAACATGTTCTTGCACTAAAAAAAAAAAAATTCTGCAACTAGGGGAACAGCGCAGCTCGTTTGGGGGAAGAAGATGAATAGTGCTTTTGGAGGGGATTTTCTTCTTATGTTCGAGGCCACCGTTATAATTTTTAAAAATGTGTTTATGCCAAATAAAGTGTTGTTTTCATACTATGATATGCGTAATATAATCATTCGTTGATACAACATAATTTTGAATTCTAAGGCGTAGGTAATCGAGCGCTGAAATTGCTACAGCGAACACAAGAAGCTGGCATTTTAGCCTTGGCAGTGGTGACAAGCAAATTTCGGTTTGTCTGTTTGCACCTTAACATGATGTGTTTTTATCTTCGTGATTATTGCTCTTAATATTTATACTGCGTAGATTAATAGTTAATTGCTGGTTCTTGTTTTCAATTTCTCAAAGCGGTAGAAATCAAGTAACGAAGTGGCTTTGGCGATCACGAAAAATCTAATTTCAGATTTTTGTGGTTATGCGATGGGTTATACTTGAGCCAATCATTTACATGGTAAATAAATGTGTTTGTGATTGTAATCTTATTGATATCACTCTTTGTCATGTGTATTTTAATATTATGTCATCAAAATACATTTTTGGTTACCCGTGGATAAATAAATTTAGTGATGAACACATGTCAGAGAACTTGAAAACTGCCCAAATTTGTCACTTCGCTAAGTATCACTGTTTAGTATAAATAGAATTTTCCAATTTTTATTAGGCACAATTATTTAGATTGATTCCTATTACGTTACGGTGGATACAGGGATGATTTTTGGGACGCTTTATTACCTTGATCGGACACATTTAAATTAGTTGGGATAGCTTGAATAAAATTATTAATTTTTGCGGGCTTAGTTCAATAATGATATAATAGACTACACACACACACACACATATATATATATATATATATATATATATAATGGTTTTAGAAATGAGGTTAGCACATCTGTTAACTAGTAAAGATTATGGAAAACTGAAAACCCTTTGGATGAATTTTTCCTTTATGACACTATGCTGGATTGTAATTGTGGGTACTAAAAATCCTTTTACATCGATCCAAAGGGATTGTGTCATATAATTCTTGATGGAGCTAAATGGCATGTTACAAATTAATCAATAGGACCCCCACTCTACAGCTAGAGAACAAAACACCCTTTATTTGGCGTTGGACCCACATACATCCATCTAGGAGTATATGGATATCTGTGTTTTGCCACAACTCTGTCTCATGGCCGCACTAAATTTGATCCTAAAGGAAGCATGTGTGTTTTCCATAGATATCCTTCTGAAATCAAGGGATACGGGTTGCTGGATTTAGACACTCATATTATGTTTTCGTTGCGAGATGTATATTTTATGAATTTGTTTCTCTATTTCAGACAGAAGCATCATATAAAAATGCAGATGTTTGCCTTCAACATGGACACAACATCATCAGGTTATGTTCCCCATTAGACTGATCTTCATACTACTCTGCCCATGTGCAGTCCGGATGATTCCCCTGCCTCCCAACTTCAGAGTTGTGTAGATGTTTTGGCTCCTGTAGAGCCTGATTCCATGGAAGAAGAGAATGATATTTTGTCATCAATTGAGGATGGACCTTTGGTGATCAATCAACACCCTACATTTCTACCCTCAGATGAGAATATCAGCACGCCAATGCCAAGAATCACCAGAAAGTCCAGGAGAACTAGAAATGCTCCTCAGCATCTTCAACAGTATCATTACCAGGAAGCTCAACAAAGCAGTTATTGTGCATCCTCCTTCTAAGGCTGAAGTGCATATCTCAGGCACCTTATTTCTAACCACTGACTGTCCTACGAAAAACTCACACCATCTTTTCATGCTTTTTTCTTACATCCATTTCATCCAATTTAGAGCTTACCACATTTAATCAAGCCATTTAGGATCCCGAGTGTTCTTGGACCATTGAAACAAAACTGCATGCCTTAGAAGCAAACAACACTTGGGTTTCTAATTGATTCTTCCGATGGGAAAGCATGCAATTGATTGTGTATAGGTTTTCAAAGTAAACAATTCAGAAGGCACCGTTGAAAGGAATAAAATCTGGCTGGTAGCACGCACACACACATCCACAAAGTTAGAATAGATTATCATGAAACATTTTACTCGTGGTAGAGCTTGTTACTGGGAGGTATCTACTCTCTATAGCACCTATTAAGATGTGAATCTTATATCAATTTGATCTTAATAATGCTTTCCTTTTATGGTAATGTGAATGAAGAGATTTATATGCATGAATCACCGGGTTATAATAAAAGAGAGGACCACAACAAGTTTGTAAGTTGCTTAAAAGTCTATATGGTTAAAACAAGCATCATGATAATGGTATTTCAAATTCTTCACTGCGCTTGTTAAAAATGGCTTCAAGCAATCCAAAGCCGATTATAGTGTTTTTACTAAAGATTGATGATTCCTTCGCTATTTTGTTTGTGTATGCTGATGACATAATTATAACAAACAGCTCAACAGCTTACATTGAAACACTAAAAAGATACCTTCATTCTCCTTTCATAATCAAATACTTTGGCCCCTTGCTGTATTTCTTTGGAATTAAAGTCACTCATTCCTCTGAAGAGATTTTAATTAGCCAGAGCAATTTTGCTCTGCTGGTTCACACAGGAAGCTTACATCTCGCTCTACCAAACTTCTCGTGGATCAAAACACCAAATTCAATAAGGAAATGGATCTATTTTGTCTGATCCTTCAATGTTTTTAGAAGAATGGTTGGGCAGCTACTCTGTTTAACCGTCACTAGACTGGATCTCAATTACAAATTCGAAGTCAATTCATGAACAGTGTGATACACATTATACAACAGCATGCAAAGTATTGGTTTACCTCAAGTAGTTTCCAAGACATGGACTTTTATTATCATCTACATCTTCCTCAGGTCTCCAAATATATTGTGACTCGAATTGAGGTTTTTGTCTAAACACTCGATGATCAGTTGCAAGATATTGTATTTTATTGGGCACATCCCAAATCTCTTGGCGATTAATGAAAACAAACTATTGTCTTCAGATCTTCAGCTGAAGTAGAATACAGAGCAATGGCAAGCACCTATTTTGAAATCACATGGTTACGCAGCATTCTATTTGATTTAGGTGTACATCACCCTCATGCGGCACTTTTTCAATCAGGCAGCTTTCCACATAGTGAAAAATCCTGTTTTTCACAAACAAACAAAATATATTGAGATGGGCTGCCATCTTATTTGGGGTACAATTCAAGGACCCATCCGTATGTCTCACATTTCAATCTCGTTGCAACTTGCGGACATATTTACTAGGGCTCTGCCCTCTTCTATTTTTAATGTCCATCTCACCAAGATGGGAGCAGAAAATATTTGTTCTCTATCTTGAAGAGAACTATTGCATGATGAATCTGCAGAGCAAGAAGAAAAGAACTGATAACACATGAGAACCCACAGTCATAACAGAGCATCCAGTTGCACCACTACTCATACTTCATTCTATTTTTTATGTTACAGATACTTGATTTTTCATAGATAATTGTAAATAGTGAGAAGGAAGAATATTCTTCTGTTTCTTGATTCATCGTAGTTTGTTAGAAATGTTTTACTCAGTTTCTGATTCTGATGGGCTAGTTCTTCTTCCTCCTCCGCAACTTGCCTCATCTTCCAGAAGCTTATC
Organism: Nepenthes gracilis; assembly: GCA_033239525.1. Classification (NCBI taxonomy): domain Eukaryota; kingdom Viridiplantae; phylum Streptophyta; class Magnoliopsida; order Caryophyllales; family Nepenthaceae; genus Nepenthes; species Nepenthes gracilis. The sequence continues at coordinate 20,130,868 of BSYO01000012.1, read as the reverse complement.
TCTCTAGTTTGTCACATTCTCCATTCGTATTTGTCTGGTAGGGAAGAGGGGTGCTGTGCCTTCGACTTAGGATTATTGAATATAAATTCAATGATCGATGTTCATTCTCTAAAAAAATTTAAAAACAAAATTAAAAAAAAAAAAAAATCAAAACGCCTAGGGCCTGAGTTGGATCGCCACTGAATCCTTGGCCGGTATTCCCTCTCGTTCTCCCTCAAGATTTCTGTCACTTTTCTTTTCCACTCTCCCTTAAATCTCTTCTTTCTTCTCATTTTTGTTTTGAATTTTTTGTTTATTTGTATTATTTTGCTTTTCTAGGCTCTTTGTTTACTGATCTCTAAAAAGTCTTTGTGCTTTTTTGTCATATTTGGTTTTGAAACATGCATTTGAAACGCATTTGATTTTTGAATTAACTGCATATTTGTTACTTGATTTCATTGCAGTACAGATTACTTGAGCTTGAGTGTGCCCGGGGAGAGGAGGAAGAAGAAATTAGTCGTGCCAGTTGCTTTGGTGGATATGTGCTCTGTTGTTTCCCAATAGTAGGCCTACGGTTAGGTCACACGAGATTGATTAGTTTTAATGTGTAGAATTACTTAGATGCTTTAGATGGTACATACACAATAATTAGGGTATTCATTCCGGACAAATAGAGATACAAATTTGGAAAGATGACATTGCTACGTCGTCTTATATGAATGTACAATTGACGTGCAATTTATCTATGTTCTTTATAGATGAAGAGGATATACAATGTTCTTTAGAATTTTTTGTGACATGTATAGTGGAAGGCACCGACCGAAAATGCCTCATTGTAAGATTGTAGATTGTTTAGGAATTGATAATGTGAATTTGTGAATTTTGTTGAGTAATAATATAAACTTTTTATATAGATTCGTGCCATTTAGTTGATATGAGATATGTAAAAATTGTAATAGATTTCTTGCATCATATGGGGCCATGGGTATCACTTAAAAATGGTAACATGACTTCAAACTAAGGATTGATATGAAACACATAGCTACTTACTATGTTAGTGAAAGATATTTTAAGCTATCTAAGTTGTACTTAAGCATCCTTAGAAGAGGTCTATCATAGTATCGCTTAGAGTGCATAACCAAGTACTTATTATGATACGAACTTCATGGTCATATCATGGTAATCGCAGGCGTGATGAGGAAGGGCTGTGAGAGGGGAGTTCTGGCAGATAAAAACACTGGAAAAGAAGGGGAAGGGAAACGACCGAGGAGCTAAAGGCCGAGGTCCTTAGGGCCGTGATGCAGAGAGAGAGAAGCAAGGAAAAGACAGGAAGAGAGAGGGAGAGAGGAAAACAGAGAAAGGGAAAAACCAGGGAGATGGAGAGAGAGAGCAAAGAGAGTGTAAAGATTTATGCAGCGATGAAATGGAGGAGACGATGAACTGGAATGACGAAGGAAGGAGAAGGCAGAACAGTGACGCAGGAGGCGGACGCAAATGTTATTCCATTCCAGTTGATTGAAAATACAAACCCCTATGCCCTCTTTATATTACAGCACAATAACGGGAAAAAATATAAAAGGAAAACAAATATACACGAATATATACACGTTATATTTGCCTAATGCGTATTTTTCTATTTACCTACATTTCCTAATACTCCCCGCAAGGTGGAGCATATATGTTGATTATGCCCAACTTGGATAAGTGGATCTTCAAACGATGGGCTGACAAGATCTTGGTGAATATATCGGCAAGTTGATTATGAGTGGTCACATAATGAGTCCTGATACTGCCATCTTGAATTTTGTCACGAACCAAATGACAATCCATCTCAACGATGTCTTGGTCCGTTTCACGGAAAAGCGATTGGCGGATATGTGTAGAGAGCAGTGATTGTTACAAAGTAGAGGTCGTCGATATGAGAGTGTAGTACCCGCAAATCAACTAAGATATAACGGAGCCAAGATAGTTCGCAGCAAGTGGTAGCCATGGATCGATATTCTGCTTCCGCCAATGAGCGAGAAACAACTGATTGTTTCTTACACTTCCAGGAGATAAGAGAGTCCCCAAGGGAGATGCAGTAGCCAGTGATGGATCTTCGAGTGTCAGCACATGAAGCCCAATCTGCATCATAGAAAGCTCGAAGTTGAACATTAGAAGTGGAAGAGAATAATATACCTTGCCCCGGATTTTGTTTTAGGTATCGCAGTATTTGATAAGCTGCATTCATATGACTAGATGTTGGTCGAGTCATGAATTGACTCAAAATGTGAACAGCGTAACATATATCAGGTCTTGTGACGGTGAGGTATAGGAGCCTGCCAATCAGTCTTCGGTAGACGCTGGGATCTTGCAATACAGTTCCGGTTTCTTTGCTCAATTTTAGATTTTGGTCAATTGAGAGTTTAAGAGGTTTGGAACCAAGGGAACCTGAATCCGCTAAAATATCAAGTGCATATTTTCTTTGACATATATGGATGCCTGTCGATGAGCGTGCAACTTCTATCCCAAAAAAATATCGTAAAACACCTAGATCTTTAATTTTGAAGGCACGATTAAGGTATGATTTAACAGAATGAATAGGAGCCAAAGAACTACTAGCCACAATGATGTCATCAACATATACAAGCAACACTGTAAAGGATTGATCATCTTGCTTAGTAAAGAGGCTGTAGTCAGCTTTGGATTGGGTGAAACCATAAGCAATGAGAGAGGTAGAAAGCTTGGAATACCACTGCCTAGAGGCCTGTTTAGGGCCATATATACTTTTTAACAGTCTACAAACTTGATTCGGTTTCCCTTTAGTGTATCCAGGGGGTTTTTGCATATAGATCTCTTTATTTAAGGCTCCCTGTAGAAAAGCGTTGTTAACATCAAAGTGGTACAAGTGCCACCTCTGATGGCTGCTATTGCCAAGAGGCAGCGAACTGTGGTTAATTTGGCAACGGGGGAAAAGGTTTCGTGGTAATCTATCCCTTCTTGTTGGGTATATCCCTTCGCAACTAACCTACATTTGTATCTTTCAATACTCCCATCACTATTAAACTTTAATTTGAAGACATATTCAACCAATAATTTTTCTTAGGAGGGTAAATTAGTAATGGTCCATGTTTTGTTTTGTTCCAACGCTGCGTCAATTTGTTTTCAATGGCTTCACGCCATTTTTCATCACGAATGGCTTGGGTATATGTTTTCGGGTTTGTGAGATGTTATGGTGGTGAAAAATATCTAAAAGTGGGAGATAACTTTTGGTATGATATATGATTCTTGATGGGATACGGTTTACCGGAAGTTGTTTGTACATTTGGTCTAGTGGGTGAAGTTTGAGATACTTGGTGACAGTAAAATTCTTTCAAGTATTCGGGCGCTTTACGAACTCTAGTGGTTCTGCGAACGGGTATTGGGCTAATTGTAGTGGACTGGGCATCATTTGATGCATTTGGGTTGGAACAATTGTTGATCAGTTGTTCCTGATCCTGATTGTGGATCGGAACGGCAGGAATCTCTACATCATTTTCGGTTATAGGTTCAACAATGGGATTTGAAGGAGAATTATGTAAGTTGGATGGTACCGGTTGTGTTTCCCATAATAACTCATTATTGGTGGTAGATGGTTCCAATGGGGATACATCGAGTTGAACATTGGAGCTTTGGTCAATGCCATCGTTTTGGAAAGGAAATACATTTTCATGAAAAATTACATCTCTTGAATAAAATATAGTGTAACTTTTTAAGTCGATTATTTTGTAACCTTTGACACCAAATGGATAGCCTAGGAAGACGCATTTTCTATTTCTAGGGTCAAATTTGGTACGGCCATAGGAGATGGTGGATGCAAAACATAAGCAACCAAATATGCGGAGGTTATTATAGTTGGGTTTGACCCCAAATAAAATTTCATATGGAGTTTTGTTTTCAAGTAATGGAGTGGGAATTCTGTTGATGATGTATGCAGCGGTAAGTATACAATCACTCCAAAATTTTAAGGGAAGTCCCGATTGAAATCTAATAACCCTAGCGACATTTAATAAATGTTGGTATTTTCGTTCAACAACACCGTTTTGCTGTGGTGTTTCCACACAACTACATTGGTGGATAATACATCTTTTACTGTAAAAATTCCCCAGTCTGAATTCAGTTCCATTATCGCTACGTATTATTTTGATTTTGACGTTAAATTGTGCGGTAACCAGATTGTAAAAGACTTTCAGGCACAATTTTGTATCCGATTTTTATTTCAGCAGGTAAATCCAGGTGCTTCTGGAAGCATCATCAACAATGGTCAAAAAGTATTTATATTCGTCGTAGGATTCCTCGGAACATGGTCCCCACAAGTCACAGTGCACCACGTCGAACAATGCGTGTAACTTATGGGCGCTGGGGGAAAATGGAAGGCGACGTTGTTTTGCCATATGGCAAATAGAACAGTGATTATTATTAATAGAATCCACGACCCCTTTTACAAGAGGATCGCTTATTAATTTCATCCTAGAATACGAAGTATGGCCTAATCGAGAATGCCACAAATTAGAATGCAATGAAGCTAAATTAACAGAGAGCTCCTTGCAGAATTTGGAGAGAAGGCTCTGTAAAGAGTTGGGATCAACTTTCTTATTCATCAGGATTTTATAAATTATCTTTTCTTCACCCATCCCAATCGTTGTCCAAGTAGCAAGGTCCAGAATCAGACAAACGTTAGCCAAGAAAAACATACAGCAATTAAGTGTATCAGTTAGCCGTTTTACAGAGATTAAATTAAAGGTGAAGGAACACAAAGAACATTTTGTAACGTTAACTTATCGGTAATTCTAATGTTTCCAATATGTGAAACAGGTGTTTTACTTCCATCCGGAAGTTTGACAGAGCATGAAATCTGAATTTTCTGATGAACATATAATGAGGGATCACATATCATATGATCTGTGGCCCCAATATCCAGAATCCACACCCTTTGATTATGTTTATGAAAAGGAGCAACAGTGGAGATATTACCGGTCATGTTAGCGACCTTGCCGCTTTCAATTATTGGTTCGAACGTAGGGTCGCATCTTTTTGGCAGCACATCCTTTGGTTGAATTAAGTCCATGAGTTGTCTGAATTGGGCCTTAGTTAACGACACACTGTCATCAGTGTCTCCTTGTTCAACCTTACCCTTGAAGCTCGACATGGTTGTAGTGGAGGTGATACTCCCAGTTTTGCCATTTAATTTGTGGTTCGAAGGAAAACCATGTAACCGGTAACATTTATCCATGACATGGCCAGTTTTATTGCAGTAGGAACACACAGGAGGGTCAGCATTACCAATCTTGAAGCATTGTTGTACAGAGTGTCCTGCGATCCTACAATGGACGCAGAAATGCCTGTCTTTCTTCCTGGGCTGAGTGTTTTTCGTGAGGTGTTTTGGGTAATTAGAGTTTCTTGTGGCAGCTAATGCCACTGTGTTCGAAGGTTGAGCAAGAGACAAAGATTGGTCTTTGTTCTTCTTTGTTGAATGACAGAGAAAACGCGATTAACAGAAGGAAGAGGGTCCATTATCATGATTTGGTCCCGGGTATTAGAATAGGAATCATTTAATCCCATCAAAAACTGTATAACACAGTCGCGTTGATATTTGTCAGCAAGAATTCTCATCTTGCTGCAATCACAGTTAGGGATGGGATCGTAAATCAAAAGCTCATCCCAGAGGGTTTTGAGTTTACCGTAGTACGTGCTTACAGAGTCTTGTTCTTGAAGGAGACTTGCCAACGATTTCTTTAATTGGAAGATACGCGACCCATTTTGTTGAGTAAATCGATCGGGAAGCTCATTCCAGATTTCACAGGCATCATCAACGAAGACGACGCTTGATTTAATAGAGGGGCTAACCGAGTTTTGAATCAAGGAAACAACCATATTGTTACATCGCCCCCAGATTTCGAAGAGAGGATCGTTTGAATCGCTGGGTTTGTGAACAGTGCCTTCAATGAACTGAAGTTTATTTTTGGCACACAAGGCACGATGCATAGCTCTCGACCAGGTGGTGTAGTTATCGACGGTGAGTAAATCGGTGACCAAGAGAAATGCAGGGTTGTCACCGATTTCCAATCTAAAAGGATTTGTGAGATCTGTGAGGGTTTGTAAGGGTAAGCGTTCTTGTGAAGAGACAAAAGGAGGGTTGGTTGTATTTGACGTGGTTTCGGATGGCGTTGGCTGAGTCGCCATTTTCTCCTGATACTATGTAAAGATTTATGCAGCGATGAAATGGAGGAGACGACGAACTGGAAGGACGAAGGAAGGAGAAGGCAGAACAGTGACGCAGGAAGCGGACGCAAATGTTATTCCATTCCAGTTGATTGAAAATACAAACCCCTATGCCCTCTTTATATTACAGCACAGTAACGGGAAAAAAATATAAAAGGAAAACAAATATACACGAATATATACACGGTATATTTGCCTTATGCGTATTTTCCTATTTACCACGAACTTCATAGTCGTATCGTGGTAATCGCAGGTGTGATGAGGAAGGGCTGTGAGAGGGGAGCTCTGGTAGAGAAAAACACTGGAAAAGAAGCGGAAGGGAAACGACCGAGGAGCTAAAGGCTGAGGTCCTTAGGGCCATGATGCAGAGAGAGAGAAGCAAGAAAAAGACAGGGAGAGAGAGGGAGAGAGGAAAACAGAGAAAAGGAAAAACCAGGGAGATGGAGAGAGAGAGCAAAGAGAGACAAATAATTTTTTTGTTGTTGCTTTCCCAGCAGTGATGGGCTAAATACATTGAAGAGGACAAGTTTGCATGTGACCCAATATTCTAATAAACAAAATGAACAAACTGAACAAACTAATTAGAGAATTAGAGGCACGTATCATATTATCTATTTTTTGTTTATCGGGGAGGCATCCAAGGAGATAGAGGATGAATAGGTTTATGAACATGAGAAAATATAATGAGATAAGCAGAATCAAAAGCAATAAGAGCTCAAAAAAAACAACCAACTCAGTAATTTTGTTGTTGTCGAACTCTCTCTCCTTCTGTTGCCTCTTCCGAATCATCGGCCAATTGAGCAATTGTGATATCGGCTTCAAATTCTTCCATGACCTTCAACCTAATTCTCCTTCCCTAGATGTTGATTTTCTGTTATCTTCATTGCAAGCCAATTTCGAGCTCTCTGGGCTTGAACCCAACTCGCAAAACAAGCTCTTAAATTCCTGCAATACGTACAAGGAGTTCAACGCCGACAAAATGTTGATGAATCGATGATTGAGCATGAAGAACTCGACCCATATCTGAGGAATAACCGCGTAAGCAATATGATTTTGGATGTGCTGGTGAGATGCGATTGAATTGATGGTGCGTGCAAGTGTTCGACGAAATTCTTGAACCAAAATGGCAAATATTAAGAATAAAAGTTTGTTCAGCTTAATAATGTATTAAGAAATTAATGAATTAGATTTAGTCTTAAATATACAATAAAATCTTATTCGATTATGTTTTTTTATTAGCAAAATTAAACTTATAACTTCTAATAAAATCAAAATTATCTAACAATTATTAATTATTTTATACAGTAAAGGAATTAATAAATCTATTTCACTCACATCTTTTATATTTATTTTTTTATTTTTTGTTCTCCTTGAAAAACCAACTACCAAGTGATTTTCATAGATAATAGGGTAAAGGATGTGCCTATCCTTAACAATTATATATTTTTTATTATAATAATTATAATTTTTTATATTATTATTGATATGTCTATTTTTTAAAATAATAAATTAAGTTAAATTAATTACATTCATTCAAATATTTATAAATATTTAAGTTTATTTAAAATATCGTGCCTGTTCAAATATCTTTTTATTATTTTAAAAATATCCAACATAAAACACCCTACTCGCCATGGCTTTCCCACATAGCCGTTGTCCTTGCCGTCATGGCCACCACTACAACCTTAGATTCCTAATGCCCAAGCCCCTCATCACCCTTGCCGTACTCCCTCACACCCTCTGCAAGCTCTACCGCCGCCTCTCTTACCACCACCACCACAGTCTTCCCTCCCCTTCTCTCACCTCCAGGGACCTCCAATAGTCCTCCGCAGCAATTCATTTTTGAATTAGAAAGGCCCATTGGGAGGTACAGGGGTAGTGGCGGTGGATTTTGCTCCTGGGGATCTTGCTACGCGAATGGGCAAAACAGGGCCTTGTTCGATGAGTTTGGGCAGTCAAATTTTATCCTTAACCAAATTTGATCATTCAGATTCGTTTATATTATAAATAATTATAATAATAATAAATTATAATAAATTTAGACAGATGAATTTAATAAAATGTAAAATTTGACTATCAGGATTGGGAAATCTGGGGGTTGCTTCGCCCCATTCCCGTGGATTTTACCTTCAAAGTTGATTTGATTTTAGACATTTTAATGATCCAGATTTTAAAATAATTATAAAATATATAAATCATTATAAATTATTATTTTTATAATAAAATAATAATATATTTATATTACAAAAATATTTTAACATATATTATTTTTTTATTTTTTAAAATCTAAAATCAGGACTATTGCATGGGGACATGCACCGTTCCGTGAAGGCCACGGTTGGAAGAGAGATTTATTATTATTATTATTTAATTATTATTATTTTTTGGTGAAAAGGGTATGAGTAAAGTTTTAATTCGAGATATATATATATATATTTAACTAGACAATATGTGAATAAATTTGAAAAAAAAATATTTAATAATGAGTGAAAAATAGGACTAGCATTTCAAATAAAATAAAATATGACTTAGATAGCGTCTTTATATTATATATATAGTAATTGATCTTAAAAAAAGAAATTATATTATAAAAAATCAACAAATCTTTAAATAAAGTTAAAGGCCAGACCTATTTTCCCAATGGTACAATGGCTCTTAGAATATGAATAACAAGTTCATAGGTAATTAAAACAATCTAGCGTTAACCAAAAATAATAATGAATCAAACAACGAACAAAATAAAATTGATATCATAAATAATTATATTGGTCTACATTGCATCATCTTACCATCCACCTACATAGTTCACGAGTTTTTGGATGTAAATTTAACGGTTCATATTTTTTTTAAATAAAAAATTTAATGAGAATCATTTTTTAAAAATTAAAAAGATACATGTGACGTTAAATTTATATCTAATAATCTCATGGCTGAGGTAAATTTATTTATTTTTTAATGTAAAACAAAAATATCAACCTCCGTAGTTTCTTCGGACCCGTTTTTGACACCCTTTAATTCTCAACCGCATTTTTAAGAATTGATAATTTATTTTAATCATCTTTGAGAATTAAAACAAATCAAATTTATTATTTCAAATTTGAATATAAAAAGTTCTTATTTCTAAAATTATAAATTTATAGTAAAATTAAAAAATATATCTTTTTTTTTTCAAAAAAAAAAAATTAAAGTTGAACAATTTGTAACTAATAATAAAATACGTTCAATATTTTATAATTTATTTTATATTTTTAATAAATTTTAAAAATAAAGTTATATTTTTATTATATAAAAATACAGCAATATCAATGCAAATTTTATGGTATAAGTTTCGTTAATGTCGTTTTATATTGCAATATGGCGCGGGGGGTAAACCCCTACAGTCTTACCTACTGCCTTTTTTTATACGTGGGATCCATTTATTTTAATTTTATTTTTTAAATTTTAATATTTTTTTATATATTTAAAAAATAATATAAATAAATAAAATATTTTTGTGTATAATAATCAGATTATTTCCCTTCTGCCACGGAATTGCGCTCATCGTGGGAGCAAAAGAACTTCACAGGAGCGTATGAGATTAGCAGCGGAAAGTAACGTTCCCCTCCAAAAGCGTCGAAATTTTAAATGTCAATGATTGGGCAGGTTCACCCTTTCAGGATCATTCTCTCTCTCTCGCTCTCTCCCCTCGTTCTCTCTCCAGAGGGGAACAGTCCGAACAGTTGTGTTGATAGAGCTCATTCTTCGTGTTGTATTCTGTAACCGCTGCCATCGTTAACTTCTTATTCCAAAATATCTGTGATTCAGCCGCCGCCAACTTACGTAGGTTATTCTGCCGAGTACGTCTCTCTCTATATCTCCTTTCTTTATTAAGTTACTAGTATTTGATTCTTTTGGGGGCAGTCATTGACTGACTGAAAATGCCGAAAACTTACCTTATTGGTGGCTTCTTTTGGAATTTGAATTTCTGAATCTGCAAATTTAAATGTCTGACCGTTACTGATAGTTTCTTTAATTGCTTGAAAATTTTAAAAAGTTCTTTGCGATTCCACGCATAAATTTTAGGTAATTTTATGCCGAGGGATATATAGAGACAGTCTTGGATAGTAATATAGCGTACTCCAATTCTCGAGTTCCCGTGTCGCTCTCCATCTTTTTCTTGCGATTATTTCCATGAATTGTCTCGGGCTTGAAGGGGATTCAGAAAGTTGGTCTCGATCGTATTCTGATTAAATAGAGCAAGTGCTTGAATTTCCTAAAATGCATGAGGTTTTCCGTAGTATATTCCGGAAGATAGAGAAGATTTTGGGTATGCTTGAATTTTCCATCGAATTACTCAAAACTGCTAAATAGGTAGAGGGAAGTCCCTTTCTTCTTCTTCTTCTTCTTCTTCTTCTTCTTCTTCTTTTATTTTATTTATTTATTTTTTTGCCCCTTCTGTTCTCATCTTATGTTTCTAGTTTGCGCATAGAGTTTTAGGGTTTAGAGGATACATTGAATTATCAATTTGGATGATTGATCGTAATTGGTTGAAGCCCATCGATCTTTCCTGGTCTTAAATTTTAGGAGTTGAAAAATCCTATGATTTGTAACAAAGAATCCTATCCTATGGTTTGTAGCAAAGAATGCTATGTTATTTTATATTAAACTTATCTAATCTTGTTTGTTTCTTACTATCACTCTTATGCTATAAATTAGAATCAGGTCTAACAATGTCTTCCCAAGTTATTTGATATGTTAATTGTAATACCTTTGTCCATGATTCGTCTTTCTAATGAGTTGCCACTTGCCACTAGGGCATTGATTAAGATTGCATTTTAAGAAAGTATTTTCATATTTTAGCATAGTCAAGTGATTCAAGGCTCAAGCTAGGGAGTTTTATGGTCACATACTTGAGATTATATTTCCAAATATTATCTTAACAGGTGTGTTTATGGCATCCTTTACACCATTTTATGAAACAGATCACCATCTTGGTTATTTCTATTTGATACTACTTTATCTCACATGTTTCTTGCTATTAAAATCTGTTGGAGAGTTCTACTCCCCTCACCCCCACAATCTTCTTTAAGATTTTCTTGGTTGCTGGAGTGATGTTTTATTTTGTTACATGATTTGGGTAGGGAAGAAATTTGTGTTCAGGACCCTACTAAGCTATTGAAATGCTGCTAAATTCTGCGCATTTAAGGACCCTACAACTATTTTTTTTTTCATAGCAATCAGATCTTTTGAGGAAGTTCTGTAATATCTATGGCTAAGTTTTTTGTTCATCTTTTTTCTTTCCAATACAGTTCTTATTGGTAGATTTTTGGAGATGTTCTTTGATGTATTATATATATTACTTCTCTGCTTATTTGAGTCTTCTTGTACATCTTCATCAAACTTAAGGGTTTGCCCTTTTCATTCTTATTCTATCTGTCCTTTTTTTTATAAGACTTATGACGCAAATTTTGCATCATATTGCTTTATTGTCTTTAAATGTCAAATTTTAATTCTGATTTTATGGCTCAGATATTCCCTCCTTTTGGAAAGTTTTTACCCTCAATAAAATTTTGTTCACTTCGTGTATGGCTTCCTAAAAATGTCTTAGGTATTTTTTATGCAATTATGATTTGTGTAACATTCATTATATGTTGATTGGGTATGGGTTTTATTCTTCTATATCTGCAGGCTCCAATTTAATTAGGGTGACATTGTTTCATTTCTTTGATATTTATGTGAACTCGTCCATAAATTAAATTCACAAGCAAAAGTGGCTCCTTTATCCACCACCTCTTATGGGTCTTTCTTGTCTACATGAATAATACTTGTGAATTGTTATTCTGGTTTGTTGAAATATTCCTTTCTTTTGGGGGACTGAAAGTGAGAAGTCATTGTTCTTTTACTTAGTTCTTTTTTTTTTTTTTTTATCATTTGATACAGGCAGATATCCCAGTGGAAGCTTCACAGATGAAGAAACTATTCTTTTTTAAATCTTCTGCATCTAGCAGTGAAAACAACAATTCAGTTCCACCACCTTCAACCAACAAACAGGATTATTTGGAGGACTTAGCAGGAAGTGGGTTGAAATCAAGCAAGAGGGCCGAGTACAGCTGCCAAAGTTTTAAGGGATCAGTTTCCAAACCTCAAGCTCCAACGTCTGGAAACCAGAGAGTAGACAGCAATTCTGGTCTTAGGAGAAGCCGTTCATTCTCATCAGCAGCAGCCTTTCTTGGTAGTGGGTTGGGACAAGGGAATTTGTTGTCTTTGAGTGACCAAAGCAGTTCTCCTTCCAGAAGTACTAGCAATTTTCAAGCGCAGAAGTACAATCATTCATCTAGGTATTATCCATTTATTTTAACAACGTAGAAATTGAACCTCATTTTTAAACATTTCATGTTATGGAAGGCTGATATTTATTGGCTTTTGGTCTGTGTTAGGGCTCATACATTTACTCCTGAAAAGCATACCAGGGTGAAACAATTTGAAGCAGGACTGCGTAAAAATGATCGGGGAGTTGAAAATCCCTTCTCTTCTGATTCTTCCAGAGCTTGCCAGGATTCCTCTGCAAACTCTTCAAATAGCAGTAGCAATGTCTCAAGTAAGGTTCTAGACCTTTATATTGATGGAGAACAACAGCAAGAGAGGAGCAGGCAGAAGAGCAACACTTCTCAGACAGATCATCCAATACACTGTGGTTGGAAGAAGCCGCCAAGAATTCACGGCACAGCACCTGCCTCCCCAACAGGTAGCATTAAATATAAGCCAAGGTCTCATTCTTTAAGAGGATCCAGAGGAATGCAGGTTTATTCTCCACCAGGAAAATGGGTAGAGGGTGGATGTCAACATGGATCTCCACAGAAACTTGCAAAGCATGTAGTTGAAAGACTCTCACAATCCCATGCTTCAATCAATGCAAATATGAAGGATTTTGAACCCGATGTTCCATTTACAATTGCAGATATATATGATGGGTCCTTAAATAAAAATTCTTGCTTAAAGTCATATGGGACCAATAGAATGGGTTCTTCAGGTGGGCTTTATGGATTTCACACAAAGGATTATTCTAGTATCAATGTGAATGTTGATGGCGGGGATCTGAACTCTGTAGAAGCTGAAGATGAGTTGGACGTGGAATTGAAAGCCAAGTTTAAGGAGTCTGAGGAGAGGATATTTTTCTCTCAGAAGAGCTTGAGCAGGAGAGCTTCCTTCAAGATATTGAATTCAATGTGCCAGCTCTGGTTCAAAGAATTAGGAAACTAACTGAGGAGAAGATAAGCTTGGCACTCGAGGTTTCTGCTGCCCTACAGAGTTCTATTTTCCAGAGGGATTCTATCAAAGAAGAAATTAGATTGTCAAGAGTAGAGCTAGATTCACATATACAGAGACTAGAGAAGGAGAAAAATGAGTTGCAATCAGCATTGGAAATGGAATTGGACCGAAGGTCCACCGACTGGTCGTTTAAGCTGGAGGGATATGAGGCAGAAGAGCGGAAACTCCGTGAACGGGTGAGGGAACTTGCTGAGCAGAATGTATCTTTACAAAGGGAACTATCCTCTTTTAAGGAAAAAGAGACTGAAAGGAGATTTTCTGAGGAACAGATAAAAGATTTGACTGCTAGGATGGATATGGCAAGAGTGGAAAATCAGGATCTTCGACAACAAATGTTTGAATTGCAGGAAAAGTACAAGGCCGCTGAAGAAGATATAGATTGCATTAAAAGGAACATTGAAGAGAAAGAGGAAGAGTGCAAGGACTTGCATAGATCCATTACAAGGTTACTAAGAACTTGTAGTGAACAAGAAAAGACAATTGATGGTCTGCGAGGAGTTGGTGAGCTAATCCAGCAAAAGCAACCTCGAGAGAATTCTGATAAGCTTGTGAAGCAGCTACAAATGGAGCAAATAAGATTAACAGGGGTTGAACAGGCTTTGAGAAGAGAGGTTGATTCCTATAAACGTGAAGTTGATGCTCTTAGGCATGAGAACATCAATCTCTTAAACCGCCTCAAAGGTTGTGGGAAAGAGGGTGGTTCACTGATGTTCAAACTAGACCAGGAATTGTTGACCTGTCTTAATTGTTTGCAAAAACAAGCATCACCATTGCTTGATGATAGCATTCATCTTTGTTCACAGCTGCTGGAATTCAGTAAAGGAAGGGCCCAAAATGTAGATATGAAGGATCGAATAGAAGTTAAAAGAAATTGCTTAGCTGGGCAATTTATCATTGAATCTGAAATGAAAATTCAGGGTTTCAGAAGGGGAACTGAATCAATGGTTAGGAGTTTGGAAGTGATCTCTTCTGTTTTACATGAGAAGTCACATTTTGTTGCTTCAGATCCTCAATCACCTATCCAGGAGGGCAAGGAATCATGCCATGTGAATGGGCAGAGATTGCATGTAAGATGAATTATTAAAAGGCTTTTGGTATTCAAATTCTGTTATTTGCCAAATGCCTTATTCAAAATTCCTGGTTGGCTGGTGATTGAGCTCCATTTTTTCTTTCCATAGGATGTGACCAGGTCTAAGCTGAAGGCAGAAATGCTATTAACGAGCTTATTGCGAGAGAAGCTATATGCCAAAGACCTACAAGTTGAGCAGCTAGAAGCTGAGTTGGCAACTGCTGTGAGAGGGAATGACATTCTTAGATGTGAAATCCAAAATGCAGTGGACACTGCCTCCTGTCTAAGTCACAAGATGAAGGACCTCGAACTTCAGGTGAGCAATTAGGCCATTGTTACAGAGATTTTTCAGGCTACTCTTTCAATATCATTTTATGTGGGTCATATATACATAATTAAGCTTGTCCTTGGAGGATACCATGATTTGTATTTCTAGCAGTAAGTAGTTAGTCAATGCCCAGGCAATTTTGTCCACGTGTGATGTAATGGTGGGCTAAAAGATTACTGATTATCTAATTAAATGACATCACATAAAGCTTTGTAAGGAATCATCGTTGGGTTACCTGTGTGTAAAGGCTATCTCTATTTAAGTTGACAGCGTCAATTGAACTTCTGTTGCATGTCTAATTTGATAATGTAACGAGTTCTAATCAAGCTACCTCTTATCATTGATCATCACATGTAAAGCAGTATCTAAATAATCTTCATTATAAAGAAACAAGACTAAGTGGAATTGAATTGACAACTGGATTTTGTTCTGATGCATTCATGGATGATTGATGAAATACCTGAGCGCAGCATGCCTTTCTTTCCTTTTTCAAGTGCTATCAGTTCTAGTATAACTATTCTATGATCCTAATCAACAGTGCTGAATGGATTTCAGTTCCACTGTATATTGTAAAACCAAAATATGCAGACTTCTTGCTTCTTTTCACCACAAAAATTGGCAACCATCTTTCTCTCTCTCTCTTTTTTTCAGCAATTATTTGGTTATCCCTGAGCAGGTGATTAAGAAGGATGAGAAGATAAATCAACTTCAGTCTGATCTTCAGGAATGCACCAAAGAATTGTCTATCGCTACGGGGATATTGCCAAAAGTTGCAGAGGAGAGAGATCTAATGTGGGAAAAAGTGAAGCAATATAGCGAGACGAACATGCTGTTGAGCTCAGAGGTGAATGTGCTAAAGAAGAAAATAGAAGTGCTTGATGAAGACATCCTTCTTAAGGAAGGCCAGATCACAATCCTAAAAGATACACTGGGGAAGCCTTTTGAGCTCTTGGCAAGTCCAGATTGCACAAACGAATTCCATATTGAATAGTAGAGAATAAACGGCCGTTAATTTTGTCTGTCATTTTAGTGTCATAGGGTTAAAGTTTTGGTTTCTCTTTCAATAGTTTTAGTGTCCATAGAGTTATAGTTTTGGTTTCTCTTTCCATATTTCTTTTTTCTGGATTGGAATTTTACCACCCATCTCTTTTTCCATCAATTACAGTTGATTTGCCATTGCTATCAAGGCATAGGAAAATAAGTTGTGCATTCTTTTCTGAGGCTTAGCCTGTCAGATTATTTTGTTGTGGGATCAAAACTACTGATCCCAGCTGTGGTTAAGTGTGTGTGACAAGTTATAAGTGTTGGGTTAATGAAAAATCTCTAAAAGCCTGCTTTTGCAGCTAGCTGGTGTCATTCACAGGTGCTGTGGGTTAGTCCTGTGGACTTATTTTACCCATCCAACGTTTTTCATGTATTTTCATAGGTAAAGGTTTGGGTCGCTTTTGATTCGGGAATTCTAGGTCTTTGTTGCTTTATGTTTGACCTTTTCACGTTCAAATTGTTCAAATTTCAGTTCACAATTTGGACTAAAAAAAAGGTCTTTCCTACAAAATTATTATTATTATTAGATAAACAAAGAACGAATCTCATGACAACATCCTGATACCGCTAAGAAGGGAAAGCCAAGCCAAGCAATTTCAGAATCCTAAAAATTTTAACCCACGTATTTTTATTCAGTTTTGGGGTTAAGGCAAAGCCAACTTGCCAGTCTTAATATTATTTATCACGTCTGTTGTGAAGATATTTATAATACGTTCCCTAGCGAATAGTACATGGAAGAAATTGATTTGGAACCACAAATTGACCCAATCAGTGGGGAGAAAGGAAGACGACTAGAAAAAAAAAAAATGGACTATGTATATATAAAAAAAATATCAAATTTATAAATTTTCAAATAGATTCTGCTTAAACTCAAAAAATATCAGAATTGAAGTTTCAAAAATTTTCATTGGTCATAATAAGAGATTTTATACTCTAAATTTAGTTTACATACAATCTTTTGAAAATTTGTACTTCCAACTAAGATTTTTAAAATGTAAACAAATGGTACATTTGATTACTAAAATAAAATAAAATGAGAATAAAATAGTTATTTCAGAAAATAAAATATGATAAGAATAGAATTAAAGTTGTTATTCTTATATTTGGTTATTGAAATAGAATAAAATAAAAATTAATATTTTATTATTTAATTTGTAAATTAGTATAAAAAATAAGGTAAAAATAGTAACGATGATAATAATAATAATATATAATAACTATAATAATAATAATAATAAAATAAAATAATAATAATAATATGTGAGAATTATTATTCCTGTATAGAAAAGTTTTTATTAATAATTCTTAGGAATTTCCTTCAACCAAACATAGGGTTAGAATAATTTAATTTTTAAATGAATTATAGTGCTCAGTTGGATCACTTCTATGGAAAAATGAAGTTTGTTGAATTACATCACGCATCACTGAACAACATGCAAATGCACGACGCAGTATGACAATACAGAAAATGATGCTAAAAAAGAAAACCAGAAACATTAAATAAACATGAGAACAAATCAAAGTTACCAGGGTAAAATTCTCATCGGTGTAGGTATGAAAGTAACTTTAAAAAGCAAAGGAATGCAACAGCTCCCAAGAAAAACAACTGGCAGCAGATTCACAGGATGCATAATCACAATAACACTATCTCATTAATCGACACACAAACACTGCTCGAGGGATGCAACAACACATAAAGTGGTAGAGCTAGCTACTTGTGGTCTACTCCGCGGCCATCATCTTCTCCGGCATACCTGCCACCAGTTTAAAATGTAGGGGTTAAAGCACATCTCTAGCATCTCACAATACAATATTGCTACTTGGGTCGTATAGGCACATCTCAAGAATAGCTGCTAATGGGCTGGCAGCATAGCACTAACTTTGAACCATGTACACGCCGATTTAAGGGAAGACTGACGGGTTGTTTTCAAACCTAGATTTCATAAGACGCCATTTGATCTCTACAGTGGACCTGTGGCAAGGACAATCTGTTCTAAACAATGGCACAAGTAGGAGGAGATTGGTCAAAAGGGTAGTCTATTTAAAAGCTCAATGCAAACAAGATCACCATTATTCTACATCTCCAAACTATACATCCTCGTTAGATGAAAGTCATGGCAATTTGCAAGCATTTTAATCTGGATAGCTACTAAATCGCATGCTATTATGGAAGGAAAACATATGAAAGTTAGAGGATGGCTGGTCAAAAATAAGACAATAGCTTATATTATAATTGGGAATAAGGTCATTTCCACTGAGAATGTAACAAATCCAGTTGAAGGAGTTCTATGCCCAGCGGCTCTATTCGTAAATCAGCTGCGGATGCTTTCACATAATAGGGCTGGTCTCGTCATTGACAGCCTCTCAGGTCCTTAAATTGACCTCCACCTGAGTATGTATCGATCTCTGCACCTTGGCATTTATTACAGTTGTTCGGATTTTACTAGCATTAATGCAAAATTTACCCTAAAAGGGATCCAACACAGGGCAAGATGACCACAATGCAACCACTTATACACCTTTTCTGAAGACAACCAGGGTCAATTTGACTGGTTGAGGAGTAAGAACTTTGTCCCCCGGGAAACAAAACAAATAGAGAATGACAGAGAGCAAACAGGTTTCATTTGTTGAAAGGAATAACAAAATTACAGGCGAGAGAGTTCCACAAAGCTAGAAAAGGGCATTTAGCCCTGCCCCATGCATATAGGCTGCTATGCATACATATTGGGAGGGGCGTGAATTAGATGAAATGATATATAGTGCAACATGCCACAGTCTCACTTTTATGCTGCAGAAACCAATTGTGTTAAAACAGAGAATATTGGAAAAATGTCCCAACTCTAGAGAGAAATATCGATACCTTTTTTTAAGTACGAGCACACCCAAAATAAATATACAATGTAGAGACTTATGATTAAACTTGATCACTTGATGGTGAATATCGCGAATATAGCATACACAATTGAAAATCAGTGAGAAGAGAATGTAATAGCTTTCTAATATTCAACACATAATAAGAAATCTTCCCTTGAATGACAGCTAAAAGCATTCAATCAACAATATAATAACCTGTCAGCACTGCATCACTCCTAAAAATGTTTAAAACCACCATTCAAAAAAAAAAAAAAAAGGCTCTAGCAACCTCCATCAAATGTTTTATTATTCCAATCTTTCACTTCATTCTGTTGTTGTAAAGAGGGACAAGATGACTTATGAAGAATCCCATGCTAGGATGAAACTCACGAAAAGAAAGCATAAAAATAGTTGAGGCCTTATCACCGGCAAAGTACGGATAGAGGCAAAAATCATGTCTTAATTTAAATATAAAATGTAAAATAATTGGAATATAATTCCGAAACAGAAGTAAAAAAAAAAAAAGAAAAATTGAAATCTCAATTTAGAGAAAATTAGACAATGTCCCTAAACATGCAAATGTACCAACTCGAAAGGGGCAAAGGCACAAGGATTTACTCAAAGGTAAATATGATCTATAGTGATGTTTGACAAATTGACATATTGCACACAACAAATTAGTAACAAAATTTAGAGTTACACATAATAATTTCATACTAGAAAAAGTAGGAAATATTAGTAGAATAGACGATAGGATTCAGTTTTGCATCGAGTAAGTAAAGACCTCCTAAATCGTGAGGATCTCTACCAACAATCCTCCTCATCTTAAGATTCTGAAATTCATAATGAATGGAGAAAAATACCACTCAATAATAATATTTTTGAGTAAATTTATTAATTGATAACAGATTAAATGAAAATTTTGACAAGAATCAATGAGAAGCACAATCTCCTTATTAGTTTAGAAGAGCCAATCTGCTCACCTTCGAAGAGGAGCTGTTAGCCAAAATAACTTCACAAATAATGGAGAGCATAACTAATAATCAGCCAAGATACATAAGCCCCCAATCATGTAATCAGAGATACTAGAATCAATGATGGGCAGGAATTAAACTGAGAATTGAACAAGAGTAGAGCTCATACTGGTCATGGTTGCCTATAATCCCAAGCCTAAAGGATGACAAAACACAGGTGACATGATTGCCAAAACAAGAGTAGTCAAAGCTTATATTATTCATGGTTTTAGGAAGAGAAATGACATAGAATCCCTGTTGTTCCTCAATAGCTTAGTGGTACAGCGAACATTCCAATTAGATGTTATAATATGCTTCCCATGTAATTGCCAGCAGTTATCTTGTATGACCCACTCTATCATACCAAAAACAAATCAGTCTTACATTACCATGTCTTTCACCAAAAGGACCCTATACAGATTAAGTATCCATGAGTAATCAACAAATAACTAACTACTCGAACAAATAAAAAATACACTGAACGGAGAAGAAATCTCACTAAATATACTAAAAATTGAATGTACCAACCAACTGTATCAAGCTAGGTAACATTAGCAACTTGCCCTTATCAATCAACAACCAAATCAAGGGACGAAGAGAACAAGTAGAACAGGTAAAGCTCCAGCCAACCAAAGAACAGGCAAGATGCACCTAGGTGAAATGCACAGCAAACAGACAATTGACCACGAACATGAAGTGAAGAACATAAACTATGCTTTATCAGAACTGCAAAAGATAAACAAGTGCAGAAGGCAAACACGAAGCACACAAAAGTAGAACACAAACCGAAAAATTGCAAATTGACCATGAAATTTGATTGAAACTCATCGAAAATCCACAAGTCGGCCTCATATTCACCAGTCAACCACCAAGGGTACGAAATTGTAGAGCATGACGTCCCAAAAACTAAGAATTCAATCCACGACACTTTACAGTTTTCTTAAGAAAAATCTTTAAATTCACTGACTGTGCTAAGAAGAATGGAGAATGGAGAAGAAAATCACTCTGGGTTTTTTTTTGGGATAAAGAGGCCAATCTATTACCATAAAAAAAAAAACAATGGGCACAAACAAGAGAAAAACCACGGTTAAGGTTGGTATTATTTAAGGTTGGTATTATTCATATAAATATAAATACAAATATATATATATAGGGTCATTTAAATATAGTACAAATAATAAACTATCATTACAAAGTCACATACCATAACATATATAATACTAACGACTATGATATATAAATCTTCAAAACCTTAAATACTATTATACAGCATTTATTAGGATAGTAATCGCATGGGTTGGCCTGGTGAGTAAGGGTCCAGCAGTCAAATGGAAGTCAATGATATAAATCCACATGCCTATAACACGGGATCCCCCTCAAATAAGGGTCAAAAGCCATCAAAAAAGATAAATAACGTGATAATTATGAATTGGGCCTCTAATCTTTATTCTTGTTCTCTGTGACAAGGCATACCAAACCAACAGGAGAAATTCTTACCCAAATCAACAACTCACAATTTTCAAGGAGCATATAGTTAAATCTAATCCTTGTTTTTTGGGCCTCAATACCAGAAACATCTTGATGGTATGGTATGTGATTGAAAGAAAGAATTGAGTTGAGGATTCCTTGGATTTTGCTAGCATCACTACAAAGCTCATAAAAGACATAGTATACTCATATTTAGTATGGTCATCTTAGTCCCCAGGCAACTCTTGACCCAATTCTCATCCATCAAATCAGAAGCGTATCTACTGCAAATGTCTCCAAACTCATAACGTAGATATTTAACAGCAAATGATTTCAACAAGTTAAAACACTCATGAACAAAGACTCATTTAGGCATGTTCCTTGTTGCAATGTTCTTATGAGAATTTTAAAGGTGCTATCTGCCAGAATCAATGAAGTGATTGGTGATCTAGTGGATCCAATTCAAGCAGCTTTCATTGGAAGAAGCATTCAAGTGAACAACTTGTTTCTTCACAAGTTAGCCAAGGAGTTACCAGAGGAATGGAATTTCTCCAAGAGCAGCAATGCTGAAGATTGATTTGATGAAGACCTATGACATGGTTGAAAGTAAAGTCATTTGCCAAAATCACATGTCAAGGAATGTTGGACACCCAACACAATTTGCCAACTACATCATGACTTGCCTCTGGACCCCATATTTTTCACTATTTATTGACGCAGGCCTTGAAGGACTTTTCCAGTGAAAAAGGGGGTTAAGACAATAGGATCTCGGTCCTCATATATCAATGCTTTAGTGAAGGACTCCTTAGGTCACAGTTATATTTATATGACTTCGAAGGATCAACAAACTACAACTATCATCTAAAATGCAAAAAGCTGATTGCTCATTACTTAGCTTTTGATGATGATCATAACTTGAATGTAAAGACAATAAACTATATGCGGGGCTTCTGAGGGACAGTTTTAGCTATTCTCAGATGCAAATGTTTTTTGGTGGGAACCTAGATGTAGATAATGATGAAATTCTGCAAATGGTTTCAGAGAAGAACATGAGCCTTGTTGATAGCTGGCCGTACCTTCATTTCTTCTAAGCACAAAATCAGATTCACCAGGCCCTTAATGGGGAAGAAAAATTTTTAAGGCATGGACAGCAAACACTTGGATTAAATTTGTTCTTTTTGGAATGGAAGTATATTGGGTCTCAATTTTCATACTTTCAAAAGTAATCATGGAAAAGTAGATAGCTACTGGAGAGTATTTCTCTGATCTAGATTTGAATGACCAAATATAAGCATCCTACTCCTAGAGAGTGGTATGCAAGCCACATGAGGTCGGAGAATTAGGCATCAAACACCAATCTGCACGGAAGAATTTGTTGTAATGAAGATTCATGGGCCATGCCAAGAGAAAAGAGTCGTTATTGATAAAATGGATCCTTATTTATCACATAAAGAATCATAACTTTGGGGTCGTCCAAAAGAAGCTAAATGCATTTTGGAGTTGGGAGTAAGATTCTCAAAATAAGTAGAAAGAGAAGCATATCACCAAGAGGAGTAGAGGATGGATTCCTAGTAAGTGATGGAGTTTGGCTTGGAACACACCAAATTTCCCAAATTCCATGGAAAGCATTAGAATCGAGATTCAAACAGCTAATGTTCTCATCAATTAGGGTATTCGAACGGATCCAACAAGCAAATTGTGTAGTTGCATATGCATATGTTTTCTGCAACGCACTGTCCTTGCTGAAATCTGGCAGCAAATCCACATTTTGACAATTGCAGAAGGAATTATGCTGATTCAAAGCAGAGGTATCGAGGTTAATTGAAGATGCAAGAAGTCATCCACTGCTAAGAGCCTCCTTCACACAGTTGTCTATCATGTATGGAAGGAACCGTGGGACTTTACAACATAGAGGTAATACTATATATCACATCACAAACCAGGTTATGTTTGGAATTACACATAGAACTCCATAGGTCTTCTTTTTCTTGGGCCTTAAGTAGAACTTTGTTTTCACTTTTGTAAGCACATTTTTACCCAATTGTGACTCAGTTAATTTGAATATATATACCATTGCAATTTGTACAGACCATTACTAGGAAGTACTATAAATTCTTCTATTAACCAAAGAAAAGCAAATTTTAGAATGTCACCAATCTTAAGACTGTCCTGCAGAATTTTCAATTTCATCAAACTCACAGCATTATAAACACTCTCATCATGGTTGAATCTTTCTTCAAATCTAATTTCAGCAATTGGCATCCGATGATATCAATCCAATCGTACAATGATTTGCTAGATTTATCGTTACATCAACAAATTCCATCATAATCCCATCAGTTTTTCTATTACTCTGATGAAAATGAATCCTAATCTTCACCAGACTGGGAATTTTGACTTCCTAAAATTCATCAAGTCCTGCTATGCTACATGGGATCAAGAATAGGATGCTGAAGGGTTACCCACTTGCCTTGGCTAATAAATTGGGTCTGATTCCCACTCTTCACACCCCCCAATCAAATGCTACCTATGGGGAAGGGGGGGGGCAGACACTATGGGGAGTGGGGCACACTATGTTCACATTTAATCTCTTCTTCTCTCTTCTGAGACAAAGGTATGGAAATCAGCAAGGGCACACTATAGGACTGATGCTCTATTTGGTCTCTTCTTCACCTTCCAAGACAAAGATTAGCAAATCAGCAAGGGAAACTCTCACCAACAATGGAAATAAGAACCATTCAAATGTTACTCATTTAAAATTTGAGAAGGAAAAAAACGGAAAAAATAAGGCTTGGCTACTACTATGATAGCACCAACATCTAAAGACAAATTCAAAACCACCAAACACATAAGGACTCTCATCTGCTCCAAGGTTTCAAATAATGTATCAGCCAAATTGCTCCAAAATGCTCCACTCCTTTTCTAGGGTTCCACAGAACGTGAAAGCTACTCACCATGAGTCTCCTCGGCATCAATAAGGGAGTCCTTGCATACTTGCAGAGCATATGCAAGCTAAGCTAAGACTTTCATAAACAATAGCTCGTGCCATAGGGCTCACCTACAAAAGATTCATCTGATAACATGAGTTCACAACTTAACAAAATCTCATGAAGCCTGCATGTGTAGGACCATCCTAGGTTGAAAATCTATTTACAAGTCTTTAGCCCATGAAATGCAATCAAAGACATATATGCAGCCAAAAGAAAAAATGTAATTGAAAGATTCCACTGAATTAAATAGCATCCATGAATTGAAGAAATGGTGAGAATTCTTGATATATATATATATATATATATTATTAAGCATTCCTGATACTCATATTTTCCAATATCACAACAAAATTGTGATGTTGCTATATTAGGAAAATACTTGCCCGTTATGTTCCAATTGGCGAAAACAATTGTGTCAGATCCTTTCGATAACGATTTGCATCAACTGATATGGCTAATACAAACACATTTGCAACCAACACTAATACCTATATTTCATCCATGCTTCAGCCCATAGAAGGTTGAGCAGGCTCAAAAATTACACTAATATCACCTGGCCACCCACCTGTGGCAATGCGAGAAGGAGGTATTAATGGAAAGGCAATCACTATGTTCTCGTACTCCCTAGAAGATAAAGAAGCAAAAGGGTTCTCCTATGTTTACAGTGCCTTCAAGGAGCTACTAGCTAGTTGTCATTACGGAACTCAGTTGTGATTGACAAGCATCAAGAGCCTGAGAAGAAAAGGGTCACACTAGTCCTTTAGTGGGTAGATCCTTTGCGACAACGAAAGCTTAGCTAATTTTCTTAGGGGATCAGATGTCACTGTCATCATTCTTCAAAGGTTAAATAAGTAGGATGAAGGGGAACTATGACTCTAGAACATATAAAAGGCTAATTTTAAAAAAAATTAGATGGTGAAAAACTAGCAAAGGTCAATAAAATAGTTTTCCGCTACCCACAACAGGACAGAGAAGTGTTCACACCCAAATGATTATTGCAATATAGCTCTGAGAAAAGGTGATGGGGGCAATGAAACATTAGCCTGGCCTTATTCCCATTCCCATGGTTTTGGTCATCAAATGAGGAGCATCTACAACATTAACTGATGGGTCCAGGATCATCATGTTTGGGTCATTGGCATGCAAATGGAGACTTTTTCTATAGGCTACCATAATAATCAAGGATGAGGATCTATTTCAACTTTTGGGTTTCAAGTAAGTGTAGAAAATGACTAGGGCCTTCATGTTTTGAATAGGCCATAGTGGATTTGGGCTATAACTACTGCACAATGCCAATCTAATGAAAAATCTAACAATGCCCAAATCCAGCGCATACTTTTGAACATTTGAAGCCATTGGTCATGGAGATGAATCCAAATCTAGCCCAACCTCAAACAACTTCCTTGCCTTTTCTTCCTGCTCTGATCCCTTTATGAGATAAACAGAGTTGCCAACATGAATTTACCAGACAAAGTTGCAGGGAAATTATAAAGGTTTCAAAAGAATACACAGTAGGATCTTAAAGGAGGTAGTCCTCAAACAAGATGGGGGTAGTAATTGGAAATTTCAAGAGGGTTTGAATCAATATAGGTGCTCAACTTTTCGGATATGGAGAAGACAAGTGAGAAAGTAACCTGTCCACAAATTTAGCTATGTTTTGATGTGGAAGGCTTATAGATGGATCTAGGCATTTAGACAATGTATCCAATCCCTTTCCTTCTTGATTAAAAGGAATTTTTATAAATCCAGTGAACTAGCAACACAATCAACTCTAGTAAAGTGAATGACATAGCATTATCTGATTCTTATGGGTCTCAGCACTAGCTGCACAGAAGACATGCAAGGAAAAATAAAACAATCTAAGGGGGATGTTTGTGTTAGAATGTTGTTGAAGAAAAAAGCAATATGGACCATTGATGGAATCAACCGATATGCATAGGCATTGGCCCCCTCGATACCACAACAATATCGCAACATGTTTTGTATCAACAGATATGATATTGTCGGTTTATATTTTCAAAATTTTCTACCGTTTGATATATCCAATGCCAACGCATTATCCAATATGTTCGATATTGATATGACTGCAATCAATACCGATATTTTTCATCCATGAAATGAACCCAATAATTGCAACTTGCAAGTACTTGTTCATCTACAAGGCTACAGCCCCAAAAAGGCCTTATAATAAGGTTCAGGGGCAGAACAGGTTCTTCAGAATATCAAAGACTTCTGCACGTTTGCAGGCCTGCATTATGAAGGATGTGACACTCTACTTTCAGTACTATTGCCAGCAAAGGGAAGAAATAGAAGAGCTTATTATGCAAGGACAATGAGAATGCAACAGATTAACAGGCCACTGAGAGAATTTCAATTCTTTAAATATCTGTTTTTGGAATGTACAAATTTTAAAATGTCACTGCTGAAAATTGTCTAAGAACATGAGGGGTATGAAGTGTTGCAATAGCAACTATCAAGGCTTTTGACAAAGAACATCAAGGGCCTGCATTGTGCAGTGTTCAGGTATAATCTGTCATTAAGTGCAAGAACATCAATGGCCTGCATTTTTCCTAATTCCCAATGATACTGCAGAGAATTCTCTAAGAAAATCAACAATATGGAGTGTTGCAATAGTAACTATCATGGATTTTGTCTGCAGATACGACTATCACCATCTAAGGATTCATCATTAAGTGCAAGGAACTAAGAGAAAGAACTGATAGCCAATAGCAGTGTAGCATCCAGGAGAAAAACAGTTGGTTAGAACTTCCTTCGTCCAGAGGTCCCATGTGAAGGATTAAAGAAGTATAAAAGTAGACCCTTTTGTGCATTTTTCCAGTACCATGGTAGATAAAAAAAGGTGGAAGATAACTCAGAATAGGTTTCTAACAGGATATGTAGTTAGAGAGGAATAACCTTCGAAGGTGCTGGAACCTGGAAGAAGGATAAATAAATTATCCATTTCTGCTGTATTGGAGGTCACAACGATACAGTTAAATCTCTAAGGTAAAAGAGTTCATGGAGCTGCAGGGAATATTCAACGAGAAAAATGCAAGAGTCGTCAAACTTCACTGAGAAAGAAACTGGAAGAAGCAGCATTCACTCGGCCCACCCATGACACATCTGCTGCATAGCCTAGAATTGTTAGATAACTTGACGAAGGGGACAGCAAGTACATTTCTTTTGTGGGTGGGAGGGGGGTTGCTTGCAGTGGAGACAAACAACTAACCCAAGAATCATTTCATATCAGGACCTCTTAATGCTGGAAATACAGGAGTTTTAAACGAAAAAAAAAAAGTCCATTCTGTTCAAATGACAATGAGCAACAGGGGGATGATTTGTTGATGCCAGGGACCTAATTACATCCTTTTGATTGGCTGAAATGGAGAACAGAAAGGATGATGGACTACAGAAACAGAAAAAGAAGCAGGCCTGGCTGAGATACAGAATTCACACAGGAATGAGCAAGGATGGAGTATTATTAATTCAATGAAAAATAATGAAAATCAGTATAACTGCATGAGATGCAAAGATCAAGAGTTAATGGTTGGCGGAAGAGAATGTCATGTATGTTTGCTTCAAAGACTATTG
This sequence comes from Nepenthes gracilis, assembly GCA_033239525.1. Lineage (NCBI taxonomy): Eukaryota > Viridiplantae > Streptophyta > Magnoliopsida > Caryophyllales > Nepenthaceae > Nepenthes > Nepenthes gracilis. The sequence goes on along the minus strand of BSYO01000012.1, from coordinate 20,102,986 downwards.
TCGTCTGACACATGATGCTATAAAATCATCTTCAGGACAGTGATAAAGTCATCACTTATGAGAGGTAGTTTGAAGAAGCAATGAATTCCGTGAATATATGTACACCACAGATCTGTATAAAAGGCCTATGCAGGACAAAATCAATTTCCACAGAATCAGTAGTAAGAGCACTAGCTTTTTTAGGAATACCTACTTTTTGCATAGAAGGCGTGTTGGACAGAACACATATTCACGAGTTTCATGTGAGACTATTCAGTACATTTCATGAGAAAAACCAGACAAGGTTAACTCATTCACTCCTAAGGAACCAAATGTACATGATAATAAAATTTTTCAGACTTATGCTTGCTCAAATTGGATGCAAGATCCTGGCTGTCAGTGTAACACTTCAGAAAGTTATCCAGATTTTCTCAGTGCCTGATTGCTTTGGCACTTGTGTGGCCTGACTTTTTCCGACAAAATCAAGCTGAATAGAGTTCCAAGCTTCCCAAATAGAGTTCCATCACAAATAACTTTGTCTACCCAAGAAGTTGAATGAGATTTGAAAAGGCTTTTTGGCAGAGCTACAATTTGGACTTTGGAGCTTCTCTGAATAACTCATCTAACAAGCTAAGCTTTGGAGTTCAAAGAAGTTTTCCAAGAAAATTTACAATCCCATACTATTATGCCACTTCCAGAAAAGCCATACTTCAACAACACTTCTGGATAAGCAAGAGCAAAGCAAACATGCTATTCAAATGTGGAAGACAAACCCTAGATGCACGCATTGACCATGAATGAGCACATGAATGCCAGAACAAAAGACAGGTATCATGACCGCTGGTTAAGCTCAATTTGGGTGGAGGCAGGATGCTTCTGACTGTTCCAACATTCTATGGATTAATTCTTCAAAGGAGCTACCCATTTTTGGTTTTCAAGTTTCAATGGATGTTGCCAATAAGAGATGGGAAAAGCCAGAAATTGATACTTTAGATTTTTTTCTTTTCGATAACAACTTTCAATTTATTATTCAATTGCCTGCGCTGCTGCTTATTTGCCATTCTAGGCATCCAATATGATCAACCCAACAAAATTACATTATTTTTCATCTATTTATTGTTATTAATTAGTATGTTGTTTGCTTAAGTTGAACAAATCTATTGTTAATTATATTTTTAAAGGTGCCAAGAGTAAAACAAGAACATTGAGACAATAAAGAAGAAGAATAGGCTTGAACACACATGAAGGCCATGCAAAACAAGAAGAAATGAATATGTTATGCAAAAAAGACGAGGATTGCTCACCCCATACACATCACAGATCCAGCTGCACATCAAGCAGCAGAAGACAAAACAAACTAATGATTTGTGAAGAAAAAAGGAGGGCAAACAAATCTTCCAAAGCAACCAAAGGTTTGTACCATAAAAGGCAACAAAATTCGTCTGCCTTGATGAAAGGAAAGAAGGAAATCAGCCTATGGACAAGAAAATAAAAGAGGATCTGATTGATGAAAGAAAAATAGGCAAGGAAGCAACGATATCTGGACAGAGAGGAAAGGAAAATTGGCGCACACATCCAACCTTATTCTCCCTATAAAATCAAAGGCAATGGACGGCTACAAAAGTAGCTGCAAAGACTGCATAGAGAAAAAGTATGGGGGCTGCACAGCAGCTTCAGTAGGCAGATTTCAGGAAGCAATTTATAGCAAAAATTCAATCTTCTTGTAAGCATGGTTCACAGCCATTAGACATCACCTAGTGTATTGTTGAAATCCTTTTTATTGATTTAAATCAACAGAACTTTGCTGCAAAGTTGCTGAATTATGCAGAATTGCTGAATTTTCTGGTGAAACACAGATTGTGACGAATCACCTGTGTGTTCTTACAAGATAAGTATTTGTTTGATCTTATTTTCTTGCTCCTCTATGGTAGCAAGTTAGTATTTTAGTGATATTGTTTTCTAGTTTCTCAAATGTAGCAAGTTACTATTTCAGTTAATATATGTTCTCTTTCAATTTTAGCAGCAGAGTTCCTTTTTTATGATTCACTTTTGGTTAGTTCATATTCTATTTGATGCCAAAGGATTTCAAAAGAATTTTATCTTGAGTTGATTGTGGATTTGTTGATTCTTTACAAATTATAACTTCAGACTAGTTACATAAACCGTTGGACTTTGTTACTTGAGTTTCATTAGTCTTAATGCAATGTTAGAGTCTTTCAATTAGCTGTTGTTTTCTTAATTATATATCTTTCTAAGTTCATCACCTTGATGCAACTCAATTATTGATGAATGGAGTGATGTGACAATCAAGCTGTACCATTTTTTTATGTTTCAGTTTTAGGTAAATAAAATAGGCTTAATATTATTAAAGTTGAAAAGTTTAGGATTCAATTAATATCTAGTAAATTTAGGGTCTTATTTTATCATGATAGTTTGATATGTTAGTCTCTTAAATCAGTGCTACTATTAGTCTGAAAAGAATTGGTCAAAGCCCTATATTAATCATCTAATCTAAGTGGCCCTTAACATCAAATCTTCTGAGGAATTCACATTTTGTGATGTTTTTGTATTGAGATAAACACTAATCATTATCTCAATTCCTTTAATATGGTTTACATCAAGATTAGTTTCATCAAATTCAATTCCAAGTTGTTAAATTTGCTTTTCTGAAATTTGATCAATTAGTATTATTTACTGATGCTGGCTGTTGTTTATTTTTTATTCATATTTACTATTTTATGTTGTTATTGCTTTAGATTGTTTTAGCTACCTCCCAACCCGAGGATTCACTTAAATTGTCATACTCTTTTTTTTTTTTGGGGGAGGGGGTGGATTGAGATAGTATATATAACACCAAAGGATTTACATAGTAATTAGCAATGTAATTTGAAATAGGATAACCACAGATCCCTGAGAACAACATCCTACTTACTGGAAAAAATTGCAACTGTGCCCTATATGCACTTAAAAGGTCAGTATATACTAGTTTAGAGGTCGGTCAAATTTTGACCTCAAATCTCATCTTCTACCCCAACAAATTTTCATTTTCCTTTTTTCAGTAAAGGATGCCTTGATTCCATGGGAAAAGAAAGGCCCAGGGCTCGTTCAATTGTCAATTTGAGGTAGTTTTCTAGAAAACTTTACCAGAAAATCTAAAAATGTGTTCAAGTATGCATGTTTCTAGTTCTCTTCAAAGAAAGTTAGTTTATGTATTGTTTTTTTTTTTAATAATTTGTAAAAATAAAAATAGAGTTTATAAACTTTTAAATATAGATATATGCCAAATTTTAACAAAACCTTTTAAAAGAATTTACTAAGGAATTTAATTAGGAAATCAATTTGGTTTCTTTTATCTTTATTTTTGTCTTTTTCCATAAGAATTACCTAAAGATGTTGAGTGAGATTTTAATATTACAAATGGCATTTTTCACTACTTTAAAAATTCAATAAGATCAGTTACAATTTATCATTCAACCATAATAACAATAGTCTTATAGTTCCTATAACTTAATCAACTTTTTCATTTGTTCACCATTAATTCAACAATAAAATACTAATTACATTGTTAAAAACTCAAAATGCAATTGTTACTAAAACTTAGTACGCATAAAATGAAATATCAACAAATACATATTACTATTGGGCCCCACATATCAATAGTTGCCAATATCACAACAAAATTGCGATAAATTGGTCAATATATATGATATTACTTGAATTTCTGACCAAGCTATCATAAGTCGAGTTTAAGTATTTTTAATAATCCTAATTTTTAGTTGATCGACCAATGTGTCACATTGGTTTTTCCAACATAAACAACAAAATGGTTCTCCCCAGAAAAACTGTGGAAATGGAAAGTAAAAAATAAAAAAGTAAACTTAAAAATATTAAACAATTTTCCAAAAATGAACATGCCCTTAGTGATACTTGGTTGGCAGAAAAGGATATGGAAGATGGCTCAGTTCGCCCTCTGGTGCAGCATCCAGAAAGAAAGAAACAAAGAACTTTTGGAGACATGGAAACTCAATCCAAAAGTTGAGGCAAATATTTTACTATGGTTGAAGGTCATTATGTTTTGAAGCATACCAAATAAAAAGAGCAAAGAGATTTTGAAAACTAGTTCATCTGGAGCTAGGAATTCCATGGAATATGTGTTTTTCTCTATGGAATATTATGGGCATGTTAAGTTAAAAAAACCGTCAAATTTCCATTTTACTCAGGTGAGAATCTTCCCAGTTATTTAAGGCTGCTCAGTTTTCCTTTATTTTATCTATTTATTTATTTATTTTTGCATGGCTAACATCCACAAGTGCCTTTTGACTAGTAAAACTATTAGTAATTGAAAAACCTTTATTAAAAAGTTAAGTTAGCAGAAAAAGTTTTAAAGCATTTCTCAGATCCAACCAACCATGAGCCACAAAAAACACTAATAGAAAACATTCTGTGGGTTGAGAAACAAACCGCCAAGAAGTCAGATTCCGAGCTTTTCTATCCAAATGTAGGTTTTCAGATGCAGCTGAAGGCCGCATTACATCTTCCGGAAGTTCATCGATATCATGTCTCCAATTGTACTCATCTTTCCTGTAACTAGACATAGAGGGTCCTGCTCTCCTATCTGAATGCATTCAAGTACCAAGCAAAGAAAAAAATTACTAGTAAGAAAATGACAAGAAAGGAAATCTGCTTGGATTCATTGCTCACCAGAAGTCTGGGAAGTGGGAAGGGGTCTGTCAAAAGCATGCCCCAAAGAAAATACATCAGCAGTGTGAAATGGACAGGAAGAGTGAAGAAATGGCAAATAAAAGATGTGAGCATGCAGATACAAAAGATGGACTAAAGTCGGACAAAGAGAAGTCCTCACCTCCCTAAAGGAGGTATGCCTCCTGCAACTGATGATGATGATGGTTTTCGTATACTGCGGGATTCTAAGTTCAACACTGAATCGTTTTCTAAGGTGGGCATTCTCCTTCCAGTAACTCTAGCTTGGGACAAGTTCTGCAGGATACAATTAATGTTTAACAAAAACTCAAAGAATACATGCCAGTTAACTCATTCAAATTCACCAAACTATGGAACAAAAATAGTAAACATGGCATCCCATTTTTCACATGCAACCAAATCTAAACATTGATAACCAAATTAGAACACATGGCATGTGAAATCAAAACATTCCAACACATATATTGTGAGTTGTGACCAATCCAAGAGAAACATGTGCTTATAGGCCTTTATACAACCCAAATGCTCTCCCTGATCATTCCACCACAGCACTCCAAAGATAGGGATTGCCTTCAGCAAAGCACCAAGAGAACTAAAGAGCAAGTCTCTGGACACCCTCTTCAGATTATCAAATCAAGATTGAGGAGACTGAAGTCACTGAAATGGAAAATTTTGCGGCAGCTAATGTCAGGCAAGAAAGTCCATACAGAGATTCTGTCATGTGGTTAGACATCCAAAAATGGAGGCAGATGTCAGCCTTGGGAGCAGATTTGAAGCTCCTACAACAGTAGGAAAGGTGAAGATAAAGAATACAGGAAGCTGAAGGTTTGCTTTTCCAGAAACCATAAAGTCAAGTTGCATAAAGAGTGGGCCTGCTCACTCATTGTTGAGGTGTTAGGCAGGACCTTGATCTTCTGGAGCAGGGAAACTCAACTTTCAAGATTCTGATAACTTAGCGCAATCTTGAAGTTATTGGTGAGACACAGAATTTTCAAAGCCAGATTCATAAGCAGCAATTATTTTGACAAAATCTTAGATATTGGGCACTACTACCCTTATCTGATAATGTGGAACTGGTATTCAACCTAGCTAAGTGCAAATTTAACACTGTGCCAGTGTGCACCAGATTCTCTGAGCTTCCTATGGAAGAGTAAGCAACATAGACCCTCCCGAGTAGAAGTCAAGCATTGGGAAAAGTACTCAAGGTTGAAGGGCACACTGCACCAGATGAGAAGGGGAGATACTCAAGATTAAAAGGATGGCTTAGCAAGAGGCTTCCACATCACAAAATTTGAGGGGTCCAACACCACATGGATGAAAATATCAATATTGGCATCAATCGTGACTATATTGGCATTGACCGTATCAGATAATATATATTAGTATCGGATATTTTGAAGGCAAAAAAAAAAATCTCATTAACATACCAAATGTGGGTTAATACTAAAATTTAGTCATCTAAAATAATTTATTTATCCATTTTAAGAGTTTTAATTAATTTTCTCAAAAATAATATTGATATCATTTTAGTCATTAAAAATATCTCAAAACTTTTAATCTATTCATATTTTATACATCTAGAAAACATAGGATCAACTATCAAAGCTTATTAGAAGATTTAGGTATATTAAAAATATGTGGATTTAAACTTTTAATAGCAAAATAAGGTAAAAAAATAGCTAATATATATCGGTCATATCAAGGGCCTCATAATATTGATACATATCTAACGATTTCATGCATGGAACACTATCTTTTCCTACATCGCAAAGATATTTTTTGTATTTTAAACCTATGAGCTTCATTTTAAAATGGAGCAAACTTACCATCATGCCAAATCTCACCCTTGAATATGCTGCATTGTGAATGTGGAGCCATAGTCAAACAATCCAAACTAGGTTGAGAGCGTCGAAGCTTGTCCATAGAAGTACTCACTTCTACTCCTTTCTTGCTTGTGGAAGCAATAGTTGGAAGCTTCACTGTAAAGGCAGAAGGTCTAATGGAGCTGTTGAATCCACAACCGAGATAAAGCTATCCTTATAACCCAGGAGAAAATTGACAACCAATGTCTTACACAACATTTCCAGCGGCTTTAGCATCTACCACCAACAATAATTATAACTCTAACAATTGTCCTACTTTCACACTTGCACGTTGTATCTGATTCTTCACATTCTAGACTAAAAATTCTTGTGTTAGTGGTTTGAATCCACTTCTAAGTAGGCAAAGGTTCCAAACCGTAGCCGGCCAAGAGCGAACCAGATTTTGAAATTCAATCAAGTCCAAAAGGAAGCCAAAAATTGTGAATGCTCCAACACCATACAGCTCATTGGTGATGCCTTATCTTGCTCAAATTAACATTAACAATCCCTATTATCTGAAGAAAATTCAAATAATTTATGAGGATATCAACAAATTTTGCTTTATATCAGGGAGAAAGGCCATTTGTTATCATCTATCCGAGGAAGTAACCTGGACCGTAGATAAAAATATCGATCGATATGTATTGGTATTGAGACCCCCCAATACCAATACTTTCCAAAATTACTATAATATCATGATATATTTCTGTATTTGTTGGTATAGTTGATATATTGGCTGATAGATTGGTCGACACAGTCCTGTCAGTTTACGATTTTTAAAAAATTTTTAGTCCAATACATATCTGATATCAATATGTATTATTCGATATGTCTAATATTGATATGACCATAACCATTATCGATACCAATAGTTTCATCCATGACCCGAATTCATGAGAAAACTGACTAAGAAGGAGTTACCAAAGTAAAAAAATTCAATAGAATGAGATGATGAACAAGACAATTCTAATTTTGGGTCATGGCAGTAGTCACCAAATGTAGGAGCCAACATCCAACACAGCTTGTACAGTCCAACATAGTGGACCACCACATCCATGTAGGTTACTCAAAAGGCAAACACAAGCCCATCATAAAGGCAAAGTGCAGATTCCCACGATGAATGCAACACATGCATTAGAATCTAATTAAACTGAACAGATAATTGAATCAAATCATTCAACAAAAAGTGGGAGGCTCTTAAATTCAACACATGGTAGGCCTTCCCAGCAAGTTGACTCAGAGGAAGAATTACAATTGAAAAGCAAGGGCCACAAATCTTTTTATGTAAGGGAAATCAGCAGAAGCAGCTTTTGTTCATCTTCTACTCCCAGTTTAACTATGTTGACTATAGAAAAGTCAAAAACCATGTGAATGTCATCAGTAACTTGCCTGGTACACCCAAGGACTATGAATTACTTGAATTTGTTATCATTTTGAGGCTATGTGGTTCACCAACCCTTCTCTCTTAGAATTAGTTCAAATGTGCTAGGATGAACACAACCATGTACTAGACCATGCATTGAGAACCTTAAAACAGATGTTCCAAAAGGGAATAATTTTATTGTGATTGTTGTTCATGCAAAAAGAAAATTCTTTGCCAACTGGAAGCAATCCAAATATCTGTCTATTACTTCTTCTAATTTCCTCTAGAATTTAAATATTAAACTTTATACTAGTTAAACCTTGTCCTTTGTCAAGAGGAATTTTCAGGAAAACAAATGTAGACTGAATTGGATCCTCTTTGGGAAGTGGAACACCACCTACTTATACTTGTTTCCAGTTGGTAGGAGGAGAGGCAATAGAATTCTCAATAAGGGTCTGTCTGGATTGCAGATTTGAAATTAAAAATTTAAAAATATAACTCTAATTTCAATTCTATTAAATTTGGAGTAGGGTAAAATTCAACTTTATTATTTGGATTGTATATGAAATTACAATTCTAAGATAGAAATAAATAATCCAATATAATTTATAAATTTTCTAATGTATGAAATTTAATACAATATAATATAAAAACTCTAATTTTTGTATATAGATAATGTTTTATTGATACATATTATTTTAAAACATTTTTAGACAACACCTTTATTGGAGTATTTTTTAAATTTTTAAATAATTTTTATATAATTTTTTAAAAATATAGTAATAATAAAAAATGGTCAATCCAACTTGACTCGACCCAAACAACTTAAAACATTTTATCCAATGGGTCTTGCCTTATTCAATTTTATCATAGCTAATTGAGAGACAATTCTCAATGTCATAATTATAATTCATTACTCTACCCCTCAAAATTATAAGAAATTATCCTACACTATTTTTCAATTCCAAGAGAAATATGAAATTAGAATTTCGATTTCATCAGACGCTCAACAACAGAATTGAAATTAGGTTATGATTATTTATTCTAATTCCGAATTTCAGGCGTAACCAAACAGGGTCTAAAAATAATGTTGGGGATTGACAAATGATATCAGCGAGATTTGTGTCTCATGTAAGTGGTTTTTTCTATCATCTTCTAACTACCAGGCACATGACACCAATGAGGGATTAATCCTAAGCCAGCCTATCTCATCCCCTTTGACTTTGATCAGGTGAATATCATGTGGTGTCTGCCGATCCATAGTGGAAATCATAATGAAAGTTTTTGGTACAGTGCCTTTCAAGGCTTCAGGTCCTCAATCTTCTTTCCAAAAATTCTAGGATATAATTGAACCTAGCCTGGTTAATTTTGTCCAATAGCAGTCAGGTGAATTCCAAAATGGCTTTAATGATACTGACATTGCCCTTACACCTGAGGTGGAAAGCCAGTGTATTTTATGTGATTGGGCATATAAAGTCCAAGCCAATGATAGGAAGTCTCAGGTAATTGCTTTTACAACGCCATCAATGCAGTTCAATGCCTTCATCAAGGGAACAAGGGCTAGTAACAAAGTCATTATTTAGCAGGAGCTTCCATAGTTCTAAATTGTGGTTGCAGCATCCCTACCACAGCTCATCGCAACTATTGCAATGGCTGCTGGTTAACAAAGACTAGAAAATTGGCCATAACACATACAAGTGCACAAAAAATTGAGAAATATACCACAATACTAAGGCATCTAAGAAACATTGATTTTTTAATAATTTGAAATGTGTGTTATTATTATATTATTAATTGTTATCCTTTTAAATTTAGATTGTATGACTTGGATAAATCATTACTCTCTTAGTTTTTTTACTAATAAAATTCATCGGAGAAATATCTGGCTATTCTATACCAGTCCTCAACCTGCCAAATTGGTTTGTACTAACTAATACGCATGTGATATGCAGCAGTAGGGGGGTATGAGTCAAGTATTGTACAGATCACATTTTCCCAATTCTACACATCAGCCAATATGTGATTCAATTGGTGCTTCACTCCTTTCAAACAGACAAAAATACAACGGACGGATGCTTATTAAAGTTTTGAAAAGGCTTAAAATAAAATAGCATGGGGCTTTTTAGAAGATATTCCCACTTGTTTCATTGTCCCGTGTGTTAGGTCAAAGCTTGTTCTTGTGTCTTTCCACCCCAACCTTTTCTGTCTTGCTAAGCAGCACTAAGTCCCAAACCTTTTCACCCACGATCCCTATCTCCATACCTTTCCATTATTGTGTTTCTCCACCCCAGCCCTTTCTCTCATCCCAAACAGCACTAAATCCCAACTGTTTTCACCCACAAAATGCCTTCAACCAGGGGATCCCCAATCCCCTTTTGATTATGTCCATAAAGAATATTCCCTTACCTTCTGATTATCCCTCATCCCATTGCATTTTCTGTGGTGACTAATAATAAAGCCTGGATCCTCCCCATCTTTACTGGTGGATCTAAAACCAAAATTACCAGCCTAGCTTTTACTGATGATCCCAATATCTGAAACAGCTTGTACTTAATCATTTTTATGGTAGGTTAAAAAAGCTTGCCTATCCTCCCCATCTTTACTGGTGGATCTAAAACCAAAATTACCAGCCTAGCTTTTACTGATGATCTGGTGCTTTTTTGCAGAAGCAATATCTGAAACAGCTTGTACTTAATCATTTTTATGGTAGGTTAAAAAAGCTTGCCAACTGCAAAAATTCCAGTAGTACTTGGCCTTAATTCGAGTCCAGAATCAACTAGCCAAAATGGAGATTTTTCTTCAAATTAAGAGACTGGCAAGCCAGGAAAAAATTAAGCAATCCTGTGTGGAAGTTGAGGGAATACCATAGCCGAATTAAATTTCTTCATTGTGAAGCTTCAACCACAGTTGGGAAGTTGAAGGACATATGCCTTCAAATTGTTAGCAGAGCGGTGTTAACTGTGTCCATCCTTGAGTCTCTTCTAATTTGTCATGCAATCAAACCTCCTGCCTAACTCTATTTGCAAAACAACTGATAGAACCTTTATGAACTATTTGTGCTGCCCTTCACCTACAGATAAGAAAATCTATTCCATTAGTTTAGAGACTGTCACTACACCTTTTGTGTATGGAGTCAGAATTCAAGATAGAGCAACAATAACAGCATCTGCCTATAAGGCAAATTAACTAGGAGACACTATTAAAACCAACCTAATCGTTAATCATTGGGCGAGGGTCATAAAATCTAAATAATGCCTAGGAGTTCTAATGCTTGGCAAAGAATACTCAAGCTAAGATACCTTTTCTGAGTTTAAGTGCAAATGGACCCTCTAAATATAGGGGTTTGTATCCTTCAGAATAAAGTATGAGCAAGAACAGGTCACCTATGTAAACTTATTGAGGGACCACTTACCTTATTGAGGATAATAATGTTGCAGACATAAAACATGCTAATGCAACCTTAAAAATGGGTAGTCTAGTGACAATAATTTTAATGCTAAAACTGCTTATGTGTCATCAATTGATCTTGACCTCTATGATCCAATTTGTTCAAAATATATGTAATATATAAAAGTTAATGATCTATGCCCCTCTACAGATGTCCCTCTCTACCTTGATGATTTCTGCGCTAATTTAAGATAGAAGTAAAGAAGCAAGTGCAATCCTCTCCACAGTTTTAAAAGTTCCTTCACAAGATAAAAATATAAAGGGTTCATCAAACCTCAAACTTTAAAAATCCTTCAAGAACATCTAAAAGCTGGGGGCCACTTTCTCCATTCTTGTTGAAGTCATATCCAATTTTGCTACTAAATTCTTTTAGCTCAGTTTTCCAGAAGTCCTTTGACTGTCATCAAAACAAAGACAATAGTAAGTCAAAAAAATAATTGAAGGCATTGTTGCAACCATTGACCTTCAATAAAATTTGGATATACATCAGCAAAATGATACCAAATTACACTCTGGAAGGTAAACTTTAAGCGTGTGATTCAGTTGTGCCCAGTCCAAGTATTCACATATTAGAGCTGTTAGAAGCCTTCCTGCATTTTATGTTGATTTGAAACAAAGCAGAAATTAGTAAAGAAAATAATGTGCAAAATTTAGATTTTCTTTTAAGCACCACAGACGCACATTAATGTTCAAATTGAAGTGTATGCATTGATTGTTGGGACTCCTATTTCAACATATACATGGTTGCTTGAGGAAGAATTTTCTAAAACAAAGAACATGCCACCTCCTTTAATTATCCTCCTTTCAAGTCAAGGGATTTTTTCTGGTCTTTTTTTCTGGGTGAGGGTGAGGGTGCTTTTACACATGTTGAGAAGTGAGAATCAGACCAGACCACAGAATCATCACGTAATAAAAAAATAAGAAAAGAAGCTTAGAGCAAGACTACAAGTTAAATATTGTCCACAAACCAGTACAACAGTGTGATAGTTGTGCCTATTAATGAAAATATTCACTGATATCCAAGACATCAACCGAAACATTTCGGTATTGGGTCTCCCCAATTCTGAGATTTCTTGGTTCTAGCATAATATAGATATATCACCATCTCGGGTTAAATAGTCTAAAACACTTCAAATATGGATAATATGATTAAATATAACTAAATTTAGTATATAACTCGGTATTGATGTGGTTATGAAAAAATATTGCCCGATACAATCAATATAGATATAGTCACAACAAATTCCAATACCAATATTTTCATCCATGTCTGCGCCACAATCCAAGACCCACAATGAGTAGTTTTGCATAAAACACTCACCAATTCAATTATTCCCACCACTCAATTGATGCTCCAGTCCAAAACAACAACTAGAGCCATCAAATGATGGAGAATAAACAACAATTTCATATGGATGATCCATGACTATGTATATATATGCCTGATAAGTGATAAACAAGCAACAAACATTTACCTTGTCAAATAATTCAAAGAACATATACTCATAATAAACCAAAAAAAAAATATCCTTGTTCGCGCTTGTCTCCCAAGCCCCATTTGTCTACAGTCATGAGCAGGGATGAAACTTCATGTGGTGGGTTCAAGCCTTCACTCACTAATTTCCATTAACATGCCCTTCCTCCACCTGACCAGAACTCCCCTCCCCCACTCCCCCAAAAAAAGAAAAAAAGAAACAGTCATACAGGCTGGGCAACCTTAATGAAGGAATCAAATTGACAACATGCTACCTATTAGAACAAAATTTTCAATCTTGTCAGCCACCTCTCTTAAGAATCTGAAAGAGCAAATTTCTATTATTCAAACACGCATTAGTTTCTCTCTCTCCAATAGGACAAAAGCAAGAGAAATGAGACCTAAGATCTTTCCCTTTTTCAGCACATGATATCTACCCCTCCATGCCCTCAACTCACTTTCAATCAACCCTATAACATAACAGATTCCAATATCTCAAAATAATGTCTCCTACTGCTGCCTAGATAAAAGAAAGTGAAGCAAAAGCTGTTGCAGTTACTCTGCTGCATAGTTATATATACAGGGCAGTTAACCATTATAGCCATCAATGTAGCAATACTCAGTCAAGTACCATATTACCACAGCATGTGTAACAGCAATCATGTGTCCAATCCATAAAATAACAGAAGTTTTCTACTTTGTAGTCTTGAACATTGCATCATATACTCACACATCTCAAACCAATACTTATGTTTTGGAGGATGCACAGAAGGGCTAGTTAATGCATCCCATTTCATGACTGGCAATCATTGCCCCCAAAACAAATAAATAAAAAAAGATGGCTCAAAGTCTTTAAAGGAGATGCTGCAAAACATACGTAAAAGGGCATATTTCCACAGCCCCCCCCCCCTCCAAGATCAAAGCATACAACAGGTAAGAATTTTTTTACATCTGCGTATAATCAAAACAAAAACCCATCTTTCAAAATGGTGTCTCCTATTATCCATGATGCACCATCAAAATAATAATTATAGATCTCTTAACTGTCTAAAATGGAAGAAACATTCAAACTAACACATTAGCATGGACTGATCCTCCTGTTCAAACTGGGGTTTGAAACCAAACTTTTCCTCAGGATGATAGATAAGTGATTTAGGTGCGATTTGATGTTGGTCCAACTTTCACTTCACTTGAGGGATCCAAGTGGTTCTCAGGGGGACCACTCATCAAAAGAGTAATCATAAATCTCTTAACTATCCGAGGTGGAAGAAATATTCAACTTCCTACTATCAGACCAATAGGAGGCAAATATGAAACATTTTATAGTTCACTCTAATTTGCATCCCTTAGGTTGTGAAACAAGACAACATTTCAATTATGTGCAGCATGCAGCCTGTGCAGATCTCTGAAGGGCACACATACTTCTAGCTCTTAGAGTTTCCAATCATGTATGGTTAAACTGACAACTAAGCAATATATCAATCCAAATTCACAATAACCAGATAAATATGAACATATTTAGGTCAGAGATCTGAGACTCCAGTCACAAGAGGCAGAAAGGAAAGCTGCTGGTTAAAAGAATTAGAATTCGTAGCTGCCAGTAGTACTAGCTGTGTAGGCTTCAGGTGGTAAAATCCAGCTAAGCAACCAAAACTAAACTCTATTTTTGTTGGCCGGTAAAAGCCAAACTCTTTTGTTTTGGTAAGTAAAATGTACAATTGTATCGGATGTGTTTTGTGATCAAAATATACCTCTGAAGTTTAAAGGAAAATCTTATAATATGACCATTAGACCCATTGTATTTTATGGATCAAAATGTTCGGTAATCAAACAATAACATGTGCAAGGGAAAGCATTACAGAATGCAAATACAAAGATGAATGGGTGAAGTAACACTAAAAGGTAATGAATGATGGAATTTGTAAACGTTTAAAAGTACCACCTACAGAAGATAAGATAATGGAATGGTGGTGATTCAAACACTTAAAATGTAGGCCAAGGAAGTACATGCGAGGAATGTAAGTTAGTTTTGATTAAAGGAAGGAAAGAAAGAGGCAAACCAAGTAAAACATGGAGTGATTTGATAAAAAAAAAAAAAATTTAAAGTATTTGTATTCACAAAAAATACAATACAAAATTGAGTAAAATGATGAAAACATATTTATAAAGCCAACCCCATCTCGTTGGACATAAGAATTTATAGTTGTTATAAGTAAAAGATAAACTCATCCGTGATAATATTGTGTTGCACTTCAAAAATAATCATGATGGTACCATTTACAAATCTTTCAATGTTATTAAAGATGCACCTTATGTGCGCCTAAGTTTGGGGCTCAAAACTTGGCACCTCCATATATCTAGGTGAGGCTCATTCTAACAAGCATATGGCTAGCCACGCCTTTCTTTAGGCTCAAGGCACACACTTTGAGCATCTTATAGATTTTTTTCAAAAAAATTAATTATTTCTTTAAATAGCCATTATATTTAATTATTATTTATAATTTTAATTTGGTATTTGTAAAATTAGAATTAATGAAAGTAATTAGTGGCTAATCAGAGGAACAAATAAAAATCATAATGAGGATGATAAATTTATATTTTGAAAAAAAGGATCTTGTAGTTATAATAATTTGAATAAATGATGTTACACATTATACTAAATTGAAAAACAATGTGCCTTGAATATTAAATGTTTCTAGGGTTAATCCATTAGAGTTTGCAAATAATAAAGATTTTAATTTAGAAAGACATATAAATATAAAGAAATAACTCAAGCCTATAAGCTATATAGCGAAAATGTATGAACTTTTGGTTGATAATGACAACAAATATTAATTTTTACTATGAATATTTTGAGAACAATATTTTAAATTTGTTAATAAACTTTATTATTATTGTGCATTATTGGTGAGTTATATTAATCAATTTTTATTTTTTATATTGTTAATTGAATTATGAGTATATGTTATTATTATAAATATTTTTTCAAGTTTCTTATTCTATTATAAGATTTAACAAGTAGAATTCATTGCAAAGCACTTCACATCTATCAAACCTACACCTTGCACCATGTGCCTAGACCTAAGAGACTGCGCCTTAATGAATATTGTGCCTTTAACAACAGTAAAAATCATTTTTTAGTCCAAGAGAAGATTTCAAAATTCCAATTATGTTCAAAATATTGTAACCATAACAACAGCTTCATGTTATCAAAGACATCACTCACGCGATCTCATGACTCAATGTTGAGGTTAGTGTTTCACTATTTGTCCATCACTTGTTACTTTATTGAACTAATTTCGGCATGATAATAATGAACCGATTGTGTTTTTAATGAAAATTGTTATTGTGTTTTCCTATTTAATAAATCTTAACTTTTTTGTAATTAAGAATGATTTTATTTAAGGATGCAATAACGGAATTGAATAGACTTTAATTAGAATATAATTGAATAGACTTTATTGAATTGTACATAATTTTTAGTTTTCCTATTTAATAAATCTTAACTTTTTTGTAATTAAGAATGATTTTATTTAAGGATGCAATAATGGAATTGAATAGACTTTAATTAGAATATAATTAGGGAATTTTTTCTTATTTAATGGTGTACAATTTACAATGGAGAGGTATTCAGACAAATAAAATAACTTTTGTGGTATATGACCTCTAAAATCAAATTTGGCTTCTCAGTTACCTACTGTTCTGTCAGCTTGTCTTCTTGTGGCTTTGATTTCAGGTTTTGGTACTCTGCAACTCAAATTTGTGGGACTTGAGATTGCTTCTTGATCTAGTGTTAATGGCAAGATTCTTCATTTTCAATTTACCTTAATTTGTTCCATTTATTCGTAAGAACACAAGCTCCTTGCTCTGCTTCATTTGGGAAGCAAATCACATCTTCAATTAGGTAGGATGACTCATCCTCAACCACAAGTTCTTTAAATTCTTTTGCAAATTTTAAATTGCAGGCTTCAAATTTCATTTTTGATTTATCAGCCTTCATCTTTGAGTTTTTTGATTGTTCAACATTCTCTATCTTTGTACAAGTGCTTCTCTATTAAACAGAAGACATGGAATTTTCTTTGGAGTATTTCTTGCGGTGGTGTGCATTTCCTTCTACAATTTGAAAGCCTACATTTTGGTTTCTCCCTCTCTCCACATGGGTGGTTTATTTTGTTGACTTCCTAGTCTGTTTTGAAGGTCAAGTTTTATCTCGGCGACAATTCTTTGCTCTCCATTTATAATGTCCGAAGAAAATTCAATTGTTCTTTCAAAGGATAAAATTATTCCACCTAAGAGTTTCAATTTAAAATATTTGCAAAGAGAAAAGAAATTTTAAGTTATTTAGATGGATCATCTAAAGCTCCCACTAAGTCAAAGGATCTTGATCAATGGGAGAATAAGGATGCTACAATGTATCTTGATTGCCAGCCTCAATCAAATCACATATGGTGAACAATCTTTGCTAATTTACTATGGCTAAGAAGATGTAGGATTATCTCAAGCAAATTTATAACCATAATGACACTGCCAAGAAATTCCAATTGGAATCAAAGTTTGCAAACTACAAATGCAATAATCTCTCTATTAAACAATTCAATACTAAACTTCTAAATTTGTGGAGGGAATATACCAATACAATTCACTTTAAGGTTCCAAAAAGCATTTGTGTCACAACAAGTTCATGCTGAGAGCCTTGGGGATCAATTTATGATGAAATTAAGACAAGAATTTGAGACTGCATCGGCTGAATTGTTGGATCACGTTCCTATCACATCCTTGGAGGTATGCTTGGGGGAACTTTTTTTATAAGAACATCTAGCCACACAGTTTAGCATAAGAAAAAGAGAACTTTTAAAACGATAAATGTGTCATATGTCATTCAAAGAAAGGAAAATTCAAATCTCAAACTCAGTATTACCATGTAAGGATTATGGGTATATTGCAAAGAATTACAACAAGAAATCCTACAGTCATTGTAAAAAGGAGGGCTAACATCATTAAGAACTATAGTATATGGAATCAAAATTGACAAGCTCACAATTTTCACATTGCTATCCAACCCATTGTAGATATTGTACAGGGCATCTCTACCAACAACAAGCCATCTATAAGTACTCATTCACTTCCTATTATACCCAAGATGGTACAAAAGATGATTGTGTTTGTTTCTCTACCCTAGATTTACAAGGTAAGCAAAAATTATTCACTTCTTTTTGGTTGGTTGACTCTAAAAGTCAGATCATATGACTAGCAGTACAACATCTTTACATAATGTTGCCAATGGCAATTATGTTCCAATTATTATGGTTGGAAATCTAAGGACTTTTATAAACGATGTATTTGTATTACTAAAATTATCTACCATATTAATTTCTATTGGATAATTAGTCAATAACAATTGTAAAATTTACTTCAATCGCAATAGCTATCTTATGCAGGACCAAGTATTAGTAAAGGTGATCACAAAGAGGTCTAAAGTAGGACGTCTATTTTCTTCCCAGCATTCTATTTCTAATATTGTTTTTTCAGCCTGCACTATTACTACTAATAATATTGTTGTTTAGTATAAGAACTACATTAGTTTCAATCATTTTGACTTATCTTATGAAATATGGCTGCTAGGGCAATAAACCTTTGTTTTCATCATATGCAATTTGATTGTGCCTCTTGTAATTTGAAAAAAGTAAAGCTTTCCATTTTCCATTGCATGATAGTCATGCTTCCACAAGATTTGAGATTATTCATATCGATATAAGAGGCATGATTTCAGTCACTTTGCCTACTCAGTAAAAGTATTTTGTTATGTTTGTTGATAAATATAGTGGTTTTACTTCGATATACCTTATTTGTTCGAAAGTTGAAGTGTTCTTAGTTTTTCAAGTTTTCATTACTTTTGTCAAGACATAATTTTTCACATGTATTAAAATCTTACACTTTGATGTTAGAAAGGAAATATATGTTGAATAATTTCCAGACTTATCTAAATATAAACAATATTTTTTCCCAACATTCTTGTCCTTACACTATGCAACAAAATGGGATAACAAAACATAAGAATTATCATCTTTTGGAAGTTGTTTTAACCTTGCAGATTGAATCTTTTGTACCTACTAAAGTTTTGAGTCGAATCTTTATCTAAAATGTTTATTTGATCAATCATTTAACCTCACAAAATTTACTCGTATTCTTATTTGTTTGTTATTACTCCTGATTATCATTCTCTTTACACATTTGGTTTTAAGTATTTTGTTTACTTGCACTCAATTGAACATCACAAACTTATTACTTGATCTTTTAAATGTGCATTTTTGGGATATAGTACTGCTTATAAGGGTTTTGTGTTATGACGTGAATACCAACATCTCCGCATTTCTCATGACGTGGTTTTCTTTTGAAACCAATATTTCTTCCAATCTTATGTCATCCATGATTCCACTTCAATTAGTCTTCCTACTTTTAATGACATGTTTTATACTATTGAACAGTTTGAGCCATGGATTGTGTATGAGAGACATTGGTCACAACCTCTATGTGACACTATAATCCATTGAACCTGAACCTCAACAGTCAACACGAATCACTCAACCAATCGATGAGTATGGTTTCTCTATAGCTTTTTGGGCAACTCTAGATGCCAACTTTTGTATCATCATCCTACCCTCAATCATCTACTAAAGCATGTTAACAACAAACTATTTAAGAAGGGCTTAGGCTCTTTAGGACAATCATACTTAGGATATAGTATCTTGCACTAATACAGTAAAGCTTATTGGATACAAATAGATCTATACTACAAAACTCTGATACTATAGTACTATAGATAGGTATAAGGCACATTTGGTGGCTCTTCAGAATGGACAAGAACATAAACTTGACTACGATTTGATTTCCACATCTGCAGCCAAAGTAACAACCGTGTGAATGGTAAGTTTCTATTACTTCTTCAAAAGATTGGTCTCTTCAATAGATGGAAATGAAACATGCATTTTTAAATTGGGATCTCAAGGAAGAAATCTCTATGACTCCTCATGGCATGTTCACTTGCTTCACCTCAAAGATTTTTCGGTTGAAATAAACTCTAAATAGGCTAAAACAAGAATCACATGCATGGTTTGAGAAATTTCATACCACTCTCTTAAACTATGAAGCACGGATACGAACATGGGACACGGATATAACATTGACATGCCGACACGCTATTTTATAAAAATTAAGAACACAACACATTGAGAACACGTAAACCAAAATTATAGTTTATAATTTTTTTAATTGATAAACACTACTATTAGGTTTATCACATTTATTTGTGATAAAAAAATTAAATCATTATTTCACCAAAGATCAGTTGTTTTGTTGCATTTATTTGTTTTATTTCCGTATTCGTCTCATCTTTTTCGAGTCTAAACTTTATATCCTATGAAAATTTGGTGAAAAGAAGCGTCGCCTGTCATGAAAGAAGAAATCTCTCTTGATTAATATTCCTGAGAGTGGAGATTATTGACAAAAATAAAAGAAAAAAGTATTGTTTTAAGTTTTTAAAATTATAAAATAGTCCATATTTTTAAAATTTACAAAAGAGCTCACATTTTTAAAAAATTATAAAATTATTCAAAATGTCCCAAACACATCCAAAACTTGTCGGGACATATCCGGAATGTGTTGGATAAAATAAATAAATTAACACATGTCGGAGCGTGTCCGACACGTGTCCCAATGTGTCCAGGGCATATTAGTATCCAACACGTATCGGACATTAACACTTTGAACTCAAAAGAATATCCATGCTTCGTAGCCTTTAAACTTTAAAATTGCTCAAAGCCAATATGATTCCTCGCTCTATTTGAGACAAACGACTATTGGGACCATTCTACTTTTTATATATTGATGATATGATATTGTCATAACTGTGTCAAATCCTCAATTGATTGAGCAACTACAGCAGCACCGTAAGACTTCCTTTAATATGGAAGATCTTGCTCTGTTACAATATTTCCTTTATCTCGAGGTGTATCCTACTCCCACTAGCACACTTTTACATTAGAATAAATATACAAAGGAGATTATTACTTTAGCTAATTTCAGTCAAAAAACTCAATCGTTACACCTATGAACGTAAATTCAAAGCTCGAACAAGAGGATGGGGAATTATTCTAATTCATCTATGTATGGGCAGCTAGTCGGCAGTTTAAATTATTTGATGATTATCAAGAAAAATATATCTTTTCCAATTTAGCATGTTAGGCCATCTATATAGGCACCTTGACATTCACACTTGACTACAGTGCACCGAATTGTTTGTTATATGAAGGGTACTTCTAGTCGACACTTATTTTTTTCCTACGGGTTCCGCTCTAGAGTAGATGGGATACAGTGACATTAGGTAGGCTTGGTGCATAGAGACTCATCGTTCGATTATTAGCTCCGTATGTTTCTTAGTAATGCACTTATTTCTTGAAAGAATAAGCAAGACCGCATCTCAAAGTCTTCCATTAAGTCCAAATATCGTGCTATATCTTTAGTTTGCTCTAAGATTGTGTGGCTTTGAGGTTTGTTAGGCAAACTTGTCATTCCTCGGCATACGGATAACACTAGTGTTATTCAAATTGCCTCCAATCCGGTTATTTGTAAGCACACACAGCATATCAAGATAAATTCTCTCTATTGGTAAAGCATTTGATCAGTACGTGATTATTCTCTCACACATTTCCACCAACCTTCAAACGGCTAATGTCTTCACCTAGGCTGTACCACAACAATGACATCACCTTATGATAGACAAATTGATGCTTCTTGACTAGCCGACATTAATTTGAGGGACGATGTCATTAGTCATTGAATTGTACATAATATTTAGCTTGTGTTTAGCATATCTTGATTATATGTAATTAAGGGTGATTTTGTTCAAGGCTGTAATTACAAAATTTGATATACTATAATTAGAATATAATTGGGAAATTTTTTTATTTAATAGAGGAGAATTCCCAATGGAGAGGTATTCAGACAAGTAACCAATAATTGTCAGGAAACCCACATACACAATAGAGTTGAGCTTTGGTATTTCTAATGAAACAGAAGCTAGACAATCTAACTGATGCAGGGCCTTAGGAGGAGGTAGCTTCAAGTCTGAAGCAAAATTCTGATATGATCAAAGAAGCTTAAGAGACATCAGTTGTTAATTAAATACATAGCATTATTTAGAAACTAGACTGCTTAAGTTCATGTAGAAGTGTTGGAATTGGAAATGAGTCAAGAGTTAATAGTGTAAGAGACATCAGTTGTTAATTAAATACATAGCATTATTTAGAAACCAGACTGCTAAAGTTGATGTAAAGTGCTGGAATTGGAATAAGTCAAGAGTTAATAGTGGTAATCTAACCTAGGAAATGTAATTGTTATTTAACTATACAAATAAATCCACCACTGTCTTCGAAAAAATGATTGTTATTGTTCATGATTCTTATTAATGAATTGTGATTTAGTTTTGTTCTCAGCCTGCAAGGTTGAGTGTTCTCAAATTTCACTACCGTGGATGGCAATATTGATATCGATATTGGTTGCAGTCATATCAGTATCAGATATATCGAACAATACATTGGTATTGGACACATCAGAATTAAAACAATTTCCTCAAATCATGAGATGATAGAAAAATATCGGTCAATATGCTTGTTAAATATTTGGTATATCGGCCGATATTTGGAATATCAATAAAAATAATAATTTTGCTGCAATATCGAAAATTATTAGTATCAAATCTTCCGATACAAATATATATCGGTCGATATTTCATTCCATCACTCTTATTATCACATTCCCATCATCATTTGGCAACCGATCCCATGTGATGCTCTTGTCAAACACTGATTCATTCCCTATAATGATGAAAAGAAGAATTAAAGAGATGCAAACGAAGGGGATTATGTTCGTGATAAAAAGGACAGTGAAGCCCAAGAATCTTTTAATTTAGATTATGCTAGATTTGATACAACTTTCAACCCATTTATACCATACCCAATGGGACCGGAATAAAAGATATTTTGGTACACTTATTGTTCCACACTAGTACAACTATTTTTTAGAACTAGTTTCTTAATTTGACATCTCAACTTTAAGAACTTAGTTCACTTGCTATCGTGTATAAAAAAACACCAATTCAATTATAAGACCTTGTGGAAAAAAAAAATACACATACAAATCTTGTTTAAGATAGATTTCCAAAGTTTACACTCTTCATGGATCAAAAATCAAGTGATGCCCTATACCATTCCAATAGTTTTGAAGAAAGATTTGTCTAGTTCAAGTAACATAGGTCCCCTTCATCATTCCAATAGTTTGTATAAGACTTTGGAATGTATTTAATGCGTAGATTTGAAATGATTTGATTCAAATAGCCAAGATGATCATAACTTACAAAACTTTTAGTAATTTCCTATATAGTCAAATGTTTATAATAATATTTTTATCACAAGTGACCTCAATAGAGTTCTCATGTTGTGTAAAAGAAACCTCCCAACATCATTAGTGAACTTGTCTAATACATTTGACAGGCCAATATAACTTATGAAACCACAATATAAAGACCGTATTGCCATTTATCGAATGATACTTTTCATAACAGCCAATTAGCCAATACAGGGAATTATCACAAATTATCATATCAACTCTATGCGTATCAATGGCCCAAAATTCTAATGCATAAAGACCGATATTTTGTTCCATGCTTTCTGCTTCAGGCTTATAACATGGCTGACACCACTCATAAATTTTCAGCACTTGCTAACTTTTATCACTTCTTACAGATCTTACTAATATCACATCTGATCAAACCATTGCAGTCATAATATATAATCCCTTGCTGCAAGAAAATAAGGGAAGAAGAATGTATGTGAATGCCTTCAACATCAGAGACTGCAAATGCAGTTGAATGATATGGTAGCATCATCTCTAAGCTTAATGTTTCCATGTATGATTATAGGATATAACAACAATGTTGGCACTGAATAGTCCCCCCCACCCGGGTGGCACCACAACATATGGTCCAAATGAAAATCATGCCATTGCCTCCATTCATCCATTACTATGATTCTAATTGACAAACTTTTACCTAATGAAAAAGATAACTACCACAAGACTTAACATTTGAAAATTACTCCCAGTCGAAGTATACAACTAGTATTAGAGAGACAAAGAGGCAAAATACATTGAGGTTTAGCATTTTACATTCTGGAAAAGTAATCTAAGAATCCATGATCTAAACTTCCTCTACCATTATCTCATAAAATATTTGCAACTGCTGGTTAAATCCAAGTCATTCTACACGGAAGATACAACTTCAAGTTTGCCTCTCCTTTTCAAATTATAAAATAGCTGAGTCTCAACAGTAATGATTTGGGCTTGCATGATACCTAACTGGAGCTCAACACTTCAATGGAATAATATTACTCAAACAGAGAAATTTAGAAAATTTGATTCTTGATTCCTCACCAAAATCTTGAGAGGTTCATACAGTCAAAGCCAATACAGTTTTAAGAAACATTTACAAATTTGTCATTACATTAAAGTCAATAGTGCAAGATGCACCTGAAGGAGAAGCATGAAGTTGTTTTGCACGGTCATTGCAGCTACCCAACAATGCAGGAGGCAAGGCTTCTTCAGTCTCAATCACCCGGTCCTCCTCTTCAATTGCCTCAAACACACTAGCTCTAAGCTCAGCCTAACAGCGTCACCAAAAGATCACTCAAGCATATAACATGCATTAAACATGCAAATTAATAAGAAAATCAACTGGGACCACAAATATGCAAGAGCATGTTAAATGCAGTTACAGAGCATGGTTTTTGAAAGTACATCAAAAGGAGACACCCACCTAAATGAATTCATTGATTATTGACATGTAAAATATGTAAGAACTAGCACACATTGCATAATTAGGTCACAAGGCTGTACAAGTAATGGAACCCAGTACTTTGTCGTGACAACAGCATAATGTATGGAAAATAAGAGTCTACTACATGGATAAGTGACAACTGCTTACCAGACCAAACTCCAAAATATGTTGACTTTTTCACTATGTTTAGATTCCCCTTTTAATGTGTGAAACAGTGTAGAAGTCTGAAAAACTCAGGGTGTTCAGTTTCAATCTGTTCCCATTTTTTATTTTTATTGTCCTTCTCCACTTTTATATTTCACAGTTTTCCTGGGTAACATAGTTTGTTTCTATTAGAAGCATAACTGTTTTCAAAAGTCAGTGTTTATTAGCAGCTATTAGAAATGAATCAATAAATGAACACATGATTATATGCTAATCAGACCAAGTTCCTAGGAAGTCGACTTGAACTTGTTGGTTACAACTTGTTTGAGCTCAACATAAGGAGGATAACACGTTGAGCATATTTATGAGCTTGTTTAAGTGAGGAGCAAGTTTTAAACAAAGAATTACTTAGTATAATCTTTTATAATAAACCAAATGCAGAACTCAACCTACAATAGCTCAATTAGTTTGTTTGAGCTTAACTCATAAAGTTGATAGATCAAGCTCGAACCTAATTCTAAGCTCATCAAATTATTAAAAAAAATGGTAACAATGAATTAATATGTAGTCCTAACTATGGAAATTGATTGCCAATAAGTCAAATGTGAACATTATGAGACAATAATTCTCAATAATGATGATACTTAAAATTAATTACAATAACTAAGTCAGATTTCCATTAAATTAAAAATGCACAAATGATAAATTTATAAAACAGCAATCGATGATAATCTATATGCTTATATAGGACCACACATTTAGCCCATCTTGTCAAATGCTATAACCAAGTTCCCCAATGTAGTGAGCGTGTGTGTGAGAGTGTGTGTGTGGTGTGGAAATGACTTCTTTATAACCGGTGGAAAATTATGAAAAACATCGTGTTAATTTTTATGAGTTTTCCATAATTCAATTGAAAGTCCAAAAACATTTTCCAATGGATAAAAAAAATATTTGTACATTTCTTTCCAATATTCTATTTTCTTGGAAAAGTTCTTTTTTCTAGAAAACAACTTCGAATTTTCCACGAATGAACATGCCCTTAGTGATTCTAAAATATGTTATGTTTGGTTAGAAAGAAGAAAACCATTAAAACCAAAACTTTGCAAAACTGTGGAGTCCTCTAGCTGTATTTTATGCAACTAGAATTCCACTATAAAGCACGGACACCGACACGAGACACTGACACACCAACACACTATTTTTAAAAATTAAGGACACGACACATTGAGAATACGTAAACTAAAATTATAATTTATAATTTTTTTAATTGATGAACACTACTTTTTATACCAAATTTAGTATAAAAATCATGCACATGGGTTATAATTTTTGTCAATAAATTATTGATCTTTCGTGTCAAAGGTGTTAGCAAATTATAAAAATTAGCTGTTATAATTTTTATACCAAAAATTAAATTATAACTACCATGTCAGTTGTATTATAAATGGACGGCGATAACCCATAGATCACGCGTAATTGATCTTAACCATACGTTTCAAACAAAATAAACGGCTGAGATTTATCTCCCTTTTCACATGTTCAAAACCCTTAAATCACCTTCGACCGTCGTCCTCTATCTCCACAGACAAAAATCCTAAAATTACAGCTTCCATCCAAATTTGTTTCTTTCTCTCTAACTCTTTCTCTCTCCCGCTCTCTGTGCAAGACAGCGTGCTATTGAAACGTGTCTTTAATGTGTCGTCCTCTATCTCCACAGAAGACAAATCCTAAAATTACATCTTCCATCCAAATTTGTTTCTTTCTCTCTAACTCTTTCTCTCTCCCGCTCTCTGTGCAAGACAGCATGCTTCTAAAACGTGTCTATAATAATGTGTCCAGTGTCCAAACGTTTTGGGACGTGTTCAGACGTGTCCAAAACGTGTCGGAATAAAAATAAATAAATTAACATGTGTCAAAGCGTGTCCGACACGTGTCCCAACTAGTCTAGGGCATGTCAGTGTCTAATACGTGCCAAAATTGACACTTTAAGCCCAAGAGAGTGTCTGTGCTTCCTTGGGATTCCACAAATAACTATGTAACACTACAGAAACTTCTAATAAGCCTTGGGGGACCTATATAAAAAATTCAATACTTCTACTATTTTGCATAATGTAAACCAAATAAAATACATTTAGTATGTTTTGTCCTAGTTTCAAATATTTCTAAATTTGATCAATGACTTTTCCCCCCTAAAAAATATATTTAAAGAAAAGAAGAAGAAGAAATCAAGGGCTGAACCAAAAGCCATAGTCTAGTTATACAATCACGAACAATCGAGCGCCTTATATAAGTGGTTACATGATATAACAAAAAAAAGGTGCGGGTGAAGCTACACCATCTCAAGACCCAAAAATGCGGCTTCAAACTGACAAACGCCGAAAGAATGAAGAAAATTTCCCAATTATTCACAAATTAAACTTCGCAAAGACCCACAAAGAATTCCAATTTGAAAGAGCCAAAACCTGAACAAAGTCTAAAACTAAGCACTCACTTCACAATTCTTTTATAGTTAGTTCATAACCACATTTTAGTCATCCAGCTATATGCGTAAATAAGAGCTACTACAAGACAGGAAACAACAGTTAATTTTGGAGGATAGAAATCTAGAGGCAGGAGGAGGAAGAATTTACTCGGATCTTGGCGAGAACACCTTTCTTTTCAAGGGTGCGGGTGACGAGGGTTTTCAGGTCCATCATTTCTCTCGTGTAGTCGTCCATTTTCGATGAAGTTCTACTTCTTGTCAGTTTCTATCTCTCCCTCTCTGCGCTGCTTTCTTTCACAGCTGAAAAGAGAACCGAAAGACAAGACAGAGACCATGAAAACGATAGAACGCGACAACGTCATGCTCAATATTTGAATTACGGGCGTTTTTTATTTGACCGGTGTTAAAAAAAAATGTGTTTTAATTATTTATTTAAATAATCGCAATAATAAAAAATTTTAAACTAATATATCACTATATAATAAATAAAATTTTTAGTTAATGTGTACACCAAAAATTTCTCTTTTTCTTCTTTGATAAATTGACTGATGTTTATTATGAGTTGATTTTTTATAATTCATATAATTCTATAAAAACAAAAAAAAAATTATAATTAATAACAAATCATTTCTAATAAATATTAATATTTTTTTTTCATATTTTACTATCTCATATGATCCTTTATAATTATTGTCTAATAAAATTATCATTTACATGTAAAAAGATGAAACTAAGAGAAAAAAAATTAAAATAATATAAAATATACACTTATTTCTAATAATTAGATACATATATAAATAGTATTTTTCTTTTAATTATACGAAAAAGGTAAAACCTTATCTATTTGAATGAATCCATATAAAAAGATATAGCACAATTAACAACCCATTAAAATTAAAAATAAATTTAACAATTAAAATAATACATATATTTTTTTTTATAGCTATGTAACATATAAATATAAAACTATATTATATTTGTATCGTGAGTGTCTAATATTCGATAATATTTATATATTATAACTATGAATTTGGATCCTTGTCCAATAAATTTTAGACCGAGCTCTTAGATTTTCTAATCAAAATATTACATACTATAAATAACAATATGAGTTTAGAGATTTAAAACTAGTTCCTTAATTTATCATCTGATATTCAAACTAGTAAATTTATAACAAAAACTAAAAAACTTGAATAGAAAGACATGAAGATGGGAATGTGGAAGGCAGCACTTCTTGGCCTGAGGTTCTTTTAAGAGGGAAAGGTTATTTGGAGGACATGCCTCCAACCTTTCCGTGCACATAAGGAAGCGCCATTGGATTTATATCTGGACAAGTGCTTTTACTTTAGGGGATGGCTATTCTTACATGGAGCTGCTAACCTTTTCTTCTAAGAAGTTTGGAAAGCCTCCCCTTAGCAGGTATTTTTGGGTCCTCATGCTGGTTAGAAAAAGGAGCTACCTGTTTGATCCATTCGATATGACTCTGCCCTGATTTGTCCAACTGTGTTTTATTCATTATCCGATAATCTACTTTCATTAGGCAATCTGACAATTTCTTTAGAATGGTTTTCCTGATCAATTATTCAGCAATCTGTCTATTGTGTGAGATGATTCGAGATATGCTCCATCAATTAGAACTATTCTGTAAATCCAAACTCAGGGTCTGACCCAATTTGAATCTAAGCTAAACCCATCTACATGAAAATCCCAAAATGATTGCAGACAAAATAATATCAAAGATGACAAATATAGTCCTTGGAATGATGTAAATTCCTAGCAAATTTGTCAAGTATTCTATAGATTAATTGAAGACATAGCCTTCAATCGGCAGATAATTATCCAAAAGAAAAACCCAAGTGTTCCGGGTAGTTCTATCTATGTCAAAACAGCAAAACCGATTAAAAACACATACATTACAGGCTCTCTAGATATCTTTAGTTTAAATACCCAATTTAAGAAATTATGTTCTACATACCAATGATGTTCTATTATTATTTTTTAAATATAACATCTTAATGTAAATATTAATTTTATTTCTTTGGTAACATACTTCTGTAATGTCAGTTTTTGGATGTGATATTTATGTGCATATATATATATTTTTTAAAAAAAATAAAAATAAAAATATTAAACTGGGCACCTGAGCTGGGTAATTAGGCATACCTGAACCCAAAAAATTGGACACATTTAATTATAGGGATAATTTTGAATATTAAAATTATAATTTTTAACTAATCTTGAAAATTCTGAATAATCATCCCATATTATTATTTAGCATTCGTTTAGATAGACAGTCCTGTATCAGCTTTCTAGTGATTTATGGCACAGACTTCTCCCATGGAGAATCAGCTGATCACAACAATGTCAGCAACCAATACAACCGCAGAATATTTTGTTAACAAAAACAACTCATCTGGTAAGGGTAAGTGATTTGCCATCCTACAGAAATGACATGCATACCTCTCACTGTTCAAGCGCACATCGGGCGGTGAACTGAGCAACTGGGTACCCCTCAAGGCCAGCTCTCACCATGAGTTCCCTCTGCACGAATATAAAAACAAAAACAAAAATGGATCATTGTTCACTTGTCTCAAACAATTCAGCTTTATGTGCAAGAACTGAAGAACGTAAACTGAGTTGCAACTGTTCTCCCCGTTTTTTGGGGTCCTGTGAATGAAAAAATGCCCAAAGAAAGGGTTTATGGCTTCTTTCAGTTCCATTTGTTCTCTCTCTATAGGATTCTAGCTAAGAGAATTGGAAAATCAGTCGAGACTATCAATTTAGGTAGGGTACAAGAAAAGAGATCTTTCAGCAAGCATTACGGGTGTGCCGTCATAGTCCTTCAAGTGAAAAGGTTTCACATCTATCCAATTTGATATTGAGTGGATGAATGATGGATATTATATCAAAGTAATTTAAATAATTATTCAATTTCTATCATTTATCAATTTAATTTCTAATCATATCAGTTAGGTAGATATGGGAACTAGCTATCCAATTATGGTAAACGTGGTGACTGAAAATACTTCTTTGGCACTTGCCCTCAGAATTTGTTGTGGCATAGAGTGATCAAGAATGAATATGGCTTATACCAGAATAGTTGCTGGGATGCTGAGGTGTAAGACAATATTTGTTCCACACCTTAGAAATCATTTCATATGTTTAGGCTTTTCTTTAATCCTTTGTCCATATACAAACTTGCGATGGATTCAGAATCACATAACTGAACAAGAATCTCACTTCTACAGCAATCTTACTCGCCGAGAATTTTCTGCATTAACATTTCAGCTCATATCGGTTCTATTATTTCTACAATTCTTGAAAACAGTGTTTGTTGATTCTTTTTAGTAAGCAAGTGTAAATTTCCATTACCCAATCAATGTACACAACTGGAAACTAACACAGGCCTAGCAGGATTCACACGTTACAAGCATAAGCATCTCTCCTGAACTGATTTTTTCCTCCTTCACCACCCCATTGTTGAGCATCTGTTCAATGTTCGAGTCATATCATCTTGTGGCCTTGGAATGACAAAGCCATTTTAGCAGTTCTCCTTGAATAACTGACAGGTACGGTTGAGGTCTTCTGAACCAGACTCACAAAGGATAAATTGATAATTCACTCTTCCAATCATTCTCATTCTGATAAGCCTATTCCTTGTCAGACAGCCTGCTATGCCTACATCTGCCAGCAAGAAGGACAGCTTTCCTCTACTAATGAAAGTGCTAATTTGATCTCTCTCTCTCTCTCTTTTTAACTTTTCACCCTAATCTCTTGCTCTTTTAAGTACGGGACAAGCACACTCAAAGCAAAGGGCACTAACATTAAAAAAAAAAGCTGAATATCCAGTAATGGGATAAGCAAAAGTATACATGTGTGTATGGAGAAATACCAGTAGAGGTTGCTTCCATTTTGCATCATGAATAAGGTCATATCTGAACTCCTCCCTGAGCTTCATCATTTCCTTCTGATGATCAATCAACTGTACAAATGCAATCCCAAGGTAACTTCTCTTTAAGATATATATGGGGCACCCATGTCACCCAAAGACCTTGTGTTATTTTCTGGGGAAATTGAGCATGGATGCTTGTTCCATATAATGCAGTCCCTTAGAGCTAGTCCTCCTGCTTCCCATACTACAATATTTCTAGCCTACCAGTTATCTTTCCTGTCAACAAAACTTGAATCAATGAAATGGCATGGTAGAAGGAGCTTTCCTTTGTTAAAAATCCAAAGACACACATTCTTGAACTTCCTGACAATAATTTTTTAAAAAAAAGGAAGGCAAGATGAGAAGAGATTTTTATGCTATACTTCAATAGAATGCATTTGGTAAAGGAAGAATACACCCCATGTCGATCAAAGGTCTTATATGTACTACTGGAACTCAAATAGTTCCTATTTTCAATCCATCTTTTCCAACCAGCTCATAACAAAATATTAGACCAATCTCAATGCTGACGCAACTTAATAAGTTGACAAAACAGAAAATCCTAATAGCCAAGTTGAGACCAAACAACTACCAGGTTTTTGAGGACATGTCTAAAGAAGAGTAGTTACCACTTTATCCACTAATGGACAATGAGGAAAGCAAGTGAACAAGAACCGAGTGAGAACCCAAACCGCTAGAATCACTATAGCAAACCCACCCTTTACTCAATGGATAGTGCTTGTCCTCTTTCAATCACATAAAAAAGGAAAAATGAGAGAGAAAGGAAAGATAGAGAGAAAAATGACTTTATTGAAAAGGTTTTGCACCTGAAATAGGACTAATGAAGATTTAGAAGAATAAATCAAGACTTTCAAAAAAATAAAAATACAAGGGGTAAAAAAAATTTTGAACAATTAACCTAACATCCACAAACAAATAGAATGGAACTACTTGAGGATTCTTTTAGAGAATTTCAACACACTACACCACTATGCTATTCAGTATAGTCCCCATTCGTCTCCTTGGCTATGAGAAATTTTACCATTTGACTATATCTACATTCTTTCCTTCCAAAAAATCCACAAATATGTGGTACATATGTCTAGATCATATTTGTGCAGAGTTTTAGGCCATATACTCTTTTCATGGTGATTCCACCTAAATCCCCTGCATAGGTGAGTCTCCTAGCGGCCCAGTTTTGTACTCTCACTGTAACTTATCCAATAGTACCTCACAACCACAACAGCCAATCTTCAAGAAATCAAAAACTACAAGGTATTTCACAAGCAACTGAAGTTCATCAAATCCTAGATCCCAAGCTATTTTGTCTTGGAGTCACTAACACCAGCCACAAAACGATGGATTTGCACAGTTAGACTTCAGAACCACGTGTGGAAAATGATTGATGCATAACATCATAGTCAGGGGAAAAAAGGTATCAGCCCTGTCAAATATTATGGAATCATCTACGAAGTAAAGGCTCACCATCTTGAGTTTCTTGCACTTTGGATGGTAGTGGAACTCCAAATCATCTACAAGCTCCTCAAATTTCAAGTATTTCATCACGTTTGCAAAATATATATATATATAGAGAGAGAGAGAGAGAGAGAGAGAGAGTGGAGATAGAACCTCCCTGCCTAAGACCAGTTTTTTTGCCCCGGAAGACATCACAAAGCTTTCAAATTTATGAAAATTGAAAAGCAGTAGCTCAGGTGAAAGTCATGACTATTTGAGAGAACTTCATAAGGAAGCCTAAGCCTTTGAGCACCTCTTCAAGGAAAACCTAAATTGATTGTCATAGGCTTTTTGGATGTCAATCTTCATAAAGCATCTTGGAGATATACCCTATCTTAATTTCTAACAAGGTCTTGGCCTCTCAAATGTGGAAGATGGATCTTCCTTCAATATAGGAACCTCGGGAATGATCTACTAAGTAACCAACATGTCTTTAATTTTATCAGCTTTTGTGTACACTTGAAGATTCTGCTACAGCAAGTGATGGGCTGGAATACACTAGGCTTAGCTGGAGACTTCCTCTTTGGCACAAGTGTAATAAAAGTAGCAATCATTTGATTCATTATTTTTCTTGTTTCGAAGAACCTTAACAGCTTCACATACACCTTTTACCAACAATGCTAAGTCTAATGCAAACAAGGGAAGGGGGGCTAGCATATGATCCGGGCCTAGGTTTGTCCCCAGCTAAAGGGAACATGGCTTGTTTTAAGTTTGTGTTTGAGGGTTATTTCTGTTTATGCAACTCATTCAGAATAGGTTCCCTAACAAACATACGTAGATCAGGAGCTTCAAAATCAACTGATGTGCCAGTAAACCCTTGTAGAAACTTGCTATCTCCTGTTTGGACCTGTCAGCATCTTCACTATTCCTTGCACTGTCATCAGAAGGCCTGTAATTCCTTGGCTGCCTTATTCTTAGGGGAGAACATCGATCACGCAGTGTCTCCTTTCTATATCCAATCTACTATTGGTTTCTGTTTATAAAACCACTCTTCAACTTCTAGCACATGTACAAGGTTTTTCTCTTTCTTTAATCACTGTTGAATAGTGCTACTATCAGATGGACAAATAGCAAGTAGGATCTGGCCACATCAGGATGGATTCTGGAAGCTTTTACACAAGCTGAAATATCAGGAACTTCCTCTGTTTGGCTTCTTGAAATCTGACTTCAGTAGATTCTGTTAGTAGCGACTCCGGACACTGAAGCCCCTTTAATGCTTTCTCTCCATCTTTTCTCCACAATCTGATAGTAACTTTTATGCTGGGTCACCACATGTTAATGTACCTAAAAGGGCTCTTCACATCAGCTTCCAATGCTTACAAAGGGACAATGCAAGGGCTGTGATCAGATATGCCAGCACTAAGTTCAGTCTCAGCCCTGTCATACTTATCCAACCGCCAGTCGATAGCATACATCCTATTTAGCTTGAAATATATCTTATTGAAGGGCTCATAGTAATTGCACCATCCAAGTGGTTGCTATGATAATTCATGTCAAAAAGGGCACAATTCTATGCCCACCATGCTCGAGTGTATTTGGATGGAAAGAAATGCCAGGATTTTCAATATCTTTCTATCCCTGAAAAAAGGCATATTTTTTCTTCAATTTGACCTTACCAAAATAGATCCATTGGCTTCAGTTCAACATTCTGAATAATACGGTAAACTTGTTTGGCTGATATGAGTATTTTTTGTTTTATCTTTCATCTCCTTTACAGGGAGTTCTCATTCACTTTTCTTGTATATGCTCTTCTCCATATTTTCATCACCAAAAAATAAAAAGGAAGAAAAAAACATCATTGTAACTTTTCAAACAGATTGCGATACTTGCAGATTAGGTGATGGTTTCAAAGAGTTGAACAGAGATTGCTGAATTTGATACCGAAAAATGAGAAAACATCTTGCCCTTACGACATCATACAAGAGCATCAGACAGTTACCTGGATTATGGCTGTGACCATCCCAGGACCCTAAAGTTTTCAAGAAAAAAGGGGGAAAAGGTGAGCATTGGAATCATATTCTTGCAGCAAATTGAAGAACTGTTTTATTGCTGGAAATGAAAGCTCACATGCCTTGAACTGCTTGTCCTCCCATGAAACCTCTTTCCACGTTTTTGATTGCTGTGATGTCCATGTCCTAGGTACTTGAATTAGCTCCACGTGCTGCACAATTCTAAGACTATCTGAAATAGAAACCAACCAACTTTGAAAAACCTCAGCAACAAACATTTTCTGAAAGCAAATTAAGGGAAAAAGAACGATAAGGGAAAAAAAATTGTAATGTTCAAAATTTTGTTTACAGAAATGAAATTATACATGACTAATGTTCACAATTTTATACACAGAAATGAGAATTATGCCTTTTTCTATTTTTATTGTACTACTAAACATTTTCGGCCATCCTCTTTCTCTTCATCTTGGTCAGTGTTTTCTCCATATTCTTATTTTGTTTTGCCCACAGGGTGGATATCAATTATGTCACAGTTCCGTCATTTAAGAGACAAAATTAGTGACACCCATTAAGAACTGGCTTTGAAATCTCATCATTAAAACTATTTTGGCAGTAATTTGTGAAATCATGGAGCATTTCGTTGGTTTGTAAAGCTTGTTTGCAAATGAAGGTAAATTTGAGAAAATCTGAGCTAATGAGTGCAAGTCAGGCTAACAATATAGATTAATTTGCTTCTGTTGATGTCACAATAGGGATGCGTTCACAGTTTCTTATTAGGGGCTACATCTTGGTGCAAACATAAGGAGGCATCCACGTGGGAATACCACTTGGTCAGTTTAAACAGAAGCCCAAAATTTGAAGAAAAAAAAAATTATTTGAAGGAGGTTGCATACTTGCATTGTTCTAATTAAAAGGACTGTACAGCTTTAACAACATATATATATTGTCTCTAATTTTCCAATTTGTTCATCTGTTGTCAAAATACTTGACAGTATTGTCAAGCATTTGTTGTAAGCTGGTTTTGGTGATGTTGGGATTAAATTTGATATATTATTCCAAGCTTAGTTTATGCTAAATCCTTTATTTTAAATAAATATTTATCAAATTTTATACTTTATCTTGCTAGGAAATAAATTGTTAACAAAAAAACGGTAGAATGGTCATTATCTCCACTCAAGAGTAATGGGAGCTGAAATTTCTATCGTCAAGATAAATGAGTTGAGGAAATCCACATAAAAAATTGAAGTTTGGAGGTATTGGAAAGAGGCTAAGTTGAGAAAAGTCCACAGCAGATTTCTGCATTTAACAACTTGTGGGACCTTGTAGTTAAAAGAGAATATTCTTCTCAAATTTTGACACTTGGCAGCTGATTAAAAAAGGGGAAAACTTTTTAAAAAGAAGAGAAATAGAGGCTGGAAAAGAAGAGAGCAAGATCGGCCCGCTTTGAGCTGCAACAACTGAAACTCCAAAGGAGAGGAGGATCGGCCAGCATAGAGCAGTAGCAGCAGAAAAGTAATATTCTCACAACTTCTTCCATCGACCACAATGGCACATACTTTTCCGATAGACTTGCACTGAGTTTTGAAGATGTTGGAACGAAGCCGATCTTTCTCTAGTTCGGCCTTTCGAATAGGGAGAACACTTTGGATCACAAGGCTTTCTCGTTCCTCTAGTTCAATTTCCACTTATTCAATCTCTTCTTCTCCATCATATAGGGGTTGTCTTAAGTCATCATAGTCATCACAGACCTCTTCATCAATAAGGTTGACATAGGCTTCCACTTGCCTTTCATGACAAGCATGGAACCGATAGCCAACTTGGTCACACTCAAAACAAGTATTGGACTTGCTAGTACGAACAAAATTATTCCCATCACGAGCACAAGGTGCTAGATTTGTACATTCTCAAGGAGCACCACAAGAATTTGGAACACCACCTCCACATAAAAATTTGTCTTTTGGAAGGTAATAGCTTCAATTCTCAAACCTTTTTACCCCCAAAAGAGAGAATAGCCTCTACTTTCAATACTAGTTGGTGTGCATCGTTAGGCCTCCATAAATAGGGTTCTATAATACTCCAACGAACCTTGCTACAAGATGCTCTTCATTTTTGTGAAGATCGTTATGAGCC
This sequence comes from Nepenthes gracilis, assembly GCA_033239525.1. Lineage (NCBI taxonomy): Eukaryota > Viridiplantae > Streptophyta > Magnoliopsida > Caryophyllales > Nepenthaceae > Nepenthes > Nepenthes gracilis. Next base: position 20,066,104 of record BSYO01000012.1, on the reverse strand, counting down.
ATGAGCTTATAAAACCCTTTGGTATACTCTATCACACTTCTAGTATATGATGGAGATTGTTAAATTAAAAGATAATCATTTGAGAGAAATCAACTGGAAGAAATTTTTCTCTATATTTAGATTTCATTTTCTCCAAAGAAGAAATCTCTGGCTTTCATTTGCAAAGCCTCATTTCTTGAGTTATATCCCGCCATGCTGAAGCATAGCCACAAAGCCTTATAGCAAAAAGCTTCACACATTGATTTCTCAATGTTTTCTTATAATCAAAGAACCTTTCAATGGCACTAAGACAATCAAGAAATTCTTCAAGTTGAAGGAGATTTTGAAACTCCAGTAGGTTGATCTTTACAGTGTCAAAATCACGACAAAACCTCATTTACAAATATCCTCCTTGGTAGGCGAGAGGATTTGTCTCAGTTTAGTCACCAAAAGATTCACGACTTGAGCCACCATACCCACAACGAGGCTCTTGGTGTTCAAAACGCAAAGTTAGTTCTTCGACTTGCCTTCGAAGTGCTTGAAGTTTATCGTCTCTTTCATTCCTCCCCGATCGGTTGCTACACCTTCCTCCACCTCCGTGAGTTGACATGGAAAATTTAGAGGATGACCAAGAGGATTGATACGGGCTCTATGTAATATCCCGAATTTTCATTTGAATTAATTTAATATTAATTATGATTTTTGGTAATTTTGACATGACGAAAATTAATTAAATATTGTAAAATTTTAAAAGATATTTGGATTAGTTAGGCTGGCACCCGAAGTGTGCCCATATTATCGTCCAAGTATCGATTTGGATTGTAAAATAAAAGAAAAAAAATAGAAAATATAAATCAATATAATAATAATATATATAAAAAGAAGGAAATCTGAGGCAGTGGATCGGGGAGAGAGAATAAAAGAGGGAAGAAGAGAGAAGAGGGGAAAGAAGAGGAGAGAGAGGAGACCGGCACAGGGCTGTTGCCGTCGCCTGAGGTGCTGACGTCGAGAATGGAAGCCAGCAAAACCCTCTCCATGATACTATCCTTCATTTTGTGTGTCGATGTGAGTAGAGGAGGGAATCGTGAACGGAAGCAAACGGCCTCCGTCCGCTGCTGCCGTTACCGGAGAAAATGGATAAATTGAGGCAAGAATCTCCTAACCCTGTCTTTTGTCAGATTTCGCATCTAATGTATTTATGTTTTGATTTGGAGTTTTAAGCTCGTGGGTGCACTTTTAATTAGCTTGTTTATTTTATTGTGCACGTATGACCTTTTTACCGATTGTTTGAGGGTTTTATTCTGTTTCTATTAAAATTTGTAGATTTTGTTATTTTCTGGAAATACAAGTAAATTTTTCAGACACTGTATATGTTCGTATCAATATGTGTCTATGAAAATGTGCATAAAATTTGCATAAGCCGTGCATTTTCACATACATGTGTTGGGTTGTGATCACTACATTTGGATTTGTTATTAGATATTCTGGCATACTTCCAACGAAAAAATTTATTTGGAAATCCCTTTCCGCCAGCAAGAAAGGTTTAAAGTAGTAACCTTTCCCATTTGAATGATTTGATTTAACCTTATAATATATTTGGACGTCCTAACATATTTGACAAGTTTAAAAATTACACCCAAAGCTGTGAATAGTAAAACACAGTGAGCAACCTTACCCATGGGTACAAAGTACAATGGTAGCCATACATGCTAGCCTAATTTGCATTTGATTTGATCTAAGGTTACCGAGATTATATGTAACCCTTCCTCAAACTAGCCTTTAAATAATCGAAACTCAAATTTGATGTATGATTTAGATTTCTATATTGATTTGCATTGGACTTTGATTTGGATATGGATTTTTGGATTTGGATTTGAGATTCGCCAATTTTGTCCACAGTTAGGTCTTGGTATATTTCGTACAAATGATTTTAACTGTGTGTTTTGATCCGGACCTTTGGAATAGCTGTTGTGATCTGCTTCAGTTTCTGCGCACGCTATTGGATCATCCGGCTATCGGATTCTTCCCCAGATCACGAGCTGATTGGGCCTTGGACTTGGATTTGGACTTGAACTTAGATTGGACATTGACTTCTTAGAATCGATCCGGATCATTTCTGTTTTGTTTATATATATATACGTCCTGATGACGACTGTTTTCTGATTTGGACATTTGTTTTGGAATTTGAATATTTGATTTGAGTACGATACTACTATTGGATTTTGAATTTTGGATTTCTATTGGATTTATTCTATCATTTGAACGAATATTTATCCATTCGACCTTCCATCTAATTCATTGGACTCCTTTTATTTAAATATGATACTTGCTGAGCGCTAGACTTATGTTTTATATTTTATCCTTTCAAAGTTGAAGGTTCGGATGCATTGCAAGAGTAAGGATGTGATCCGTCAGCTATTCGTCCGATTTGGTGAGTTTTAATTTTATTATGGTTTAAATTGGTACTTAATATAATTGGATTATGGAATTGGCCAGGTATAGACCCATAGTTATATTTCAGGAATAGTTCGGATATTATGTTATGTTTGGTTATAATTTTTGGTTAAATTGTTACCTCCCTTATGATAATTGTAGAATAGGTCATATTTATTATGTTCGGACGGTTGTCCAATGAGGTCCTATAAGGGTTTTTGATTTATCGGGTCCTATATTATTTGATTTGTCACACCCGGATTTTGGGATTTAGTATTATTTGTTAAATTTAATTAAAATTTTGAATTTTAAAAATTTTAATTATTTATTTAATTGACCTACTTAATCCGGGTTCGTGACACTCTAATACCAAATAATGAGGAACCGAGCAAAACGAATAGAAATTTAGACACACAATAAGAGAAGAAAGAAAGTGAGCTTCAAGTTTCACCAAACTTATATTTCTCTATTCTCAAATCCAAATTTTACTTTCAACCTCAATTGAATTAAATAGAACATACAACTTATCTAACACCTACCAAAATTAAAGTCAAACACACCAATAATGCAACACATTTCCAACCAAATTAAAACAAATCTATCACCTAAACGATAACTATTAATTAGGGTATATTCTACCTAAAACATTAGCAACTAACTAATAAATAAAAATCATCAAAATATCTCCTTGATGGGCAAGAGTAGGTGGGCCTTGTGCTTCACTGATGAGCCGTACATTGCATCATAATACTTTTTTAAACTTACAATGAAACACCATATTTTAATTTTCTAGATATATGGGCTTAGATACAGCTTTAGGCAGAGGCGAACACATTGAGCATTTATGTAACTACAAGGCTACTCAATTGTTTCTTATATATCATGGGTTCAAACCACAAAAATAACCTTTTTATAATATCCATAATAAGATTGCTTACATCTAACTCTCTCCAAATCCCACGTAGGAACCTCATGCACTGACACATTCTTCAGGCACAATCATATGCAATTCATACAACAAATCTTTATATTTTTGGGGGGGCAATCATCTACCATGAGGCCATAGAAGAGTTATCTCCACATAATTATGCCCAACCTACACCAAATCCATAATGGTTTCAGCTCTACATATATACAAATATCTAAAACTGAGACAACTGGATTTGAGTTCTAACGTCTCCAAATATGATTGTGTTGTATGGTGCATATGTTGATATCAATATGACTTTGGAGTTGCTGTTGACAATCCCCATGTTTACACAGTTCCAAGGAAATGTCCTCTAACACCTAGTGACAGAAAATTGCTGAACCACCCAAGGACTCCAAGGATTTTTTTCTAGACAAAAGGCATACTATGCCAAAAACTCTACTTGAATATGTTCCTCTAATAAATATTTTTGTTCTGTGGATTTCAGAAATTGTGGTAATATAATAAAAATGAGGAAGTTTTAGTAAAATATGCAAAAGAAAAGAGAGGCCAAATTTGTTATCTTTTGGAATTACACGATATACCCTGTGAGGTAAGAAGTCCAAAATAGAATTGTAATTTAATATTTTTTAAACTTCTGAAGTGTTTTAGCATCATGCATGTACTACCGTAGGCTTAGAATGCGGTCAATTTGGCATTAAATTTTACCTGGCATAAAAATATTGCTAAAATTGTTGAGAATAAACTGAAAACAAGAAAAGTTGAGAATAAAATAGGAAAAAAGAAAATTGTTGAGAATACTTCTTATGTGTTTACCTTGTAAACTACACCCTATTTAAAATGATTTTATAGAAAATCTAGAAAATGCTAAAAAAAAGTGTAGATTGACATCATAGAAAATCTGAAAAATGATCAACATAGCGTAGATTGAAATAGAACTTCTGCAGGGGGGGGGAGCTAATCCACCAAAAGACAATGACAATTGATTAAGGTGGATTCAAATCTATGTAGGTAAAACAAGGAAGTCTAATGGCCAGCACAAGAGCATCAAATTCATTCTGATTTCCAGAACTACGATATGCTATGTTTAGTTACTTCATTAATTACTCATAAGATGCAAGCTTAGTAATCAGCAAATTCAGTAATTCGACCAATGTTCCATATAACTGATATTTGCCAGTGAGGATTCTAAATTTGCAAGTTGATGTTTTGTGTGCAATCTAGAACTTTATCATATGTATTTCAGCAATTTACAACATTGGACCACAGGCCATATCCATGTTCTTCTTCTATGTTGCTGATTTGTTGATGATTAAAATGTTTATAATTCTGTCATTGTTTTACTCTTAACTGCTTTTTGTAGTATTTGCTTGTTGTTGCCATAACATCTTTAATAAAGTTACACCTTGCAGATCAACAATAAAAAAGAACAGTAGGAGTTACTTGTAATAAATGCCTCCTTCCAAGTTTCACGCTTTGACCAAGATGGGCACACTTCTTGGACTGCGATCCCCTTGCTTGAGCATATTCTGCGGAGAAACCAAGAAACAACTGACATCACAAATCCAATTTGGAAACTAAGAATGTGACACCCCAGATTTTTGAGGTACATAAATTATGTTGTATATGGATAGTAATTTTTGGTGCATTAATTTGGGTAATTTAATGTCATATTTGGGGTATCTTTTGGGACATGCTTAGGGTAATAATTATTTCAAGTAAAAAGATTAAATAACTTGGGAATTATGATTATGCAATTTATAGGAATTTTTGAGGACCCAAAAGAATTATTATTGGGCACCTAGTTACTACCTAAACTAATGTTCTCCTAAGACTAGATGTCTAATGTCACATGTGGCCAGCTGGGATGGAGGTTAGGTCCAGTGGAAAATTTGAAGCTGGAGGTGGCCTCAGCTCAGCTCATGTGAGGATGGCTAAGCTCACCCTCTGATTATTAATTAAGGAGAAAGAGGGCAGCAGAACACTGCCTCCTTAATGTTTCACTGGCTACAGAAAATGTAGAGGAGAAAATACAAAGAAAAACAAAATCTCCTTATTCCCTCAGCTGTTCACTATATGAAGAAGTGAAGGAATTCATTGTGAAGCCAAAACCAAATAAGTAATCATGTAATCACTCACTTGCTCTAGATTCATGAAGATTTCTAGTTTCATGAATTAATATCCAGAATCATCAAACCTCTCAGCTGAGTTAAATTTTTTGAAATTTTGAAGGTTATCCAAAATTTGGGGCTTCATTGTGATTTTTGTGAATTTGAGCAAAATTGTTGTTATGGTTAGTTTTTTTGCATTCAAATAGGACCATAAAGATTATATGTAGTAAGTTTGATAATCTGTAAGTGCTAGAAGTCAGTCGATAAGTTGATTCGAGTGATTTAAATTTGAAAAATGAAACCAAAAGAAAAGTGGTGCCTATTAACATTGAATCTGGAAATTTGAGTAAGATTGTTTTAATGTGCTAATTGATTCCATACGTATAGTTATGTATATTGATGTCCCTAAGCTGAAACTTTAGTGTAAGCTTTTGTAAATTTAATGTCTTGCAGTGAGAAACTGGGGAACCTGTGGAACTACTCAGTTCTTATTCCTAAAGGTCCCAGATGTGAGCATGAAAGAGGGAGAAGGATTTAGAATTTAAGAAAATAATATTTAATTCTGTTAATGAATTTATGATGGGAAGTAGAATACTTTGATCGAGATGTAGGCTATTCTAAGTTTTGTTAAATTGTCAATGTTAGGAAATAATTTCCTATGGGTATATTTTGGGTGACCCAATATAATAAATGGGGGGCTTTACTCACTTATATATGGATTTAGTAAATAATAATGATGGAAGTGTCAAGTGATGGATTTAAATCAATTAATTGGGGACAGATTTGATATTGGCACTGTGAGAGATTTAACAGCACCTTAGGCTATATGGAGATATCTTCCATTCCTGGATATGCTCATTCAACTATCTATTGATATATTGTCTAGTTATTGCATTCACATCTTCCAGATGATTATGATCATCATTGTATCATGGTGTGATCCTATTAATGCTTTCATTATTTCCTTATATGATCCTATCGTATTCTTCCTGACATTGTCCAATTGATATGATGTAGTAAAGAATTACATGTGAAGATAACATAAAATTGCCAGTACATGGATCCAAAATATTCCATGTTGTAGTTTTAAGTATAGTACGATACTTTGTTTTGCACTCCATGGACGAAATAAAGGAAGATGTATAAAGATAATGTAATATTCGAATGATAAGGGTGCTAGAGTACATCATGTAATTCACATTACCCAATAATGAGGCCATTATGATAATCTCAAGGATATATTTATGAGCAATAATTCCCTTATAGAACCACGTTTGACTTGTCAGACCACAAACATGAAGTGAGATGTTTTTGGCATTACTTATTGAGGGAATGAAGAGTCGTCCGAGTAATAGAGTGTATCCAACTAATGATAGGGTTGATTTATTGGCCTTAATTTCATACTGGTGGAAAATATAATACTTACATACTCATCTTGTTATGATATTGATTATAACACAATCATGTATAAAATCCTAAAATTTCTATTTATGTTATATTTCATATGATGCAATAGATATTTCATTTGTTGTATTTGGCACATGGTGTTTATAAGTTATTATTATGATATTATGGCTTCCTCTAATTTTATTGGCTTTATATTCATTGTATTTCCTGACAATGAAATTACTTGATGGGCATTTGGCTCATTTGCTATCCATTTTCTTTCTTTTTTTTAATTAATCTACTGGTGGTTGTATCATTATGGAGACAACTAGGAGTTGTATTTTGTGATTTTTTGATGGTTTAGATGGATGTGTTTAAATTACACAGTTTTTACTTGTATTGCATATGAGTTGTATAATGAAATGTGCAAGATTGAAGTTTTAGATAAACTCTCAGGCTTCAAATATTGGATGATGGTTAGAGATTAATACGGATTTTGAAGTGTTTATGTTGAAGAATATATGATATCGGTACAAGTAATAGGGCTATCGGATTTCAATGTCATTATCTAGATGTTTTATGATTGTTTAGTCTCAGTCATGACATTTGTGGAATTAGGTGTTGATATGATAGGGAGTCATGTTAGGCGATTTGATGTAATTTCGGGACTTAGTTTTTGATCTAGTAGCCTAAGTCTCCTTGGATTACTAGACAGTGTTACCATGTCTACGAATAAAGCAATGATTTTGTAGAGTATCCATTTGGATTAGTGATTAGTCAATCCTAGTAGTAAGAACAGTTGAATGTTGGGTGGAAGTTGAATTTATAAGAATCTTGGGTCACCATGATCAAGGATTTATTGAGTCATATACATTGTACGGTGTTCAAAGTTATACTTGGTCGATGAAACTACAAGTTATTTTCTCAAAATATTAGAAAAGGGGCATAGTTGGATTTCTTTATATGGATCATGGTATAAACATTGCAAGAGTGATGGTTTAGATGCTTAATAAATTCTGGAATTTAGCAACCTAACCTTCCTAAGGTGGATTTGGCTATGATTTGTGGAAGAAATTGTTAAATGTTATAGAATGCTTCACTCGGTGAGAGGGGGATTAAGTGAATTTGCTAACTGTTTGAGTTGGCTTCTTAGTCAGTTCATCTGGCCATGATTCAGATCTTGTGACTTTGACACCAGAGGAGCAAGTGCAACTTGATGCTCATGTGCTATCTGTTTTTGTTCAGGATAATGCCGTTAACGAGGTTGTGAATGTTAAAGCGTTTGATGGAGATTGCCGCAGTGGTCATATTTTTTCAATTTTTTAAGTTTGTAAGGATGAACTCTAGAGAATTTGCAACAATCTGATGATGCCGTTTCAGGTTCCTTGCTGCCTGCATCTCTTGATTGTGCTTGGGACTCATGGTGGTAGAAGATAATTCTGGAAATGGAGAGTCTCTAATTGGGTATTATGCAAATACTTTCTCCGCAAGCACACCTTTTATCCATCTTAAAAAGGATTATTCAATGCTGAGTTGCTGAAAAGGTATCCATTTTGATGAGCTGCATTGCTGAAAAAATATCAATTTTGATGCTTCATCTAACAATGTATTTAAGGAAAAGTTTGGGCTTTCCCTTTATGGAAAGGAATAGGAAAGATGGAGGATAAAAAAATGTAAGTGAATTTCATTCTGGGAAGTTCAACAAAAGAGAAGAGATTCTGTGGTGTTCTGCAGTAATGTGGCAAATGGTGATGTGGCTACTAAAGGTGTTTCTTTGGGAAGAATTAGATCTGTGGTCTAACTACAACTAGGCTTAAAAGTAAACTGGTTGATGCTCTGTCGTGACATCAGTTATGTATCAATCAATATTTTTTGCAAAAAGCCATGGTTTTAATTGGACCAGCTTATCTGTTCAAATTAATTCAGTCAAACACAAATATGCTTAGAGGCTAAGAGTGACGATAATGGATATGAGAGGAGAGGCTGGAATTTCCCATCCATGTTCACGTGGATCCTCTGATCTGAAAACGATTATGCAACATTTTGAAATGTAATAGATTAAGATGTAAAAATGATCATGTGATGTAGGTCCACGGCTGCACAAAATCGAATTCTGTTGGATGTTGTTGTCTTCATCTATCGTCCAATTATTAAGCTTACTGAAAATGCAGATGGAAATTCAGAAAATGTCAGTCAACTGGTGCATCTGAAACTTTAAAAGTCATGGCGGAAAGGGATACAAACTGCCCTGGTGGATTTGGATTCATCACTTTTACAGGTCGCCAAGCCATGGAAGATGCAATAAGAGATATGCATGACCGGGGATTGGATGGCCGAGTTAGCTCAGTGAGCAAGGCAGAGCCAAAAATAGGAGCCAAAAATCCAGATTACGATTGTTTTGGGAACCATATTGTCTGGTGGAAGGGAAAGTTACAGAGGAGGTAGAGCAGCAGATTGATGTGATGAGTGCTTCAAGTGTAGTTGGCTAGGACATTGGGCCTCGGATTGTCCTTCATCTAGTCCAAGTGGAATGTATTCCTCAAAGTCTGGTTTTGGTAAAGGCACAAATCATGAAGATTGCATTGGACAAGACCACTGGGATAATTGTGTTGATGGCAGACATGACAGTGAAAGAGACCGTTCAAACAACGGAGACAAATATGGAACTCATTATGACTACAACAGTGAGAGGTACTCATCCGTGGGATGCATAGATGAAAATATCAATATCAGTATCAGTCATAGACATATTGAATAATATATGTCAATATCGAATATATTGGATAAAAAAATTCTAAAAATAGTAAACTGACAAGGCTGTATCGGTTGATACATTGACTATGTCGGGCAATATGGAAATATATCACGATATTATCGTGATATCAAAAAATATCGCGAGAGACCTCGACACCAATATATATTAGCCAATATGTATCATATTAGCAGATATTTCCATCAACGGTAGGATAGATTTGAGAATGATAGATGTAAGTAGTAGGATCTACAAAATGAATATGGCAGAGATAATGGTTGTGAACATGATGGTAATCTGAAAGGTCGTATGTAACTACGGAACAGACCCACTATGATAAAGGAATCTACAGGGGTAAGACAGGCCCTTATGATCATCCTAGAAGTGGTTGTGTATCTTCTTATGATCGATATTAAGCAATTGTAGTGCTTTTTCTCAAGTATCACTGGCAGATTTTCTTATTTATATGAACTACCTGGTTTTCTTGCTGTTTGTAGTTTGCTGTAGAACTGTATTGCCTACTGTTGTTTTTACTTCTGTTTTAGTTTTAACCAAATCGGCTGCACTTTCATGAAGGTAGTGAGGTATTTAGCTTAATGGATAGCAAGTTGCTTATGATAGAGAAGATGCAGTGGTGTTGAACTGAGTGATGGATTGCCATTCCTCAATGGACATTGTGGTTCAAGAATCATTGACAGAGCTTGGATTGTGGTTCTAATCCCTGTTGACTGGAGTTGCTGTTTCAATTATGTGAAGTTGTTGTTTTGATCATTCATTTCTAATTTCAACGGTTGACTGTCATCTAAAGTCAATGGGGAGCATGAACAGCAGCATGCTGCTAATATTTTTGCATTCCAAATGGTTGATAGTTGTAATTAGAATGTAGCAGGGAATAAATCAGCTCCTCTGCTATCAATGGTTCAGTATGGTAGAGGCAACCCTTCCAATGGAGCTGGCCATTACTACATTATGTACTGTCAACGCTAGAGAAGAAAGAAACATCTCATTTGGTCCTAGTTCGACACATTGCTCTAGTTTGGAGCTCAATTCAGTCCCGATACAAGATAATAGGAGCCAAATTTACCGTAGAAGCATGTAAATTTTGTGCTCTGTGCATCTAAGACCCATCCTTCAAGCCTCAAGTGGGACAACTAGGGGAGAATGATATGGATTATGATTCAGATAAGAAATCAATGGCTGTTCTCTGGCATCAACTTCAAGTACCTCGGGTGGAGGACTACCAGTACAAAAGGAAAAAGGGAAGCAGACATGGCATCCTTACTATTCCCTTAGCTGCCGAAAACGTAGAGGAGAAACTACCAAGAATAGAGTCTCCTTATTCCTTCAGCCGTTTGTTACACAAAGAAGAGGAGGAGAATGGTTGGGGAGCAAAAATCAAGTAATTATGTAATCTTTCACCTGTTCCAGACTCCCGAAGCTTTGTAGTTTCATTAATTAGTATCCATAATCATCAAATATCTCTCATTAAGTTGAATTTGATGAAATTTTGAAAGTTGACCAAAATAGCCAAATCATCATTATGGGTTGAATTTTTGCATTCAAAATAGCTCCATAAAGATCATATGTCATGAGTTTGATAAGAAGTTGGTGGATAAGTCAAATTTGAGTGATTTAAATTTGAAGATAAAAGCAAAAGAGGAAAAAGAGAGAGAGAGAGAGAGCCATCTGTGTTAGATCTGGAAATTTAAGGAAGATAATTTTAATGTGCTAATTGATTCCATAGTGTACAGATATGTATATTGATGTCCCTACGCTGAAATTTTAGTGTAAAACTTCATAAATTTGATGTCTCACAGTGGGAAATTGGGGAACCTGTAATGCTGTTCTGTTCTTGTTCCTGAAGGTTGTGGCTGTGTGCGTGAAAGAGGAGATAGAAGGGTTTAAATTTAAGAATGTCAATGAATTTATCTAGTGAAAGTAAAATATTTTGATGATCAATTAGGATGTAGGCTACTCCAAGTAGATTTGTTAAATTGAAAGTGTTAGGAAGTAATTTCCTATGGGTATATTTCTGGTGGCCCAGTATGATAAATGGATTTTTACTTATTTAAGGATTTAGTAAACAATAATAGTAGAAGTGTCAAGTGATGAATTTTAAGCAATTAATTGGGGGACAGATTTAATCTTGGCATTGTGAGAGAATAAACAACACCTGAGGCTATATGGAGATATTTTAGATTCCCGGATATGTTTATTCGACTATCTGTTGACACATTGTTGAGTTATTGCATTTACATATTCCACATGATTGTAATAACCATTATAGTAATGAGTGATCCTACTAGTGTTTTCCTCGCTTTTCTTATATGATCCTACCATATTTTCCTTGATATTCTCCAATTTGGTAGGGTGTAGTAAAGAACTACATGTGAAGATATCATGAAACTACAAGTGCATGAATCCTAGATATTCCATATTGCTGTCTAATATTGTACGATACTTCATTCTGCATTCCATAGATAAAGTAAAAGAAGATGTACAGAGACACTATTGTATTCGAATGATATAGATGCCAGCATGCCTTACTATAGTCAGCATCATTTGATACTGAGGCCATTATGATAGTCTCAAAGATATCTTTGTGTGGTATTTCCCCTATAAAGCCTACGTGTATTGTTATTGTGCTGTTCTTTGAATATTTAGGATATTCAATAATTAATTGATTGGCCAAACTACATATATGTGGTGAGATGTTTTTGGCATTGCACAATCAATGATGGGAGTGTAATTCAAGTACAAGATTGTACCCAACTAATGACGAGTTAATTCATTAGCCTTAAATTTACAATGTTGGAAAATATAATCCTTGGAGAATCTTCATGTTAGGATATTGATTATGATACGAGCATTTATAAAGTCCTAGAACTCTTGTTTATGTTATATTTCATATGATGTAGTTGACATCTCATGTTGTATTTCCAGATTAATGAAATTTTTGCTAGGCATTCGGCTCATTTGCTGTTCATTTCTTTTTTTCATATTAGTCTTCAGGTGGTTGTATCATTATGGAGACAGATCGGACCTGTATTTTGCTGATTTTTTGATGGTTTAAATGGATGCATTTAAATTACATACTCTTTACATGTATCGCGTGAGTTGTATAATGAAATATAGAAGATTCAATTTTTTGATAAACACTTGGACTATATATACTGGATGACAATTAGAGATTAGTATGTGTTTTGAAATCTTTATGTTGAAGAATGTATAATATTGCTACAGGTAACAAGGTTATTGGATTTCAGCATTATTGTCTGAACGTTTTATGACTGTTTAGTCCAGGTCATGACAAAGAAGTTGGCTAGTTAGTGCAGCAAAAGCCTTGCAAATAAAGGGCCTAGTTTACCGCAAGCGAGTAACCTTTCTTTCTCCAAGGGATCCTATAAGTAGTTTTAACATGTGATGAGGAACTTATAATAAAAGGGAATCCCATATGCAAGTATTGTACATTTCCTTGGAAGATTGTTTGGAAATCAGGTGTACCTCATGGATCACTTTCTTTATTTAGGGACCCGCTTGAAGGAGAATCTTCATGCTGGATAACTTACAGAAAGGCACCTCTCCTGCTGATTGATGTTCTTATGCAATTCTTACAGCGAATCGGTCAATATCTTCTGTTTTGAAGTGGCCAGGTTTGCCTGATGGCTGCTTAGAAGTTAATTGGTATCCGACAGGTTCAAGCTGGTCTTGTTAGGTAGGAAATCTCAGCTTGGCTTTGGTACAGCATAAAAACTTTTAAAGACAAATGCTTCTCTCCTATTCCTTTCTCTAATCTTCTGATTATTTGGGAAGTGAGGAATGCTATTGGCTCCAAAGCAACGGTCTACATAGGTCCAATTTCTAGCTTAGGTGTCACAATTTGTTTACTTAATGTATTATCTCCCGGACTTGAATTCTGATTTTTTCTCTGATGTTGTTCTTTTAAACTTCCTTGATGAGATATTTATTGGCAGCCAGTCTTAAGTTTCTCAGTGACTTCTCAGAACCTTTATTATTAAGAATTCTTACATTATAAAAAAGGAACCTAGTAAACAAATATTACAATTTTTCACACTATTCCATCTAGATCAGCACATTGACAGAAATAACTTAGGATTCAAAGAATTGTTTTATGCGCAAACAGCTTCCAAACAAATTCAAAGTTCAACGTATGATTTGTTATAGTTGCTCAGAGCAATCCCACACCACAGATTGGTTTTCAACCAGAATAAATTCAAAGAGTAGTAGTTCGAGAAGCTGGAAATGAAAACCTTTCACAAAATCCTTCACTGGATCGATAGAGCAAATATGGTCCTAACCACAGAGCGGATTTAATGTTCTCCATATATTTTTCAAAAATACTGGACTCATTTAAGGCCTAAAAAGCTCATGGCTAATTTGATATATAACCATGCATATTTGATGTAAATGGAAGTTTATCGTCTTTAAGAGAAATTCTCTAGCTAAAAATGGCAAATCAACAGGACCCATAAACAGCTCATCAAGACCTTTTATTAGCAAACTCTATAACAAACTATTGTATTAGAGTCAAATCTTAAGTATCTGGTTTTGCTCAAAGTCAGCTCAAGTATCAAAATTATGGCAAAGAACTTTGCTCGAGATGCGCTCGAAAATTGGCTTGAGCGACAAATAGGCATTTCCGACTATGCATGACGCTACAACAACTTTGACTGACTGATAATTAACCATTCCCACTACCATACAGTTATTCCCCTCTGTCTATGTTTCTGCAACTACTTTAAGTAACCAGCTATTAACTAATTGCCCACTTCTCTGTTAATGTTTGGATTGAGCATTTTATTTGTTAACCACCACTTAACTTTTTTCTAGGAGTGGCTTAGATTTTCAAAGCTTGTAGAGAATACTCATTTTTTGGAGAGTCGTTGAACCTTTGAGAGATTTTCATTTTTTTATTTGATGAGATGCTCATAACAGATTTTAAAAATCTCCCACAACTTTTAAAATACATAATTGAGGCGTTATTTTTGACTTGAGCCTCAAGTTAGTAAAGGAAGTGCTTTCGGCTTGAATCTTGAGTCGGTAAAGGAAGATCTCAAAATCCAAGAGGAGTTTGGATTCGTGGCCTAAAGAGCTAATCTGGAGAGTGGACCCATTGATAGGGGCCACGTGTCATAGGGAGTTTAATGCATTTTTACTTATTATACTATAAATTGATTTTTTAGTGAATTTATCTTTTATTGGCTTGAAGAGCCCTAAAGATTTCTTCCGAAATAATTGATTTTTAAATCCCAAGTTGGGATGTAAGATTGTGTGCAACTTACATTTTCACAAATTTTTAATTATCTTATTGTGAATGTGGCCATCTTAATCTAGGCGCATGCTAAAAGAGGTGGATCTCAATCCCAGTTTTTTCATAGCTCATTAGTTAGTTAAAGTTTATAGGAGCCAGCAATCAAAATTTATTTTGCAGTCTACTTCAGAAAATTAAGCGATAATAAATAGGTTTAGGGGATCTTTTCAAGAAGAAACTACTATTAATAATCGAGCATATTGCCAGAGCAACACTCAGCCTGGAGAAGATCCCTACATTATCATCCAGACACCTACTTCTTCATAAAGATAGTAAGAGATTCTTCTCTTCAACCTCCTGATTCACACAACCCAATTGGGATGTAAACCACATAATGAATAGCCTTTCCTCATCCTATAAAACCCATCAATGAGCAACCTTACCCAAGCCATGAAAACTCCTATAACAACCATGTTTGTTTGCATCTGAAGGACCTCTGAGTTGGAATTTCTCCAGTGAAAACAATTCTGCATATGCATGGGAACAAAATGATGCAGCGGTTAAAAAATGGGATTTCAAACAGTTCCCTTTGCCATGATTCATCCTTGAAACAGAGAGATCCAAGCAAAGGGATAGTCTACAACATAGGCATTAACTTTACTCTTTTTGTTCCCAAAATTAACCAAAAAGTTATCAGCAATAAGGGCTCAAATGAGCTGCAGACCCTTAGTACAACTAAATTCCCAGAACTCAAGCACTCCCAAATCAATACAGCATGACCAGCATATAAAAGTGGTGATGAACAAATGTTACTTAAAACAGGCCAAATAAATGGTGGGTCAGTGTGCAAGGCTTCCACATCGAAGGATTTGGAAAGGTCAAAGGTACATGTTATTAACTCCACATTACAAAGAGATTGTCTCCATGGCTTGAACTGTGACCTCCAGGTGATAACTGAGTAACGTAACCATTATAACAGGGCCAGACACCCATAACTTACTACTAATAATAAAACAACTAATGAGCGATTTTGTCAAGCTGAGTACACCATTGTGACCGCATGCAGTCCAAGTGTCTGCATTTCAAACACCTGACATGATGTTGACTGTTATAACATGTAAGCTTATTGGTCTTGGATTCACCCAAAGCTATTTATATCCTTTTCTCCTAATCCAATGTTGAAAGAGACAGGCCCAACGTTCACAACTATAACAAACACCCTGAGCAGTGCATCAGCTCTCCCCTCAAACCCAAAAAAAGTCAAAAAGAAAAAAAAAAACCCATAGCCGCTGATCTTAGAAGTGAGCAAAAGCATTGTGAAAACAACTGGAAAAAAAATTAATTAAAGAAAAGATGAGCACAGAGCTTAAGTACTTGGAGATCCAAAACAAAACTCATGATACTAACCATATATTTTTGTCTGGTATCATGATACTAACCATATACTAACCAAGTCACAGGCCCTTCTTTAGTTCAAAAGCCTACTAAACGAGTATGAAATGTACCTTTCTAGAACCTTGTCACATATTGAAGTAACTGAAACCAATCATCCATACAGTGCTGGAAACAGGAAAGCACAAATGTGAAATAAACAAATTTATGCCACACTGATATCTAATTCCATCTGTGATGAATAATGACGAGGGCCATGAAGGAAAATAAATGGGTGGTATTCACAAAGTGGGTAATGTGGAAAGCCCGTAAGGAAGGTAATCGGAATTATTATTATAAATATATATGACCAAAAAATATTATTATTCACATCATTTTAGAATTTATATTTTTGTCAGATTATATATCTTATGAAATTTACAATACATATGATATAATAAATTTTATTTTCTTGTGTGCTATGATTCAATGATTTCGTAGTTGGACAGGTTTTAAGTTTTAACTTTCCTAAAATTCAAACACTTATCGTAATTGAAATTTTACCAAAATTTAGTGAATTTAAGCAAGACAATTCTTAAAAAAAAATAGTCTATTTCACCAGAAATATCCAAATATATATTTTTTTTCTTTTCCAGTCACACAATGATTAAAATAGTCTCTATAATAATCCAAAAGGTTTATGATTTGCCTATAATATCCTTGCATGCAACAAAGCAATATAATGTTGAAGACAAATATGATTGGGTTTACTATTCTTCTTCGCTCATATCCCTAGAGAAACCCTCCCAGTTTCATTCTTGTGGTTTACTACAGTAAAATTGAAGCTCCTCTTCAAGTATTCCACCTTGTGATTAAATAGTCCTTTCTGGTCTAACTAGCATGCTTGTGAGTGTTACAATCATCATGTTGGTAGTCTTCCTCCAATAATGGGGCATCACCGCTTCACACTACAGGTACATTTATACACAATCAAACACCCTTTGTTGCAACATTTGCTTTGTTAAAACTTTATAGCGCTTTATTGCATGTGAGGATATAATAGGTAAATCAAAACCTTTTTGGGTCTAGTCATCTTGGTCAATACACTTCCATTTGAAAATCACCCATTTAAAAATCCAAAATTGAGTGTTTTGTATTTTGGGAATCAGTTCCACATCAATAGGATTGATGGAAAGAACCTCTAGAGTCTTGACATGGTCAGTCATGGCACTTTCTGCAGGCATCTGCTTCCAAGATCCAAGCTTGTGCACTTGCAATTAAAATTTAATATAGGCAAGAAAATCCAATTTTGAAGGAATACTAACTCAATCACTAGTTGGCGTATAACTCCTGGAAGAACACCATCATGCACAGGAGCAGTCTTTACTTCATATGGGTGATAACTTCCATTATCCTGTACATTTTCCTCTGTAGCATAACAATCTTCCTGAATTTACAGTTCAAATGCATCTTATGTTAAAACGGGGAAGCATTAACACAATTGCTTACATACATCCAGATTGGGCAAGAGGAGATAGAGGCATTCATACATAAAGACTGTTTCTTTCAGTGCTCGTTTTGCCAAACAGTAAGAAGCATGGGATTTCTGATTACTAAATCCAAGATCATAAAGCATACAAAGCAAGCCCAAAGGCTATTTGCATTTTTTAATTCTTTAAAAAAGAAACTACAGACCACCCTGCCAGGAACCAGATTCTAGTCTTGCACATCGAAGACTGGATATCAGCTGCTGAGATTCAGTAGTCCAACCCAGATAAAACAATGAGCAAGCTCAATAACAGTCATTTCGAGTTTATTTATAATTTGTGCAACCAAAGACCACTGCCTCAAAGAAGCATTAAAACATGCTTGAAACTATGAAATCATGATAATATCCAATGCTTTTTCCTTCGCACGTTCCTAATTCTACCACTGCCTTAAAGAAGGGTTGACACATGCTTAAAACTATGGAATCATGATAAAATCCAATGTTTTTTCCTTCACACTTTCCTAATAGCAACTCCAATGCTCGCATTTTTTTTCTCCTAATAGCCACTCCTTTCTAAGAAAGAAAGCATTGGTCAAAGATCCAAGAACTCACTCAAAATTCCAATCCACTTCGAACAAATGGAACATCATATGAAATGTGAAGCTAAATCTCCCAAACATAAGCTGAAACGATATCTCAAAGAACACAAGTAAAGCTTGGTAACACCAGTTTCTACCCCTAAGCCAATGAATCATTTGGGTGATAACTAGACATCATGATCAAAGATTTTACATTAAGAAAACCACGTTATATTGAACTCATTTGTGATCTTAGTTACACTGTGACAAAATCCAAACCCTCAAGTCGACAAGAGAGAGAAGATAAGAAATGGAACGGGGGAGAGAGTGACAGAAAGAAAGACAAACAGAAATCTCATCTAATAAACAGGATACCATTAATGGTTTCAATAAGGTGGCAATGGATCTATTACTTTATATGAGTAGAAAACCTAGCTGAACGAACACAAACATTGCTTCCTTGCTTAGTAAAATGATTGAATTTGATTCTTTAATGATTTTAACTTGTTTACTAAATAATATTAAAAAAAATTTTAAATGGATTGAGCATAAACCAAGTCAAAGTAGCTATAGGAGGAGGGCCTCACAAGCATCTTGTGTATAGTAAATCTCAAGTTTAATGATAATAAGTCCACCATAACATAGATTTTAATGAAAATTTAAACTGAACCATGTCAAAGATTTTGTTGCTTGTGCCAAGCTCATTAACTTGAGGAGCTTAAAAACATAATGAATGAAGCATAAATCGTCAAAAGTGAACCAACCAATTCCCCCCTTCAACGGTCTCATAGGGTGTCATCTGTGCATCAAATTGTTCACAAGGGCCAACTTGATTCTCTTATTCATGGATCCCGGATTAGGAAACCGTAGGATAACTACCAACAATTGGTCTTCTCACCTACTTAAACGAATTTGTTTGTACATGCAATATGCATAGCCTAATGTAATGCCCCATGGTGATACTTCCAACTAGTAACCAAAAATAGGAATCGACATTAACCAAGATAGAGTCATTTTCAACTCAACATCCAAAATAATTTCCCACCCACACCCAGTAATCAGATGGACAAAAGGGCAAATAAGAGCCTTTTTAAATTAAGAGCATGAATCACAACTAACGGTTGACAGCTATAATTGAATGAACTTTTTTCTAAAAGATATAGAGAAAAGTATCATAATAGAATAAATAGATTAATCATTATCATGCAAGCATCCATAGACTTCTACATTTAGTTGTTTTTGTCATTATTAGTCAAATATGCATTTAGTTTTTCTAACAACATCTTACCTATGTTTAGTTATTCAAATGAACGTCCTTTCTCATTTTTTCTTCTATAAATGCTATTTTAGGTTTGCGGGAACATGTTCAAAGGTAGTCCACTAAATTATTCTTGAAATAGAGACATAAAACTCCATTCTTTACGTCCCTAATTGGAATCTACCACGATTGAAGGAAAGGAGAGTTTAGGGTAAAATATGAATAACCCTTTTTTATTGCCAAAATGTGAATTGATCAAGGTCCTCAAGCCTGAAAAGGTGTAATGTCTAAATGATGTAGAGGAAATTAACAACTTCCTACAGGGGCAACTTTGATGTTATCCACTTTATGGAAATCCCACCAAGATTTGTAAGATTAGCATGCCAGCGCCACAAACCTCTTCATTTGTGATGCTGCAATTCCATGGTTGACGAGGCATGATCCAATAGCAATATCAGTTAGGGTGCTAGTATCTTTAATACTTTCTTTTTACATTGTCCTTTGACTGAGAAACATGACATGTTTTCAGTCCCTGTTCACTAAAGAGAGTTGCATGCCATGTGTAGTGAAAATAACGCAGAAGTTTGAAAAGAGAGTATATTCAGCACTCCTCAATAATGACACAGTTGAATACCTTGATTGAGAATGCTAAGAGGAGAACACGACTTGTTGACCAAAGATACACCAATTGAATCAACAACTATATCAACAAACCTCATTGAAGCTAGAATTCCAAAATATCAAGTAACCAGTCCTCTACTTCGGATGTACTTGAATCCCCTGTCAAGTTAGTGAGGGCAGGGGCTTTAAGATCGATAGGTCTTTGGTCCGATTCTTTAGAAGGATTTAACTCTTATAAAAATGATAAAAAAGGGGGCATATTGATTATCTAACCAGTCCAACTGAATACATGGGACTAGACTTTGCATGCGCTATTATAATGGCTATGTCCAACATAAGGACATGTCCAAGAAAGGTAAATGAGAAGGAGACAGGCTTTAAAGGCAAACCACCTGAAGACAATAGAAGCAAGGTATTCATGAAGGCAAGTGTTTCTTATGAAATGGGCTTAACTATGTATTTGTTTGTATGCATGCGTTTGACATTATTTCTCAACTTCCTTAGGGTTTTTCTATGTGGAAGAGTTGGTCCCTCAAAAAGCTCTAAATCACCGCAATTTAAAAAATAGTTTGTCCTTTTTCTCGCAGAAAAGTACTCATTTGAAAATTTTAAAGCAATTTTCAAACAACGGGTATCATAGGGTCTACAAAAAATTCTCACTCATTAGAGATCTGTTATTCTGTTTAAGTACCTTCATTTCTTTGCTTCTTTGTGGCCCTAAGATATATGCTTTCTGGATTTATTTCTATTATAACTTTGCAACTGCTAGGAGTTAAATTGCAGATATTGTGCACTTTGCCCTTAATAGATTATATTTGACAATAATTAGTTTGATTCATCATCATGCTAGTTGACATTAATTACTTCTTTCTATTGACATATGAAAGTGGGAGGAGGTGGAAGTTGAACCCGAGTTATTGTTCCCAAAATCCAAATCATTAGTCTAGGTAACTGGGCAGCTAACCACTTGCTTTTGAGAAAAGGGTGGGGAATAAATGATGGCATGTATGCCTGAATGTTTCCAAGGACCTCAGAAATCCATTTCACAGATGATTTGGTCCTCCATCTTCCCTGCTATTACTCCTTGTTTCTAATTGGATTACTGCTCACAATAGTTCGATTTATCTCAGTTTATCTACATAAGCTTATTTTCTGCACTGGTTCTCTTTCTACAAGTCAGCTAAAAATCCATTAAATGAAAGACAAGACATGTGCTCCTCAATTAAAATTACATTTCCATAAATTTGCAAAGAAACAAGATTGATGTCCAACATGTACGAAGAATGTTAACGATGAAGGTCACACAAAAAAACTTTCTGCATATTTCCCAATGCTTTCAGCAGCTCATTCATTATTGGTAGCTTATCTCAAATGATCTAACCAATGCCTAATTCATTTAAGGACACAAACATGCACTAAATAATGCAAGTACTAAGGAAGTGATGCAAAGTAAACACCCCGTTGTGCACATGAGAATCATGCCCAGGCATAATATCTATTCTTCTGCATAAGAAGAGGACCTCATTTCTACTATTTGAGTTAAGTTCTCTCTACAAAAGTTCACCACTCACTCACACTCTTCCATACTCCTCCATCTGTATAAAGATTTGCAGCCTCCAAATTCCTTAAGTTATAGAGTTCCATCTAATGGTTCTTCAATCAATCAAATCGCATAGCTTATTTGGATAGGAGTGGGACTGGATCTCACCCTTCCAAACTCTAAGGCACATAACCCAATGGATGGGCAGGGTAATACAACCTCATTGAAGTGCTTGGAATCCAGCCTACTAGGAAGCGACCTGTCTGAAATAATAGACATTTCACCAATTACATAGCTCAGGAAATACGTTGCCTCTATCAACAAGAAATTATATGTCACATAATGTTGAACCTTACAGGTTCATGGATCTATTCCACGCTCTCTGAAAAATACAAATTAAACAAGCCACCAACTGTCAAATGAAAACAATGTCTTAAACCGCATATTACAAATTAAAATCAAGAATCTCCACCTTAAGACAAACAACAAAGAAATTAGTGACACTTCCTTCAAGTATTCGGTCACCATCATCTGACAACAAAAGCTCAGTTGCTAAACACGGCCTCAAATCTTCCAATGGCTTCCTCAACCTAGCTAAAAGACAAACACTTTAGTTGTGCAAAATAACTATATTGGCAGTAGTCCAAAAGAAAACAAGACTTTTATTCTAAGAGGAGTGCCAATATGAGAATTTACCTACAAAAGATCACTACTTAAAATGACAATGGGAAATGGAAGGATAGAAAGTCATCTCTAAATCCTAGAGAGCTGCACAATGACACATAAAAGAAGTTCATTATAATAAACAGTCCTCGCATTTTCAGCATAGAACCAAAGCTTATTTTAACCAAGATGATGAGACTTCGCATAACGGTAAGGTTACACCATTGCAAATTGAAGTTCAAGTGTTTAAACCTTGAAAAGTAGGATGGCAAGAATAATCTTGCATAAATTTTAATCTCTTCAGACACCATGATGTGGAGATGCCACACACCAAGCATCCCTTTTTCATCTTTACAATCCATGATCTATTAGATTTTTGTGTTTGTCTCAAATGAAGACCCATGTAAAGTAATAGCAACAAAATACAATAAATTTTTTTCACTTAAATACCTATAATCTACACCATTTTTCACATTAACGCCATCTTTTTTATATTTTGCAATGTCATACCAAACCCTTTATGGATATGAACCACAGCATTAACAGAAGAAATGAGGCAAAAGAATGCAACAACTGCTTTGTGTCTCCCATTTTTTTAGGCTAGTTAGAAGTGGTAAATTAATATTAACTCCTTTTTCTTTATTCATAACTACTGATTTCATACTATTCATAATTAAATGGGAAGTTTTAGGGTAGTCATTCTAGTAGGAAATAACTGCTTGTAACTTCTGAGGGTGGCTCCATTTTGATTTTAAATGTGTTCATTGATTATTGATCAATTGATAATGTGGACAAAATATTATGTTTTCATCTATACCATATACAGTGGACAAACTATTAAAGAACTTTTAAGCTTTCGGGGAATTTGACAAGTTGGTATTTAATCTAACACATAATTATAAGTCATAAAAAATATTATTGTTCCTACAATCCAATTAGACACAGAAAATTTGATATAATACAAATATAATCTATTGTAATTTATTTTAATTATAATATATTAAAGTAATTAAAATATTGTACATAATATAACTATTTTGTATGGCCCAAGCCTTCCCCCCCCCCTTTCCCAAGAAGGGGCCGGGCAACGTCCTTGTTGGCAGACCAAAGCAAGAAATAGAAGCTAATAGTTTGAAGTAATTCAAATGTATACAAAAAGAATTTGAATACAAAAAAGGAATACAGAACAATATATATGCAACACATGATTATACAACATGGGTTCTGGTAAAGTAATATAGATGATCTCTCATGATGTTCTGAACTAGTCATCCTAGGACCAATTATATATCACATTCATAATTTTGTATGAAGAGGAAGAAAGATTGTGTAAAGTTTTTCTCATGAGATTTGTCTGACAATGTGAAAGATCTCAACCCTTGTTCTTTCTTCCCCTTCTTTCCTATTTTACAAAGTGAAGATTTTTATCTATCTAGGACATGGATGTTCATCCATTTGGGGGCCTTACCTCATTAAACAAAAAAAACTAGTCTACAATGTGTTACAACTACTCTGTATTTAATATGGTTGCACAATCTAAATTGGTATATTTTAACAAATAAATCCAGATCATTGATAGTCCCTTTTAACATTTTAATTGAAAAGACCACAATGCTCAACTCCTGCTTAGCACACGCCACACAATACCAAATAATGTGAAAATGTGATCATCAAACTAAATCATCAATGGTCCACATCAAGGTAATAAAATAAACTTCATAAAAAAATTAACTCTGAAGTTGATTAAGGAGTATTTCAGCATATAATCATAAATTGGACAAGAAATCTAATCGAAGGTGGCCTTTGTACAACGTTAAAAATGACTTATAAAATTTCAGTATAAAATGAAAAAAAGTAAAAGCATATAAAAATGGCGGTATTACTGTGAAATATGTTATAAAATACAGGAATTATTGGGAAAAAAACCGAACAGTATTACCTTGAAAAAGGGGTATAAATGAGCCGATCTAAGCCTTGCCATGCTTAAGCTTGTTTATCTAAATTTTATCAACTACTAGAGATTTTATTTGAGCTTTAATACCCTTGTCCCAGCTTGTTTATCTAATTATATAACAAGCTTGATCTCATTCGCAAGCTTCCTTTCCTTAGACATTGGTCTCATAAACAAGTGAAAAATACCTTGTCAAGTTCCCCTTTTCCCTTTCAGCCAACCCAAGAGTTCTACAAGCAATTGAATTTTAGTGTTTCATAAGGTTCTTGACATTAATAGGCTGATAAATATCATTACAGTGAAGTTCGTAATCAGAATTATATATTAAACTATCATACTAAGTTTTCATAGGGCTTCGGACATAAATTGATAACTATAAAATTTGAACTAGACCAAATAGTTAAAAAAAAAATGTGCCAAACTTTTTAGTCGACCTGCTTAGAGCTTCTCACAAGCCCTGATTTCAAACAAATAAGCCAAAAAGGAGCAACTCAAAAGAACACAAGTCCAACAAGCAAAAAACAGTAGGGTTACGTTTGTAAGAAGAGAGAAGAATAAGAGAGAACCCCTATTTATATTTATATAGAGATATTTACATACAATTTAAATTACTACATTACCTTTATAAAATATACACCACAAGGGATATCCTCCAACATAATCCTCTCATATTCTAACAGAATATTCTTCTTATATTCTGATACTCCACCTTAAACTAAATCATAAATATTAATCATGCTCAACTTATTAAAAATATACTTAATAATAATATTAAAAGAGACTTGGTAAAAATATCGCCAAATTGTTCACTAGTTTTAACATGATTGACTTGAACAAAACCTTGCTGAAATTTCTTATCAATAAAGTGACAATCCATCTTTGTATGTTTAGTGTGTTCATGAAATAATAGATCTGATGCAATATATATTGCTACCTCATTGTCATACTATAGTTGAGATGGTACCGTACACTTATATACGAACAACTCTAGCAGCCAATGGATCTACATTGCATCACATGAAAAATGTGCCATACACAATATTTCAATTCAACACTTGATCATGGAACTACAATCTATTTCTTGTTCTTCCATGACAGCATATTCTCTCTAACAAATGCACAATACTTTGTGGTAGATTTTCAAATATAAGGTGACCCAACCTAATCAATATCAGAGAATCCCACTACTCAAGTATGACTATTATTACTATAATACAAGCTTTGTCCCGATGTACCTTGGAACATGCATGACTATCTCCCAATGTGGGAAGTAGGAGAGAACATAAAAATTAACTCACAACACTTACAAATAATGTAATGTCCGGTCAAATCACTACAAGGTAGTTAAGCTTACTTACCAATCAATAATACCATTCCATAGTTTAATAAAATCTTCCCATCATTTGGAGATAATTTCATTCCTGGATCTATGGATATATCACATGGCTTTGCATCTTGCATGCCAATATCTCGAAGCAAATCTAGAATGTAATTCCGTAGTGAGAGAAAGATCCCATGTCTACACTTTGCAACTTCAATATCGAGAAAATACTATAAATTTTCCAAGTCCTTGATTTAAAAACGTTTTGAAGAAACACTTTGAGATTAGTAATACCAATGTTATCCCTACCAGTGATCACAACATCATCCACATAAACAACTAATAGAAGGCACCCAATACTAGAGTCATGATTAAAAACCAAGTGGTCACTATTACAAGTGATACCAAACTCTAGAATTACCTCACTAAATCTACTAAACTAGATACGTGATGACTGTTTTAAACCATTTAATGACTTTTTTAGGCAATATATCTAAACTCCTCCTAAGCAATGAGCCTAGATGGTTGCTCAAAATAAACTTCTTAAAGATCATCGCGGAGTAAAGCGTTTTTCGCATCCAGTTAATGTAAGGTCAACTAATGACTAGTAGCGAAAGAGATAAAAATGTATACATATGTGACTTTGGCCTCCGGAGAAGATGTATCATTGTAGTTCACCCCATATGTTTGTGCATAGACCTTAACCGCTAGTTGAACCATTAATCGCGCTAAAGAACCATCTGGTTTAACTTTCATTGTGTAGACCAATTTCAGGCAAAGAGTTTCCTTCCAACAAGTAAAGGAACCAAGTCCCCCACATTTGATTTTACTCAAGGGAAGATTGTTCAAGACACAATAAGAAAGTCCAAGGTGAATACAAAATCACATAATGAGGGTGAAACATGAACATAAGAAATAGCAATAGAAAAAGAACATTTGACACAACTGCGATTACCTTTTCGTCAGGCAATTGAAAGCATCCAGGTCTGTAGTCGGAGGAGTTATATGATTTGTAGACAACGATTGAATAGTCAAGGGCCGTCTCAAGAGCATCTACGGAAGAGGAACCAATACTAGATAAGAACCACAAACATAGGTCTAAAAAACATGCGGTTACGAAAGGGGAAAGATAAACCATGATGTGTGACTCAGTATACAAGAAACTCATCATTAAATATAGATAATAGAATATAAGAGGTAATGTCGTGAAACATAATTGGAGTAGACTATTAAAACAAGATATCTGAAGATGCTAGAATCGTGCCAAGTTGGAGGAAAACATCGATACCATTTTTGGGTGTAGGTATACGCTAGAAATATACAATTGAATGATTTGGCTTCGAGTTTAGTTATATATGGTTGAATGTCTCGAATATAGCACACACCCAAAAACTCTTGGTAGGACAATGTAAGCATTTTTTAGGGAATAAAAGGCGGTGCGAACTCTCACCTTGAAGTACAGTCATTAGGAACAATTAATGAAATAGCAAGCGATTAATACAGTCTCACTCCAAAAGAACTTAGAAACTCTCATGTGAAAGAGGAGAGCTAGCAAAGTCTAACAGATGTCAATTCTTTATTTCTGCAACTCCATTTTGTTGTGGGATATCAGAACAAAAGGTTTGACAAATGATGCCATGCTAGGATATAAATGTAGTAAATTAAGCAGACAAGTACTCACAGGCATTATCACTTCGTATGGTTCTAATTGAAAAAGAGAATCGATCATGAATCTCGGCATGAAAGGTGTAAAAATTGAAAATAACTTAGATAGACTTTTCATTAAGTATAACCAAGTAGTTCGAGAATAAAAGTACCGAAATAACAAAAGCCCATTTAAAAAGGTGCAGGACACAAGCCCCAAATATCTAAATGAATCATCTCAAAAGGAGGGGAAGCTCATTGATTCTCGAATAATAGGATATGTGATATTATTTAGCAAACTAATAGGACTCGTAAAATAAAATGGACATAGAGTGAAGACTTAGACATAATTGTTGTAAATTTTAAAACAAAGGATAGCCAATCTGATAGTGAAGCACAAGTGGTGAAGGAATGATAGCAGAGCAAACAGTAGGAGATGATCTTGCATCCAAGACATAGAAGCTTCATGAATCGCGACGATCCTTACTAATAATCCTCCTCATCGTAAGATCTTAAAATTCACAACTAGTAGAGGAAAAACAACAACACCAGTTATTTTCACTGGTAAATTTACGGACATAAAATAAGTTAAATGGAAATTACAACAAATATAATATGAATAATAGAGTAATATTAGAGATTTAGGAAAAAGCACCAATTCCATAACCATAATTGAGGAGCCATCAGCCAAAGGAACAATAGGGAGAGGAAAGCATGGTCTATAACAAGATAATAAACTTGAAGTCCTAGTCGTATTATCAGAGGCACCGGAATCCACTACCTAAGTCCGTAATGCAGTCGAGAAACAAGCAATGGGATTACCTTCTAAAACAAGAGTAATAGTGGCAGAGGTAACTTGGCTGACTAGTAAAAGGAAATAGTCATTAGCAAATCGAGTGAGTGTTTTGATCATTGGTGCCTATAAGAAATTAGTATCTCCCCCAAAAGAGATCGTAGCAAATTGCTTAGAAGGCGTCGTTGGCTTGCCATATAGCTTCTATCATTTGTTCCGTGTAAAATGATGCCACCACGATAAAAACATGTGAGTTTCCATCTTGGCTAGGACTATTTCGGCCCATTCCTCAACCACCACCTCAAACAATAGACAAGGCATGAGTCACCAAATTCATTTGGTGTATGAGACCAACAAACTGTAAGGAATCGCGATCAATATGAAAAATGATAGAATACAAGATGAGGTTACCATAGCACTTGTCAAAACCTACAAGAAAGTGAAGTGAAAATCAGGTCAAACCCAACTGAAAACACAAAATAGCTAATTGTTCATATTGTCCCCATATTTACTTCACATCAGAGGACATTGGCATAAGAACATCAGCTCTTCATAGAGCCTCTTAAAATCAGCAAAAAAGTCGATTACACTCCGATCCTTTTGATTGGACATATCAAGCATTCTAGACATGTTATATTACCGAGCATAGACAAACACTTCTATAAGTCCTTGACAGTATCTGTATGAGTTACAAGAATGGCCACTATTTACTCCATAAAGTTGATCGAGTATATAGGCATTCATCTTGACGAGACCACACTTTCATTCTAAGTAGATCAGTTGTTGAATTGGGGGTCATCGATGACATGACCCTTTTTGTCCATACCTAGTGGGGTAGGGAGGACAATTGTCCTCAAATGTTAATAATTTCCCCCGTCAAAACATTTACCAATAATATAAGAGGACATGGAAGAAAGTTTCAAAGGCAACATTGTGGGATGTACTCATTCCATCTTTAGTGGCCATTAAATAATAACTGAATAGTAACTTCAAGAAATCATCAAAGTGAAATAATCTAAATAGAATTCTTTCGCCAAAGTGAAATCGCCTAAGTTAAATAATCAGAATACAACCCATCCTCCACAATTCCACGAAACCAAACAAGACTCCTCCATGGCCAATAACAAAACCAAGATAACGGTGGCTCAAAAAACCAAGATCAAGAATAAGATTCCTCTAAGAATAAGATTCCTCTACGGCTCCCATTGCGACTAACGACGGCCACACAAACACAAGAATGCACAAGTCAAACTCCACCGTGAAGTAATGAGGAGCCAACACAAAGTTATCGAGACCAAAAAGATCACCACAAACATACGGATTTTGTCTTGATCCATTATTGGTGAACCTTTATCGGGCACCGAAGATATCCGAGTATACAAGAAAAGAGGTTGAGCTCTCTCAAATTTTTCGAATTGAACATGAAAAGGGCTAGATCTAGGGTTTTGAGCAAAACAGTAGATCGAAAAGGACTATGAAATTACCGGTAATATATGAAATCACTATGAGGCTTTGGCTTTGCTCGGTGAGGCACAATGATTGCCAAAGAGAAGTGTAGTGGCAGCAACGGCAGCAGCAGCAACTACTACTTTTAAAGCTCTAATACCATGTAAATAAAGAGAAGAATAAGAGAGAACCCCCAATTTATTAGGTTTAGGTTATTCATATTTATAAAAAATGTAAATTATTAAGGTACCCTTATAAGAAATATAACAAATGAGATATGCTTTGGCATATTCCTCTGATATTCTAATAGAATATTCTTCTATGTCAAGGAATTTCTTTAAAAAAAAAAAAAAAAACACATACCCCATGAGAAAAACTAGCTTTAACAGAGTACCTAACAAAAACTCTACAAACAAGATTCTAAATGAAAAAGTTTTTGAGAACATAAGCAAGCCAAACTTGGCCCTGTTCCAGCTAGGCTTGTTTGACAACCTAGCATCATTTTTTTTTTTTTGGTTCAAGCCTGTTCACTTAAAAAATGAGCTTTAACCAAGCCTTGATCACACACTGTTTGCCAAGCCAATATTTGTCATAGCCCAATTTTTGGGCGTCAAAAAACTAAAAATCCACAACACTTAAAAAAAAAAAATTACATGAATTCTAAACATATTTAACATAACTAAATTACCAAGTAGGCAAGTAAATCATAAATATGAAACACATCATAAAGATTCCCTACCTATGTAACAAAAAATAAGGCCTTGTATTTTCTCTCTTTATTTAATTTTAGTAAGATGCAGGGAGTGGAATTGGGAGGTGGTTGAATGGCAATAGCATACCACTATATCACGGGATGATAATTTCCTATGTCGCCCTCACAGCACTTGCCATGCATACTTTATATGATGTAGACAAGTCAAGTGTATTAAAACATAAAACTTTTAGAGAAAATATACTTCATTGTAAAAGTTTGAGTATAAAGAATATGGAACACCTCTCTAAAACTTACATCTGCACGCTCTCTCCCAGAGCTCTCAAAGTAAACAGCCCTCCTGGTTACACCATTCTATGGTGTCACCTCTCTTAGCTTAACTTACCTCAAATAAGAGGATATTATCCCTTTAAAAAGGAATATCACCTCCTTACAATGACTAAAATTTTCCTTCTACCCTCCACACGGCTAGGATTCATGCTATAAAATATTCTTTACAATTATCTTCCTTAAGAATATTATAGAACTATCCTCAATCTCTTCACTCGGGAGTATTCTAAAACAAAGTAAATGTCTCCCCCCTTTTTCTTTATTTTCTATAATTTTAAGGTCATCTCAGAATTCGCTAAAATTACTTTAACAATTATCTTTTTACATATACATCTTTGTACAACTAAGTTGAACATAGCTACGGTTAATCCTCTTCTCCACTGCCACACACCAAATAACGTTAGGACAACTTAACAACAAATAACAACAATGACAGTTGGGAACAACAATATATACATATATATATTCCACTTGACCACCTACACAAACAGGTCAATGGAACATAAAAGGGCCATGATAACAACAGCTGCAAAAGCATGTCAAGGATTGCCTAACGGAACTTCTATGGTACAATAAATAGACAAATTTAATTCATTCAAAAACCACTACTTAAGTAATATAAGTAAAAAGGACGGATGCAAACCTTGCCCATTCCGCATACTTGGCCTCCGCCAAATCTCTGCCCCGTCCCACCACGGCCAAACGAGCCCCGTTTTGACTAACACCAAACAGAGGAGGAACATATATTCCCATATGGACGTACACATCCAAAACGCTACCGATTGTTTCCTCATTTAGCTCCCCGATTTCACACATTTTCTCAAAATTTCCCCCAATTAAAGCCGTAATAGCCAATTCTTTACCTTCATTTCTCTCCTTCAACGTAATGGGCAATGCTTCACGCATTGAATCACACACGCGATGCCGTATCATAGATTCTAAACTCATCGGAATATCCAATTTTAGATTCCTGGAAACCCGGGGTCCGAATAAGAACCGTGGATTCAAGTGGAGTAGAATTTGAACAGAGTTGGAGAGTCGGCGAAGGTGCCTTTCCCAAAAGAGGAGGCAGGAGGCATTGTTGTGCGTGCGCGTGGTCGTGTAAGCACCTGTTGCTCGCAATTGGATTCAAATCACCATTCGTCAGATTCTACCACCTGGTTAGCTCTTTCTGTTGAATTTTTTTCTGGAAACAGAGCAATACTGCGAGTAAGAACGAGTACCTGGCTGGGTTTGAAGGAAGGTGGTTACTGAAGGGGTCTCCGCCGAGGTTGAAACGACGCCGTTAGTGAACAGAAACCTCGAGGTCGACATTTTTAAGAGGCTGAAGAGCAACGATGCCGAGATCAAGGTAACTGACCAGATATCAGCGGGAAACGAACATCCCTGAAGGGGGACAAATGCCTAGATTCTTTTAATTATTTATTTGTATATTTAGTTTTACTGACCTTTGGAAATCCGTACGTTTTAGGCGAAGGGCACGAGGGCCGGTAGCAGATGGAACGAAGGGGCGCATTGCGATGGCTGATATACAATTTTGACGTTGTGAATTTGAATTCTAATTTGAGGGATTTTTAAAGTAAATTTTTAGATTTTTTTAATTTGATTCTTCACATTATGGTCCAAAATAATAGTTTAAATACGAAATTATAACCAAAATTTGAAAATAATTGAACAAAAGACTTTTAAAAATTGATATTTCATATCTTGAGATTTTAAGAGATTATACAAATAATATACTCCTAACATCTTTAAAGGTTGATAGATTATAGAATATGTGAATGATATCGTTTGAGTAATAAATTCAAAATGCACATATTGTGTTAAGGGCTTTAAATTTATAGATGATGGAATCTGTTTCGAAGTTAGATGAATAATCTCCAAATGAATAATTAACTGTCTTTTATTATGAATAAACAATTATTATACAAGCCATTTTCTTCTAAGAAATAATGCCATTTTATGAAAAATCATTATACTTTTTAAGAGTTATTGTTAATTACTCTTGAAATGATTATTCTTATAAAAAATTTATTGGTTGTTCTTCTTTTTAAGAGTTTTGATTTTTTACACGCAAGTGCCATGTCTCGAGACATGGGCTCAAAGAGTAGTATCTAAGCAATTTTTAGTAAAATTATAAATGATATTGTAACATCTCGATTTTTGCATGTAGTAATATAATTAAAATTCAATTTAATGAAAAAAATATTAAATTTTAATGAAAATCATCAAACCTTAAGAAATATTAACAAGTTAACCAGAAATTATTGGATTGTTGATCGAAAATTTGAAAGTAAAATATTGACCGAAATTATTGGGTTGTTGGCCGAAAATTTGAGGATGAAATGTTGACCGAAATTATTGGGTTGTTGACCAAAAATTTGAGGATGAAATGTTAACCGAAATTATTGGGTTGTTGATCGACAATTTGAGGATGAAATATTGATCAAAATTATTGGGCTGTTGACCAAAAATTTGGGGATAAAATGTTGATCGAAATTATTGAATTGTTGACCAAAAATTTAAAAATAAAATGTTAACCAGAATGATTAGGTTGTTGACCGAAAATTTGAGGATGCAATGTTGATCGGAATTATTGGATTGTTAATCGAAAATTTGAGGATATAATGTTGATCGAAATTATTGGGTTGTTGACCGAAAATTTGAGATGAAACGTCGACTGGAATTACATGAAAGAGGAATGACCGGTTTGAGTGTAAGGAAGAGCGACCGGAATGCATGTGAGAGGAATGGCCGGTTTGAGTGTAAGGAGGAGCGACAGGAATGCATGTAAGAAGGATGGCCGGTATAGATTGAAAGGGGCAAAATGACAAGTTTGCTAAACGACTAGTTGTCATATGTCCGGTCAGCTCGTTTGACCGGATATATGAAAAAGGCTGGGCACCCAAATTTGCCGATTGCGTTTTGAGGCTAAATGACCAGTTGCCTAATATCCAGTCAATTCATTGACCGGATAAGATGGCAAAGAGACCAACTTTTGAGGAGGTGATTGCCGGGCGGCTATTGAGGAGCGCATGGCTGCTTTTGGAGGCAATTGACTGGTATACATAAGAGGGTGATGGCCAGTTTGAATGAGTAGTTATTTTACCGGCTATCAAAAGGGAGAAATGGACGGGCGGTAGCATAAGAAGGCAATTTCGGTCAACACACGTTGACCAGATATCACACTTGGCATGGAAGAAAGCATGCTGTTGCCAAAATTTCAATCAAACGGTTGACCAAAAATTGTGCCATTTTGCCTAATATGGCAAAATGGCTGGGTTACACTAAATGACTGAAGTAGAAATCAACCAGAATAGTGTGAAGAAATTGTAAGGCCGAAGTGAAATTTTGAAGTAACTTTGCCAAAGTAAAATACTTTACCTAAAATTGCTAATAATCAGACTAGATTGAAATTGATAAAGACCAACCTAGTTAATAGTCGGAGTAGATATACCTATTTCATTGACTCTTTTCACTTATTCAAAGTAAGTAAACTACTCACACATTATCTGCTGACCTTCTAGAAAGGAATATGGAGTAAGAAAAGAAAAACAAGTAGGTAACTTACCCCACCTACTTCCATTTAACCGCTCATCTATAAATGTTGAACTCGATAGTAAGAAAAAAATTTAGAAAAATCTGTGAAGGAAGGGAAACGTAGAAGATAAAGAGGAAGAAGGAGTTTTAGGCCAGATTGAAAAGTTTGAAAAGCCAAGCAAGTGTACTCACCATTTTTAATTCAGATTTTAAGACTATTTTAATACAAGTATACTCTACGTTTTGATAAATCTATATTTAAAGTCTGATAAGGAATATTGTTATCATTGTTAAGTTTCTACATGAAGCATGCCATGATAGTTTGTATTCTCTACATATTATTAATATTTGTGAATGCTTCGTTTAAGAACTTCGGATAATTGCTTTTGTATGAAGTCCAGCCATTTACTTAAATGCATGAAGTTGGGTTAGCTGTTGATCTGCATGATGTTCGATACTTGCATGTTTAAAGAGTCATGATCATGTTTTAAGGAATTTTGGTTATTTGCATTGTTGAGTAATTTCGGCTATTTGAACTTCGTTCTATTGCTTGAAAAGAGTTTTGGATTTTTGGAAGAGCATGATTTATGGAAATAAGCGTTAGACGGCCGAGAGTTATAGGCCTTAAATATAGCGATTTTCTGGTTAAGAGTTACGGATCTTAAATGTAACAGTTCCTCTCTCGTTTGTTTCTCCGGACCTTAAATAATCCGGTGTTTCTCCCTCGTTTGTCCATGGCTCATCCCTCTCTATATTTACTCTGCTTTCGCACTTTCTCTATTTTTTGAACGTTTCGACCCAGATTTCTGTCTTACCGACTGTGAAGTTCTTTGTGATTTTTCTCGCCTTTATTGAGAGATACGAAGCATTAAAGATCCAGACATGAGGTATCATCTTCATTCCTTCTGATCCATCAGTTTTGACTGTGTTTTCTTGTTTTTATTCTTTTTTTCTTAACCGCCTCCTCTCTTATGGGCTTCCTCCATGAATGCATCTTTGCTCGATGTTTGAATTATAGACATATTAAATTTTTATATAAGAGAAAAATTATAAAAAATTATGAAATAATAAAATTCATAACAACATTTATAATTTAGAAAATTATTTTATTGTGTTCCATTCAAATTAACGCTTTCCCACCTTCATGATTCCTCCGCTGTCTAAGTAACAAAACTACATATATAGAAAACGCATCCTCGTTGCATAATCTGCAACAAATAAAATTTGATATATGTTCTAAAATAACTATATATTTTTTATTATCATTAATATTATTGAAATAATATTATAATGTTTATTATTATTATTATTATTATTATTTTTGAACGAATTGATGGTAACAAAATCCGCTGTTATGGGATGGTCTTCAGTTTTGAAAGAATCGAAGGCATTCCGTCCAAAACTTCCGGCCGCTATTTCTCCGTTAACCGACGGCCATTATCGCAGATCTCCCGCTCTTTCCTCCTTTCCCATACTCCCTATTCAGACATTTTATTCAACTTCTTCACTGTAAAACTCCCTCCATCCCCACATCAAACCGAAAATAAAAAAAAAAAAAACAAGGAAAAAGACTTCCCAATCCATGAGATATTCTTATGTAGAATGGTCTCCCACTAAAATTCACTTTGATGAGTTTTTTTTTCCAAATTATTTTGTAGTTTATAAAGCAACATGAATAAAATTTATGAACAAAATTTCAAGAATGTCAACGGAAAAAGAAATAGGCAAAAGATGCAGACACGGCAAAATTGGTGATCCCGAAAAACGCCAGCGTCAAAAATCTCTTCTTTTGTGCTCCGGCGACCGAGGATTGCAATGCTTCCAGATCCTGCTTCATCTTGGACATCTTTGCCGCGTTGGTTTTGGAAGCCAATCGCATGGCTTCCAATTCAGTAACTCGCACGCCAAAGACTTGTTGAACTCGGGAAGATTGGTTATCTGTCGTTGCTTTTCTGCTGAGTCCCTGAGGAGGCGACTATTGAGACATTTAAGATTATCATTATCAGATTTTAAGGCTGCAATTTGCTGCGCACGGGTTATCCTGGCCATGATTAGAAGTTAAAGATTGGAGATGGTTTTCTGAGAAGGGTGTGGTGCCGTTGGGGGTGATTTTATAGTGGAGAAGATGAGTGATTGTGGGGGAGGAAAGAGAGGAAAACGATTGCGGTAACTGTGAGGGGAGAATTAGTCGGAGTAGTTTTCTGATATTCAAATGCTTCAAAATGATTGTTGGCGTTTTTTATGGATAGCTCTTGGAATCTGGAATGCTTCTTTAGAACTGAAAATATATATCTGACGAGTTTGTTCCTAATTCATTTGGGAGAAATAATATTAATTTAAATAACCATTTATCTCAATTTTGATTAACTCTTGAAAAATATTATAAATTATAATCACATTTTATAAATTGAATTAAAATCATTATTTAACAAAATTTTCAAATCAATTGGCACTACGGACAATTTTTAACTCTTGTTATATATATCTATATACATTTTTTATTTATTCTTGATTTCTTTTTTTTCAATTTTGAAATATTGAAATTTGAAATCTTTATTAAAATCAGATCAAAATTTTCGGCTCAAATTTTCAAAAACTATCACGCAACAACTAGCGAGAGATTTATGGAAGGAGCCCTTAGGAGATGAGGAATGCTAAAAATTTTAAAAAACAATCTTTCACGCACAAAAAAGGTAACAAAATGCACAAAAAAAAAAGGTAAAAAATCATCGATATCATATCAAATAGCTATGGTACTTATCATTCTTCTTATTGATCTAGAGAGGGGCACCGCCATTGACATCATTGACAAGGATTTCTGTCTCCTTTATCAAATATCGTTGCTTTATCTATCATATTATACAGAAATGAGATTAAAGCATGGTAGTCAGTTGAGCTAGGAGGCAACGGCTGTTCTATTTCGGCATTAATCATTTTTAAAAAAAGCGGTTCATACATTAATGTTATTCTACAAACATTAAAAAAATCCATAAAGAATACTTCCCATCTCTATATTTAATTATATATTGATATTGTATATGTATTTTTTTATAATTGAAACTTTAGTGGGCTGTTATTTAGACTGCATAATGAATCCCATCAAATATAAAAAATAAGGATAGCTCTATATATTGATACAAATTTGTTGTTCCATAAACTTTGCTTAAAATTTATTATTTTTTTATTAAATTAATATAAATAAGATGGATTTTATAAATCCGGTATGTGAAATGTTATATGGTCTTAAGTTATATATTGTATGTGATCTCTTATAATTATAGGATTAAACATATCAATCCATATTATATGCAATTTAAGAGTAACATGCCACTTTTTTATATTGTTGACGTGGAGTACGATACGGTAAATTGAGGCTTTTTAATCAATGGGCAATATCATTTTATCTATTAATTAATCTAATCAAAACTAATTAGTCAAAGAGATAAATTGTTAAATCTATCAATTATTTCATATTATTTGTCATATAATTAATTAATTTTCAATAGATTATTAGATAAGATAGATGAGAAATAAAATGCATGAAATATCAAAGTTGATATCAATTTCTTCTTAGTATCTTTTTATTTTATAAATCCAATTTTGATGGATTTATCATAAAGTTCAATATTTTATTTTATAAATTAAATTTGCTTTTAACATGTTTTGATGGGTTTGGTATACCCAACCGAGAAAAAAAAACCGTTCAAAAGTTTCGTATTATCCACAAGCGGTTGTTACACGTGGTTATCACTGGTGATTATTAATCGATAAGAACAATTATCCTCCAACTTTATAAATATCTTCATCCTAACGGAAAAGGGAGGAGAAAAAAGAGATGAGAAATGGGCCAGCCTGATAGGAAAGAATTCTCCATCCATAAGACCCCTCATGAACCCCTCCAATTAGGGAAATGCTAACCCTCTGTCAAGGAATCCATCCCTTCATCTCATGAGGTCATCCAGAAGATTTATCCTCTTTTTAGGAGTTTCTTCCTTCATTTAGGAGGTCTGCCTTTTATAAATCAAATTTCGAATATTTTTACATCTTCTAACCTCTCGTTTTCGGCTATATTGCATGGGCCAAGATCAGACATTTGAATACTGAGATCCGAGTTATAACCCAAAATATGTCAGTTTTTTTTTTTATTTTAATAAAATGACAAATTAATAGTAATTTTAAATTTATATTTTATATGAAAATGCTTTTAAGAAAGAATAGAACAAATAACAATGAAAAAAAAATTACCTACGCATATGCCAAGAAATTATATTTTATATAAAATAAAATAAGATTAGGTATACTAAATTTAAAATCACGTATATAGACTAAAATAAGCACACCAAAGAGAAAAAGGACTGTCATAATTCTTATATGTTTGAATAATGTATTTCAAAATCTTAAAATATTCATCCATATTAGTAAGATTTTTTAAGAAAATTACTTGTTAGTAATATTAAAAATCCAAATTACTAAAATAAATCAAATGATCCAAATACAATTTAGCATTAGATTGTCTGTTATACCACATAACAAAAATTATAGTTTATTGTTACCCCAAAAAAAAAAAAAAATCAGATATTTTCTAATTAGTTATCATCTTCCTCTTCTATTCAACTGGAAACGTTTAGACGTAAAGCATGTTTGGTGTAATCAAACTACGTAGAATTATCATTACATATAATGTTTTTTTTAATTAGTTATATATATATATAGTTGATATTTTTTATATGTTATTTAAATCGCTTACTATTTTTAAATTAGATATTTTCCAGATATTATTATTATTATTATATTTATTATTGTTATTATTAATTATTAGGTATTATTATTTATTTGTTTATTATTATTATTATTAGATATTATTATTATTATATTTATTATTATTATTTTGAATTATTTTACTATTCCCACCTTTAAATCAGATATTTACAAACCAAAGAAAATATTAACTCACCTTATTCTATTCCAATGAAATAATAATTCCAAATTCCCAATGTTCTAAAATAAATTCTATTACCACCTAATTCTATTTCAACAACCAAACGTACCATAAATACTTTTATTTATATTTCATCACAAATTTTTAATGTTTACGTATTTCCTCTAAGCGAAGGCATAAAAATGGTGATGTTAATAGATTAAAGAAAAAGAATAAACATGTATTATTAGCATTTTCATTTTTGAAATTATTTTACAATTTTATAGCACAACGCTGAAAAACAAAAAACAAAATTTCAAGCATTTCCACGAGCAGAGAAATGGGCAAAGGATGCCACAGCAGCAATAATGGCTGTCCCTGATAATGCCAGAGTCCAGAAGCTCTTCTTATGCGCCTGGGCGACCGATCGGTGCAAAGCTTCCAGTTGCAGCTTCATCTCGGCCATTTTCACTGTGCTACCTTTAGAAGCCAGCCTCATGGCTTCCAGCTCTGCTACAAGCTCTGCCTTATCTCTATAAGAACGAGCTAGCTCGGACGTGAGAGATTTTTTGGACTCAAGAAGATTGGCTATCTCACGATTTTTCTCCACCAGGTCCTGAATTAGGCGATCGTTGAGGTTTCTAACATTCTCATTTTCAGATCTCAAGGTTGCAAGCTGCTGGTTATAATTTATCCTGGCCATCTTTCTGAGAACGGTGTGAATTTGAATGCGGGGGTGGGGGTGATTTTATAGTGGAGAAGTGGAGGGAGTATGAAGAGGGAGGAAGGAGAGGGAAGATAAGGATCCCATTGCGATAAATCAGAGAGAAGATCCGTATCTCCTGAAACAATGTTCAAATGCTTGAGAAGTTTTGGCGGCTATTATCATGCATAGCAGTTGGGATATGAAATACTTCAAAACTGAAAAATTATATCCACCGAGTTTGATCCTATAAATTTGGTAGACATAATACTAATTCAGATTACCATATTATTTTAATTATGATTAGCAATAAAAATATTATAAACGGTAACAACAATTTAATATGATATTTGAAAATATTATAAACTTATTATTAATTTTTTATTTATTCATAATTCCTTCTTTTTTCAGTTTTAAATAATATTGATATTTGAAAGTTTTACCAAAATTACTTCAATTTATAGAGACGAAGCCCCCCAAAAGATGAGATATGATCAACGATAAATATAAAATAACATTAACAACACCGGATCAGTATAAAAATGATACCTCATATCGGATATTTTCCGTCTCAGATCCCTCGACGAAGGCAAGAAAAATCACAAAAAAGGGTCGATAGCATTGCTTCCATACGATAAGACGGAGTTCTTCGGCGAAACGTCGAAAAAAATGGAGAAACATATCTGAATAGAATAAAAGAAAAATGAAGCAAAACGGAGATAGGCTGCCGGATGAGGAAGAAATACCAGATTTGGGTCACAGAAATGGAGGAAAGATCTGGCGAAGATGAAGAACAGACAATCGAACGGGGGCAGCGGAAATGTAGGAAAGGGCGGGATGAAATTGGGTTGCGACTTGCTAACTGGGGTTTGGTGAAGGGAGATATTTCCAAGGGGTAGAATAGTCATTATGGTTCAATCCCTTACTTATCTCATCTTTCGTTGAAACTATACTTAAATATAGTAATATAATTAAAATTAAATTTAATAAAAAAAATATTAAGTTATGATGAAAATTATCAAACCTTAAAAAATATTAACAAATTAACCAGGAATTATGGGGTTATTGATCGAAAATTTGAGTGTGAAATGTTGACCAAAATTATTGGGTTGTTGACCGAAAATTTGAGGATAAAATGTTAACCGAAATTATTAGTTGACCGAAAATTTGGGGATAAAATGCTATTGAATTATTATTGTTGACCAAAAATCTAAAAATGAAATGTTTCGAAAATATTGGGCTGGATGAAAATTTGAAATGAAATTGATTGTAATTATCAATTGTTGACAAAAATTTGAAAAATGAAAATTTGGGGATAAAATGATGTTCGAAATTATTAGATTGTTGACCAAAAATTTAAAAATGAAATGTTGATCGAAATTATTGGGCTGTTGACCAAAATTTGTGATGAAAATGAAATGTGATGCGAGAGGAATTATGAGTGTAAAGATTGTTGGAATGCAAGTGAAAAAATTTGCAAAATGAAATATTATATGTCCTGCCAACCTCGAATTATGGGTCCACCCACGTTTGAATTAATGACCGATGATGAAATATTATCCAAATGATCGTTTGACCTTAAAAATGACCTAATAAATGTTGTTTTTGAGGAGGCAAATTATTGGATTGTTGAGGAAATCGAAAACATTCGGTGATGGCGGTTTGAATGAGTGATTACGCCGATCAAAAGGGAGAAATTATCGGGTGGTAGCATGAGAAGGCAAAAATTTAGCATGGAAGAAAAATGCCAAAATTCCCATCAAAATCGGAAAGCATGTATGGCAAAAGAGGAATGATCAATCGGAATAGTTGAAGAAATTGTAAGGAGTGAAAGCGATTTTGGTAAAATATGCTAAAGTGAGAAGGATGGCTAGATTGAAATTGATAAAATTAAAAGGAGCAAAATATACTTATTTCATTAACTCTTTTCTTATTCGAGATGTGTATATGTCCCGACCTTCTAGAAAAGAACATGGAGTAAGAAAAGAAAACAAGTAGGGTAACTTACCCCAACTTCCACCTAACCCCTCATCTATTTTGAACTAAATGAGCAAGAAAAGATCTAAAAATCTCGTTGAAGGGGGATAAGATGATAAAGAGAAGAAGGAGTTTTGAGGCCACATTGAAGAGTTTAAAAAACAAAGCAAGTGTACTCAGCGTTTTTTAAATTCAAATTTTAAGAATAAATGCAAGTATACGGGTATTTGATAAATCTATA
The DNA here is from genome assembly GCA_033239525.1 of Nepenthes gracilis. NCBI lineage: Eukaryota > Viridiplantae > Streptophyta > Magnoliopsida > Caryophyllales > Nepenthaceae > Nepenthes > Nepenthes gracilis. The sequence continues at coordinate 20,024,147 of BSYO01000012.1, read as the reverse complement.
GGGTGATGTCCGGTTTAAGGAATATTGTTATCATTGATTATTTTACATGAAGCATCCAAATGATAATTTGTTTTCTCGGGTGGTAATATTTAGAAGGTTTAAAAATTTCGGATAACTTTTGTATGACCAAATATAAACACTGAAGCATGGAAGAAAGCATGTTGTTTGCATGTTTAAAGAGTCATGATCATGTGCCATTTTAATGGAAAAATGGTTATTTACACTAAATGTTGAGTAACAATGGAATATTTGAAAGATATTGCTTGAAAATAAGAGTTTTGAAATTTTGAAGTAATTTTGCCAAAGTAAAATACTTCACCTAAAATTGCTAATAATCTTAAATGATTGATTTTTTGATAAAGACCTGACCTTAAATGTAGTAGATATACTTATTTCGGATCTTAAACTCGTTTTTACTTATTCGAGTAAGTAATTCTGTTTCCACCTAAATACCCGACCGGATATTAAAAGAACATGGACCTTAAAAGAAAAGAAGTACGAGAGTTGGGAATTTAAATATACGGATGTTATCCACCTAACCCCTCATCTATAAATGCGTTTTGGACTTGATATAGGAAGAAAAAGATTTAGGCCCTAAATGAAGGAAGGGGGACGCCAAGAGATAAAGAGGAAGAAGGAGTTTTAGGCCATATTTGAAGAGTTTAAAAACAAAGCAAGTGTATTCACATGAAATTTTTAAGTTCAGATTTTAAGAATATTTTAATGCAAGGATGACTTTGTTTTGATAAATCTATATTTAAAGTCTTGATCAAGGAATATTGTTATCATTGTGCATTTTCTTGAAGCATGAATGATAATTTGTTTTTAAAATATTATTAATATTTATGAATACCGTTTTGTTGGGTTTTTTAATTCATTCATCTTCTATTTTGAAGTCAGCCATTTTACTTAAATAGATGAAGTCGGGTTTCTTCGTTAATAAGTAGCATGATGAGCAAAAATTAATTTGCATGTTTAAAGAGTCATGATCATGTTTTAAGGAAATGTGGTTTTTTGAAGGCTTTGTTGAGTTTGTAATTTGAACTGAATATTAGTATGTTTATTGATCTTGGTAAGAGAAATTTTGGTTTTAGTGGTATTTTAAAATGTTAGAGGCCGAGTTGACGGGCCTCATTTCCTAATTGGTGAGTTAACGTTGACCCATGAACTTGGTGGCCAACTCAAGAAGTTTGGTCCTAAGTGATCCGATATTAAATGTAAAGTGAAATAAAGGGAAAAAAATTTAAATCCACCTTTTGATCAGAATATATTATTAATGATATAGCGGATATTATTAGTTAATTTTACGGTGGCCTTAAATGTTGGAATATGGACGGTTCGAGACAATGTGGCTTTAAATATGAGCTTAGTATACGTTTTTATTAAACATATTCCCATGATATAAAATTTAAAGTTTAGAGATATAATTTGGGATATTATGTTGAACCTAAACTAGCCCCGATCCTTTAAGTCCAAATTTGAGCTTCAAGGGTGTGAATATGGAATGGTAGTTTAGCTCAGCAGCCTTCAAATGTACCAAATGGTTACAACATCTAATCTTTTAGGTTTTGATATACAATGTATTTAAAATGTTTTATAATCTTTTATGAGAAAAATAGATATTTGAATCATGTTTTATTTTTATTGCATTATGATGCCTTTGATGAATTATGAAAACACCTTGACTCACGCTTTATGCTTTATGTGCATTTTGTTATTCTGAATGAATTTGTTTGAAATCATATATTTATACATTTGAGTACCTTTTCCTTTTTAATTCATTCATCTTATATTTTTTATAAGTTGTGTTAGTTAATTTTGCTTCTCACGAAAGAAGAAGAGCACAAAAATGATGATAACCTAGTAAACTTATACCATAGTATTGTCTTTGTTCCATTTTTTCAAGAGTAGTTATTAGTATAAATTTTTATAAAACTCCTAATAAATTCTGCTCCTCAAAGAAGGGCGCTTGGTCATGATCGAAGGCTTTGTGAAAACACCTCCCCTGCTGAGAAAATGGTTGCCATAATTCCAACACTAGATGTCCCTCATCTTCTCATCTGAATTTTTGGTTTCTAGTGGTATTTCATGTGTTAAAGATCATTTCCTAGGATTAAAGCTGCATCTTAATAATGGCTAGTCTTAGTCTCTTAGTGCCTTTTTTTTAACGGATGATGAAGATGATAACAATGTGAAAATGATATTAATCATTAAATTGGTTTTGAAATAAGGTGAAAAAAATTTAAATCCAACCTTAATTATATTTGAGGAATCTTGTAATAATATAAATATATTACCATTTGGTATAATTTGTATAATAAATTAATCATGTTAATAGTTTTAAGCAAGTTTTGATAAAAAATTATGTTATTGCATTTTACTTGTGCTCCAACTATTTCATGGCCTTAAATAGTGTGAGTTTTAGACTTCAATACATTTTTATTAAATTAATATTCCCATGATATAAAAACTATTTCTAAGTCTTCTTTCTAATTTGATTATTCTAGATACTTTTATGTTGAACCTAAGGTGACTAGCAACATGGATCCTTTAAGTCCAAATTTGAGCTTCAAGGGTGTGAATATAAATGTAGTTTAGGGTGATTTACTAGTTTAACATTTTTTTATCAAAACAACATCTAATCTTTGCCTCGTAGGTATCCTTTTGATATACAATCACTACAAATTGTGTTTAAAAATAAACTTTCTCCAAAATCCCTGAATTCGAGAGATATTTTAATCATGTTATTTTTATTGCATTATAGATGCCTTTGGTTGTAAAACGTTTCTCCCGTCGGTTCTATTTTTACAATTTTTTCAAATAGAATGACTTTTGTTTTCTAAGAAAGATATTTTCCTTCTAAACTCCATTTAAAAGCTATTTGCTTCTTGTATAAGTGTCACTAAAATTTTGCTTCTCACTTAGAAGAAGAGCACAAAAAAATGATGCCCAAACTAGTAAATGTGGTACCATAGCATTGTCTTTGTTCCATTTTTTTTTATGTTAGTAGTTATCCTAGTCCCTTTTTATAAAACTGAATAAATCAACCTCCGGCTTTGAAGGGCGCCTGGGGTGATTAAGTTTCATTCACTCAACAAATGCCATCCCTGTTGTGAACGTTGTTGTGGTGGTTGCCATAATTCCAACTCTAGATGTCCCTCACATCTCATCTGATTGTTGGATTCATCATGAGCTCAATAGTTAAAGACCAGTGATAGGATTAAAGCTGCATCTTAATAATGGCTAGTCTTAGTCTCTTGGTGCCTTTTTTTTATGGGATGATGAAAATGATAACAATAGGAGAAAATGATATTAATCATTAGGAATTGGTTTTGAATCACGTTGTGGGCCTTGAGGTGTTGCTATTTTTCTGATTATAATATTCGACATCCTTAATTATATTTGAAGAATCTTGTATTAATATGAAAATATTCTTATTATAAATAATTCACATCTTGTATTTCTTAAAATTTGTATAATAAAATTAAATTTGTGAATAGTTATATAAGTTTTAATAAAAAAATTAAAATTGCATTTAACTTGTGCTCCAACTATTTAAAACCAAAATGAAACCCCATCTCTTAGACTTCAACTTCATACGCTTAGCCTTGTCGGGAATTAACTATAATAGACAGAGGATTAGTTAAAAACTCAATGATTAATCAGTCTTTTTCTACTATTGTGACATGATGACACCTGTTCTAGAAACTTAATGAATACAGATGAAAGTTGAGGTGACTAGCAACATGGAGCTAGGAGTTCACCCATATTGCTTTTGAAGCCAAAATGTACTTTAGGGTGATCTAGGAGTTATAATTTTAAAAAAACATATGTTTCACATTCTAAACATGTCTTCTCACTACAAAATTTTTAAAATCTCAAAGTTCTTCTCCAACTATCAATGGATTATAGAAACTTTTAACATCAAGTATGAGAGGTTATTAGAGTGAGAGCTTTATGAAAGAAATGTTTTTATTTCCATATGGTTACAATTTCTTCAAATGATAAGACTTTTGTTCCTAAAAAAGATATTATGAAATCCTATAAAACCCATTTAAAAGGTGATTTGTAAAACTGATGGCTTCTAAGTTCATTAAAATTCATCACCTTAGAGAAAAATCCTAATGAAATGCGGTTTATTGATTGTGTGTTTTTTTCTTACAATAGAAATTGTGTTACTCCGCTATTGTAAAGTGAGTTATTATCTTTTGATCCAGTTGATTAAGTTTCATTCACTCATCAAGAGGGGATTGCAATCAATGTTGGAAACTTAGTTTAATTAATAAAAGGTTTATGGTGGATGGCATCTAATAAAATAGAATATGAGCTCCTTCTATAGAGATTTATTTTTAATAGATCTTTTTTAATGAGTTGATCTTAAATATATATCAGTGAGGCATTCTAGAGATGCCATTCTTATGTTATAAAGTGATACTATCATTTAAAAAATAAAAAACTGTTTTTACCAAAAAAATCAGAAAATCAATTTTCAATTATAAAAAATATATTAAAAATAAAATATTCATAATAAATATTAAATTTCTCGAGATAAGAGATTATATAATTATCTATATAAATAAAATTAAAAGAAATACAATCTAACATCTACTAAAACCAAAAGAAACCCTCATCTCTTAACATGATACTTCTAAACTTAGAAAGTGTTTTTATAAATTTATAAAATATAAGTTTGTGCACTTAATAAATAATAAATCCAATTTATAATAAAATGTATTATATTTCTTGAATGTCATTTTTGTTTGAATTATCTAATATTTTTATGTGAATTATTTAATTGATATAAATTATACTTTACACATTTAAAATTATAATTTTATTTATGTGAAAAACTAAGTACTTTTAATCAATATTTATATTATTTGATAATGACAATATTTAGATTAATTTTTAACATTTACTATGAGTACATAAAATATTATTCATTGTAAATTTAATTAAAAAATAAATTGATCATATTACAATGATTTATAGTATCGTCATCATAGAAAATAATATGTTATTAATATTTTTTTTTGATTTTTTACCAATTAAATATATAGTTGAGATCACAAAAAGTTAAATATTGATATTATTGTGTTTGAGTAATTAATTTTATGATGATAAAATTAAATTTAAATTTAACTCATTAATTTTATAATTTTAACTCAAATAGAGTGAGTTTATGCTTCTATTATAGCCATGGTAATGATTTAACAGCAAGTATGCAAAATATATTTATAAAATATATAAAATTTATTATTTTATATGATAAATTATAATTAAAAATTGTATTTGATATTTAATATTTTATCATATTTTACCGAAGGGTTTTTATGAATTTTGATAAATACTAACCAAATAATCAAAAATTAAGATCGATTAAAAATAATTTATTAATTAATAATTTTAATATACGTAGAAAGATTGAAAATGATAAAATATTTTAGTTTTAGTGGTATTTTATGTGACCGACGAGACCTCATTTACCCTAATTGGTCAAGTTAACGTTGACCCATGAACTTGGTGGCCAACTCAAGAAGTTTGGTCCTATGTGATCCCGTGTACGTAAAGTAAAGTGAAATAAAGGAAAAAAAAATTTAAATCCACCTTTTGATCAGAATATATTATTATACGATATAAGTACGATGCGAAAATTTTGACGGTGGCCGTATATAGTGGAATATGGCCGGTTCGTCACAATGTGGCCTTAAATAGTGTGATCCTTAGTATATATTTTTTATTAAACATATTCCCATGATATAAACTATTTCTAAGTCTAGATTCTAATTTGATTCAGTTTAATTTTATGTTGAACCTATCACTAGCCCCGATCCTTTAAGTCCAAATTTGAGCTTCAAGGGTGTGAATATACCTGAATGGTAGTTTAGCTCATTTTACTACTTCATTTCTTTTCTTCTACCAAATGGTCTACAACATCTAATCTTTGTAGGTATCCTTTTTGATATACAATGTATTTATTGTGTTTTAAATAATCTTTTATGAGAAAGACCTGAACCGAGGAGATATTTCAATCATGTTATTTTTATTGCATTATAGATGCCTTTGGTTGTAAGACGCTCCGTCGTTACTTCTGATTTTTTTATTCTATAGAACATGTTTCATGTTTTCTACTTTCTTCACACTTTCCTTCTCAACTCCTTATAGCTATTATGCTTCTTGTATAAGTTGTGTTACTATAATTTTGCTTCTCACTTAGAAGAAGAGCACATAAAAAATGATGCCCAACCTAGTAAAGTTATACCATAGCTATTGTCTTTGTTCCATTTTTTCATGCTAGTAGTTATCCTAGTCCCCTTTTTATAAAACTCCTAATAAATCAACCTCTGCTCCTCAAGCCGAAGGGCGCTTGGTGGTGATCTAGCTTGGTGATCCCTGAACAAATCCTCCCTGCTGAGAACATTGTTGTGGTGGTTGCCATAATTCCAACACTAGATGTCCCTCACATCTCATCTGATTGTTGGATTCATCATGAGCTCAATAGTTAAAGATCAGTCATAGGATTAAAGCTGCATCTTAATAATGGCTAGTCTTAGTCTCTTAGTGCCTTTTTTTTTATCGGATGATGAAGATGATAACAATAGAAGAAAATGATATTAATCATTAGGAATTGGTTTTGAATGATGTTGTGGGCCTTGAGGTGTTGCTATTTTTCTGATTATAGTATTCGACAACCTTAATTATATTTGAGGAATCTTGTAATAATATAAATATACTTACCATTTGGTGTAATTTGTATAATAAATTAATCATGTTAATAGTTTTAAGCAAGTTTTGATAAAAAAAATTATTCTGTTATTGCATTTTACTTGTGCTCCAACTATTTCATAGTTTCTAAATGAATTGACTAAGTTTTAGACTTCAACTTCATATGCTTAGCCTTGTTGGAAATTAACTATAATAAACAGAGGATTAGTTAAAAACTCCATGGTCAATCAGTCTTCTTTCTGCCATTGTGACACGATGACACCTATTCTAGATACTTAATGAAGACAGATGAGAGCTAAGGTGACTAGCAACATGGAGCTTTATTGCCAGGTATCCACCCATATTGCTTTTGAAGCCAAAATGTACTTTAGGGTGATCTAGGAGTTTAACATAATTTTTATAAAAACATATATTGCTCGGCTCATTCTTTTCATACCTTCTCACTACAAAATTTTTAAAATCTCAAAACTATTCTCCAACTATCAATGAATTCTAGAGACTTTGCTAACATCAAGTCTGTCTTCATTTCTGATGGAGTGAGAGCTTTGTATGTTCGACAAACTGTTTCTATCAGGTTCTATTTGGTTACAATTTCTTCAAATGATAGGACTTTTGTTCCTAAGAAAGATATTATCTCTATCCTATAAAATCCATTTAAAAGGTAATTTGTAATTTCTGATGGCTCCTAAGTTCATTAAAATTCTCAAGGCCTTGGAGACTCCATCCTAATGAAATGTGGTTTATGTAGCATTGTGTGTTTTTCTCCCACAATAAAAATTGTGTTACTCCCGCTATTGTAAAGTGAGTTATTAGGCTTTTGACAGTGAGTGATTAAGTTTCATTCACTCATCAAGAGGGGATTGCAATCAATGTTGGAAGCTTAGATTCAATTAAGAATTGGAGGAACCTCTTTTGCTTTGCTTAGGTTTATGGTGGATGGCATCTTTTCAATAAGTAGAACCCTATGAGCTCCTTCTTTAGAGATTTATTGTCTAAGGAGGATAGATCTTTTGTGTCAGTTTAGACTTGAGTTGATCTTCAAGCAAGTGGGATGCAGTGAGGCTTTCTAGAGACGCCATTGCTATATTGGTGTCAGTGATACTATTATTTCGGTTCATGTTCTAACTATCCATGTCAACCAAGACCCAAAATCATTCAAGTCAATTCGGACCAACTATAGAAAATATTCAAATTATAAATAATCATCACAAATATATCAAAAATAAAATATCCATAATAAATATTAAATTTCTCGATATAAGAAATTATATAAATATCTATATAAATAAAATTAAAAGAAATACAATCTAACATCTACTAAAACCAAAAGAAACCCCCATCTCTTAACATGATATTTCTAAACTTAGAAAGTGTTTCCATACATGAAATCTCTACAATATTAATACAATTTCACTAATACAGTATCAATCTGCTCTACTTTAGAACCAAAAAAATATAAAGATGAATCAAATATCTACCAAATGATATTATTTTACAGTACATAATATAGAATTAAATATTAAAAATATACATAAATTCACATCTAAACATTTTTTCTCGATGAATATAGAATCAGTTTTTTTCCTTTTTATTATTATCACTCTTTAATTATGAGAGGTTATAGAATTTATGAAAGAAATCTTATTGTAATAGGTTTTTTTTGAAAGAATTTCCTAAAATTAGAAATGATGAAAAATTAATAAACTTTCACAAATGAAATCTAAAAAAACCACCTCACATCATACAAAAATTCATCACCAAAAAATCTCAAATATTGATGGGTTATATTGTCTTTTATAGTGTGTAAAGTGGATCGATCTTTTAATTATATAAATATTACTATTTTTACTAAAATTTAGTTTAATTAATAAAATAATTTATCTAATAAAATATAATAAAATTATATAAAATTATATTTTTTAATAATTTTAATAAATTAATAAATATATATCATATCATGTAGGACAACTCTTACACTATAAACTAACTATTTTTAAAAAAATAAAAAAATATTTTTATTAAAAAAATAGAAAATAAAGTTTTTCAATATTTAAAATTTAAATTAAATTTTAGAAAACTCAGAAAATATTAAAAGATACTTTTAAAAAATTTTCATCATCTATAAAACAAAATTTTTATATAATTTTTAAATAATACTTATATAACAATATTTTTAGACCATATAATTATAAAAAAAATTGTTTTATAAATTTATAAAATATAAGTTTGTGCACTTAATAAATAATAAAATCAATTTATAATAAAATGTATTATATTTCTTACATGTCATTTTTGTTTGAATTATCTAATATTTTTATATGAATTATTTAATTGATATAAATTATACTTTACACATTTAAAATTATAATTTTATTTATGTGAAAAACTAAGTACTTTTAATCAATATTTATATTATTTGATAATGATAATATTTAGATTAATTTTTAACATTTACTATGAGTACATAAAATATTATTCATTGTAAATTTAATTAAAAAATAAATTGATCATATTACAATGATTTATAGTATCATCATTATAGAAAATAATATGTTATTAATATTTTTATTTATTTATTACCAATTAAATATATAGTTGAGATCACAAAAAGTTAAATATTAATATTATTGTATCTGAGTAATTAATTTTATGATGATAAAATTAAATTTAAATTTAACTCATTAATTTTATAATTTTAACTCAAATAGAGTGAGTTTATGCTTCTATTATAGCCATGGTAATGATTTAACAGCAAGTATGCAAAATATATTTATAGAATATATAAAATTTATTATTTTATATGATAAATTATAATTAAAAATTGTATTTGATATATAATTTGTTATCATATTTTACCGAAGGGTTTTTATGAATTTTGATAAATACAAACCAAATAATCAAAAATAATTTATTAATTAATAATTTTAATATACGTAGAAATATTGAAAATGTATAAACAAATGTTAATAAAATATTAATTTGTTAAAATATTTATTTTTTAAATAAATAAATATGTTTTTGTAAAAAATATAAAAATAAAAAGTAAATGAGAAAAAAGTTAAAAATAAAAAATAAAATAAATTATTTTTTCAAAAAAAATGAAAAATCTAAATATATTTTAAAATTTTATCAAAATTATTCTAAAGTTATTAAATTAGATAAATACGAATTAATTTTTTAAAAAAATGAGCGAAAAGTGAAATAATTTTATTAGATAAAAAATATCTTCCTGAATTTTGTTAGTGGTTTTGCGTAACTCACCAGAGAAAAGCCAAAATTCCGAATTAGGGTTAATTGATAATTTAATGTAGGCTGAGCTCTCGGCCCTTTTGGGGGTGTGGAATCATGGTTTCCCTCCACTGAAAACAACTGAACGTAGAAGAGTGGAATTCTGAATGAAAATCCGATTCCTCACCTTTGTGTAGCTTGAGAAAAATGGTGCGTCATGATTCGATTAGTGATTTTTAATTTCTCTGTTTTCCGATTAGTGTTTTCGAACACTTAATCGGCTAGGGCTCTATGAATTTGGTATTTACAACACTTGGTCGTCATTTCGTGCAAAACCCCACTTTAAATATGGCCGTAGTTTTCGAACATTGCATTTGCTTTTGTTTAATTTTAATCGTTCCTTCTGTGACCAGGCGTTATTTTCCGATGTTTGTTGATTTATGGTGTCTTTGATTACATATATATTAATGCTTTTCCTTTTGATTGGAGTTGCGCTGTTCGCAACCTCATATACTTTCAATTTCATATAGTATTCGAAAGATGGGAACTCTCCCTTCCACTTTTTTCGAATCTTTTCATCGGACATATGAAAGTTCCGCTGCCATCTGCTATGCAAAGATCACTTCATGTGTTCTCCATTAGCGTTGAGCATATGTGATTCAGGTGTAGGGTTTGCATATTAGATGATAAGTTTTCTGGCGCACTCGTATGCCTGCTTGAATTGTTGAATTTCTGTAAAATGGAAACAAGGGAATAATTAACAATTTGTATGTAAAAATGAAAAGCTTTTGCAAATATATTTTAGTAATTTTGTAATTCTTATCCCGAAAATAATATTTTGTCATAGATTTTGCTGAGATCCCTTTTTCTGTTTTTCCATTTGTAGTGAACCTTTTTTTTTTCCAATCTTATGCGAATGTACACAGTTACTTAGGAATAAATAGGTAACCTATTTTATTTGTATTGTTTGTGAAATCTTAGATATTGGACTTATGAATCCTCCTTTTTACTATTGAAGTGATAGGAGGGGTTGGGTGAATAAATTTAGGCAAATCCTTCCAAATGGCTGGACCACTTGATGTCTCACTTGCCATCTAAGCCTTGGTATCAACTGTGACTTCTTTAATATTAGAAGGGCATCATCATGCTTAGATTGTAGCTCAATTGGAATGGTAGTGGAACAACATTTACCTGTACTATAATGTTTTGAGTTGGATTATGATACTTTTGCTTCAGAACTTTTCGCTGGCTGTCAGGAGGTTCCGGTGCGATTTTCATACAAATATTGGCAGATATTTTTTTTTGGCTAATTAATATTCAGAATTCAAGATGTCTTGATATTGGATAGCATCTGTGGTCTTTTTTTTTATAATAGTGAATAACAAATATCGACCATTGTGGATTACTAAGTAGTTACATCTCATATTTCTTATTAGTATGATGATAACTCATAGCACGTCAGAAAGGAGCTGTTATTTTCCATTCCATTTGATCACGAGCCATTTTTGCGTCCAATTTGACAACAAGTCCTATGCCTCACCAAATGAATGCATTAAATGGGAGTATGATGAATTATATAATGGCATATATATCGTGGACTTTATTTCTGGTACATCACTTGTTAATCACATAATATATGTTTGTCTTACTTTACTTTTAAGGTGGAAAACACATTTCAAAATGATTCATAGGACCTCTTTAAGAGTTCTGTTCTTGCATGATCAATTAACTTACAAATCACTTGTTATTTACAAAACACTTGCTGTTAAATTAGCAGCCTCTTTTTCTTGTTTTCTGTTAAAGAAAAGATTTCTGCCCACTTTACTGTTGGTTAGCCTTTTCTTGTTTAACTGTTAATTTAGATGGCATGTTTCTTGTTGGGGTTCATTGCTATGCTATGTGATGCAACTCCTTTTTCTTTCATGACAAACCTCATGTGGTAGTGTCAAAGATTGTAAGCTGGTTATGACCTGGAGATTTTGGCTGTTATGAGGGACACAATAACCTGGAGATCCATATGACTTGTTTATTCCATGTGGTCCTGTGTATAAATATTCTAATAGTATGACGATGTAGTAAAGTTTCTGCATGACATGGTGGTTGGGTAGCCTGATTGGGGACCTTTCTAGAAATGTGGATGAATCATTGAGCATTAAAACTCAGAAGCATTGAGATATATTGCTATATTTACCAAACATCAGTTGATATTTCTTTATTTTTATGAGAGTGAAATAATATGTGTCTCTATTGTTTCCAAGCTGTTAATTTTGACAAATTTTTTCCTTTTTCGCATATAGACATCATGAAATTTTTTGATATATCTTGAGGAATTTCCACATTCCAGGTTGTGATATCTCCTTTTTTGACATTTAAATCCTTCAATTTGGATGTAACTTTTATTTGTGTTGTCTCCTTTCAATACAAAAATTTTACTTTTTCTCTTTTGTGGACAATTGTTACCGTGAACTTTAGGCTTTAATTGAATGTTGAGAAAAATGTTCCAGGCAACGCCATTTTTGGCTGGGCTTGCGGTGGCTACTGCTGCTCTTGCTGGCAGATATGGTATCCAGGCTTGGCAAGCATTCAAGGCACGGCCACCCAGACTCAAAGTTCGTAAGTTTTATGAGGGAGGATTTCAGCAAAAGATGACAAGAAGAGAGGCATCTCTTATTCTTGGCATCAGGTAATGGTGAGACTGTGACCTTTCTTGAAGACACATAATTGATTGAAGAATCACTTTATAATGCCGCTTTCATTGCCATTCTTACTCTCTAATTGGTGTGGACAAAATGCTTTAATTTTATCTGAGGGCCATGATAATCATCTGCGATTCTTTGAGGCAGGCGTGATCTGTTAAGGTTTAAGTCCTAAGGGACTAATGAGGGGAACAATTTTCTGATCTGAAATTGATTTATGATGAGATACCTGCTGTATCTATCACAGGCCCTGCCTACTTTTTCCCAATGTCATCTTCTGTGGGTTGACAAACTATCAGTCATTTCTTTATATTTAATCTCTTTGTTAATTTCAAGTTCAAAATGCATGATTTCTCAATGTTATGTGTTTGAATGGTAATAATAGTCAAAATTCTTCTCCCAGGAAACACTCTTTCCAAGAAAGTAGTATATAATCAGAAAAAGAGAGAGAGAGAGAGAGAGAGAAGACTATAAAAGAAGGCTCTTAGTCATATTAGGAAAAAGAAGAAAACTCTTTCTATTAAAGTTCCTTGTTCTTTCTCATGCCTTAATGGGATACTTAAACCTGAAAGATTGTCAATTTGTTGAGATAAAATTCAATGTAAACTATGATTCTGATCCAGGCTCTTTCTTTTGAAGCATTATAGAAGTTTACAGAAACATTGACTTTTCATTTATTTTTATGATTGCCTCATATTAAGCACGCACTTTTGGCTCTGGCCCAGCATGCTATGTCATCACATACTGTTTGTTGTAGGACAAAATTCAGTATTAAACTAAAATTTCCTTTAAGCAGAACCCACCGTACATTGTATAGAGAATGATCTTTATAGGCAATTATGCTTTAAAAAAGGAAATTGAATTAGAAAAATAAAATGGGAGACTATTTATCATTTTAATTTCTGGTAGCTATTTGTAAGAAGCATCTGCTACTAGATTCAAAACACTTGATAAACTATCAGAACAGTTAGCAAATTTAATTCCACATTAGAGTTTGACCACAAAATGGTAGAACGTAGATTGTGTTATTCTCTAAAGGAGAAAAGGTTGATCGATTGATTTTATGATTGGATGACAAATCCACGGTATACTTTGATGAGAACTGGAATGATTAGGTAGTCGGATTGACTACAATTTTTATCCAATGACAGTGTAGAAGCACAAACTAAACAAATATTTGATATACGTAAAGAATATTTATTTTTAGATACTACAAATATAATTCACAAATCCTACTCATGCACCGTAATGTTAAATTGCAAGTGTACGATATCATAACAAGTAATAAAGTGATAAATCGAATATCATCTTCCAAAATATTTAACTTTTACTATGTGCTAAAATTAGCCTTATCCTAAACAATCGAATCAAATGATGGAATTGACTAACTAACCAATTCACTAACTACAAGAAACACAATAAATGAGATTAAAATCAATTGAAATAATAGGGTATTTTCAATTTCGTCTCGGTATTTCTATGTATCACATTTTAATTTCTCATTCATAATATTCAATTACAATGACAATCAAAATAATAATAATATTTAATGCTCCCTCCAGGGTTACATCAAAACTATAATCAAATATCTATCCACTATATATTTATGTTAATAAAATATATAACCATGCATGAAGCTTAATTTATCTCTTCAAAGATTGCCTAAATCCATGTAGTGTATCTTTGTCTAAAATGCAATTTATATCACTTATCTCAATATCAATTGTATATGCATCTTCTCTTAGTCACAATATATAATATCAAATCATTGAAATGGTGATTAAGTATTCAAAAGTATTAAGTATAACGAGATGTAATCAAAAAAGAAAATATTGTATCATGAATAAATTTCAAGAGAATATAGTTCAACCATAGGTTACATCTAAAATCTTAGTAATGAAAACTTAGTTCATGTTTGAATAAACAACAAACATGAAAATACAAGTGTTTATCTTTTCAAAGAAAAATTAAAGGAAAGAAGAAGAAATTGGGGAGAAGGCTAGGGGCCCCTCCTTTTGATTTACTGCTGCCAGTTTCTGCTCCTTCTGTTACTTTCTGTTTTTTCTCTTCGTTTGTCCAAACTGTTCTTTTTCCTTGTGTTCTCCCTCTTTAATCTGCTGTGTGCAGAATTTTTAAGGCAAGAAATCTGCTGTGTAGCAGAATTTCAGTGCTGCCCTTTGGAAATCTGCCGTGTAGCAGATTTTTCAATTCTGCTTTCTCTATCTGCTGTCCTACTGTCCCTCTTTAGCTGCCAAATACCCAAAGTCTCCCATAAAAACAACTATGTATCAAGTTTCCTGAAATTTTGAAAGAAATTCTGCATAATTGATTTGCAACCCTTCTAATCAATAAAGATTGAAACTTTCCTATATCTGTAGATCTCCAATATTCACTTATGATACATTTTTGTTTCTTCCTGAAATCATTACAATCTTGAAACGTTTGTAGAGACAAAATTGTAGTGTTCAAGATAAACTTTTACCAGCACCAATAAAGCTTAGGTGAGGTGAAATGACCATTTTGCCGTCTTCTTTCGATAACTTCTTTCCTAACTTACAATAACTAAAAATTAATTAAAATTCATTTAAGTAAAAAGACTTATCTTGAAATAAGCTCTAAATTATGTATATAATTTAATTGCACCATGCATCATCACTAATATCAATAATAAACAAAGTGTAGAAAACAAATTAACATAGTGAAAAATTAAGAACCAAACAATTCTTGAATAAAACCTTCTAAGTTTTTCAAACCGGTCAAAGTAAGTCCACTAATGAAAATAAACTTATAGATTAGATGATGTAGATATACTAACTTTTAGCTGACTCACTTTTAATAAGAGATCCCTGCTGAATATAACTCTTTGGTTTCGCTCCCTAACAACTAGACAAGACACTTACTGGTCATATTGTGAACTTTATTTTATAGTCTCAGGAATGTCAAACACTACTGGAACTTTGGCATCCAAGCTACTAATTGAACTCCAAAGTTTAAGGGTTAGAATAAGTGTTTACTGATGGTAGAAGGATTTTTGGATGTGGAAGCCTTAACAATTTTTTGTCTCAAAGGCAATGTGATGCTTTCTCCTTTTTGTTTGCACTTTTCTTGCTCTCACTTGCTTCATTGATGACCAAGGTGGTGGCTGGTTTAAGAGAAGAAAGTTTATTTATATACGTAGCTGAAAACTAGGTTTTAAAAAGCAGAATTTACAAAACTGCACGCTAGTATTTGAATGCCAGTGGCACATGAGTGTGATTCATGCATGCTTCATGTGTGGATCCATTATAAAATACGTATGTGTGCCCTTTGTACATGGAGCCACTGTGAAATGTGCATGTGTGTCCTTATGCATCCCTCATGCATGGAGTCACTAACCTATCCTAAGTGTGCATATGTGCCATTTATGCATTTGGTCCTTTCATCTTGGAAGAGCTTTTCTTGAGTTAAGTTTGAGCACAATCAATAAATAAAAAGGTTTAAATATAATTGATTAGGGCTAAGTTTTGTCACAGAAATGAGCTAATACAATAAACCTAATAATAACATAGTAGAGGGTTTGAAGTTTAATGTGTCCGTATTGTCGAATAGAGCCTAGGCAGTGAGTCATGAAGAAGTGCCAAGAGGCCTCCTTGGAATTGTGGAGGCAATGCTCTCTACATTGCATGGCTACTAGATTTGAGTATTTTAAGATTCCTGCAATCAAACGTGGTCTAAAGGCTTCTTTTGGAATGAAGTTGGAGAGAGAGAAAGAAAGTTGTAGTAGGAATAATTGCAAAAACCCTCTCACATAGTGTTTGCAGTATATTCACATCCATATATAGGCCTATTTACAATATAGTTAGTGGTCAAAATACTCTTAGAAAAATATATTATTCACACACATTTTTAAGTTGGAATATGGATATTGCTTATTCCCTATTTGTTACAAATTCACTCAACTTGACCTCCAATTAGGGATTTAGTAAAAAATATTAGCTAACTGATCTCCAATTCTCATATGTCCAATGTGAAAAACATTTTGTTGGAGTTGCTCACAAATAAAGTGACAATACACATATATGTTTCTTGAAATCATGAAGGACTGTATTTGCGGCAATGTGAATCATTGCCTAAGTATCATACCACAACTAAAATGGGTTCAAAGTTCTTACATTTAAGTGATTCAAACAACTGCCTGAGGCATATCACATCATACGTAACTTATGTCAGTATACGGTTTTTTAATTCAATACTTAACATAACAACCATGTTATGTTTCTTGCTCTTCTAGGACTTTACATTGCCTCTAACAAACACATGATATCTCGTAGTAGACTTTTGATTATAAGGTGACCCGGCCTAGTAAGTTTTAGAGAACCCATCTACTCAAGTATGGATATAAAGTAGACCTCAAATTGGGATACCTTTAGGTATCTCAAGATATATATGACTGTATCTCAGTGTGGGACCCAAGGAGAGCATATAAATTGACTTACATGCTTATTGAGGATATAATATCTGGTTTGGTCACAACAAGATAATTTAGCTTCCCAACTTATTGACGGGATATCTCTAGCTTGGCAAAAGCTTCTCCATTATCTAAAGATAGTTTAATTCTTCTATGGGTGTATCACATTGTTTTGCATATAGCATGCTTGTAGTTTGCATTGAATTTCGGGTGTACTTTTTCTGTGAGAGGAATATGCTACGACAACACTTAAAAACTTTAATACCAAGGAAATATTGGAAAATCCCAAGGTCCTTGGTTTGAAATCAATTATGAAGAGAAGGTCTTTCAGGCTGATGCTCTTGCTATAAGTAATCATACTCTCTTCCACACATACAACAAAGAAAATACAACCAAACTAGAATGACTATAGGATGCAAAATGTCCACTTCCATAGCAAGAGAGACCAAATTGAAAAACAACCTCACTAAATATTCGAAATCAAGCCTGTGAAAACTGTTTTAGACTATGTAATGACTTTTTCAAATGGAAATCATATCCAAATCCCCCTAAGTAACAAAATCAAGTGGTTGCTTAAGATAAACCTCTTCCAAAGATTATCATGTAATAAGGCATTCTTGACATTTAATTAGTATAAGACCAATGATAAATATCAATTAATAAAATAAGAAAGTGAATAGAGGTTACTTTGGCGATAGGGGCACAAGTATCGATATAGTCTACTCTATATATTTTAGCATATTCTTTAGCCATCAAATGGGCCTTTAGCTTAGCTACGAAGTCATTTAGCTGACTTTCATTATTGAGATCCATTTATAGCTAATAGATTTCTTCCGAATAAGGGAACTACATCCCAAATTTTATTTTGCTCGTGTGTAGATATTTGGGATGTAAATTAGCTTTAGAAACTAACCAAGGTGTAGAGAGAGAAGACACACACAAAAACACGCAAGGAAGAGGAAACACTAGTTTAGGAAATAGTAGTGAATACAGGTCATTATGCACAACTACGATGGCCCTTGTGTAGTGCAATTTGATGGTCCAAGTTTGTCACCAATTCAAGAGTTGTCCAATATATAAGCGGGAGGATTAACTTAACAAGGGTTGGCTTAGAAGTAGCTACAGGAGATGAACCAAACACTTAGTGAGGATCACAAATTTATATATGAGTAACAGGACTAGGTGGTACAGGAGTTGGATACAACTTGAGGGGTGACTCCATAGACTAGATACCCAACATCACAAGTGGATTTAGATGTTGGGGGTAGAAGTAGACTTTAAGTTGTAAAGGAGAGGACTCTTAAAATATAATATCAAAGGACACTAGAAAATGTTTTAAATTATGAGAGAAGTACCGATACCCTTTTTGAGTGCAGGTATATCCAAGTAAAATATACTTTAGTTATTTGGCATCAAGCTTAGTTACCTAAGATTGAATGCCACGAAAATTGCATACATAACCAAAGATTCTTGATTGGATAAAGTGTATTGACTTGTTAGGGAACGAAATCTGATTTGAAATCCCCCTTGAAGCATAGCCAAGGTCATACCATTAGTAAGATGGCAAAAAGTTAGTATTGCCTCACCCCCAAAAAAGTTTTGAAACTTTCATGTAAAATAATAGAACCCTCGTAATGTCCAAAAGGTGTCTATTTTTTCTTTCTACTGTTCTTTTTGTTGAGGATGTTGGGTCTAGAGGACTGATGGAGAATCCATCGTATAAAGTAAATTGAGTGGAGAAGTACTCATGAGCATTGTCATTGTTCAAATCCATATTAAAGTAGGGAATTTATTACAAATCTTAGGAAAAAAGAAGCACGTGAAATGAAAAATAACTAAGATTTTTTATTTAATAGTTTGAGGTATTTCGTGAATAATCTTCAATGAAAGTATATAAATATTAAAAAGCCAATTTAAGATGGCACAAGACAAGGGCCCTAAATATCTGAATGAATCAATTCAAAAGGAGTAGAAGCTTGTTTATTGACTCTAGGAAAGAATGACACATGATGGTATTCAGTTTATTGACATGACTCACGAAATAAATCACAAATATAATGAAAGCTAGAACACAATTTCGTGAGGCTCGATTATGAAGGATGACCTTGATGACAGTTAAGTTTAAGGGGTAT
This sequence comes from Nepenthes gracilis, assembly GCA_033239525.1. Taxonomy (NCBI): domain Eukaryota; kingdom Viridiplantae; phylum Streptophyta; class Magnoliopsida; order Caryophyllales; family Nepenthaceae; genus Nepenthes; species Nepenthes gracilis. The sequence goes on along the minus strand of BSYO01000012.1, from coordinate 20,004,918 downwards.
AGGGAGGAGACTGCAGTAAACAAATGAAATTGGTCCTGCATTTAGCATGTAGAGACTTCTCGACTTGCAACTATCCCTATCATTGATCCTCATTGCCGTAAGCTCCTGAAATTTAGAATCTGTAAAAGAAAATACAAAACAATAATTATGTTCTCATGTAAACTTATAGATAATATATTAATAAAATGGTTGGCAAGTGTCAATCATGAGAGGAGAAGAGTTTGGATCCGGGGAGTAAAACCAATCTCTACTATCTTAACAAAGAAACATCAACTAAATTAAATGCAAGTAAGCTAGAACGTGCTTTGTAACAAGATAATACATCCAAAATCCTAGTCATATGACCAAAAGTACTAGAGTCAATAATCCAATTTTGAGACGGCATCGATGGACATGAAGTGGGATTACCTATTGGAACCAGGGTAGATGTAGAAGAGGTACCCTGACCAACAAGTAAATGTGAGTAGCCTCTAGGGATAGGGTAACTATCCCTTTCATTGTAGATCTGGCAAGTAGAGTACTGGTATCATCCCTAGAAGGGATCATGCCATACTAATTAGAGAATGTAGTTGGCTTTTCAAATAACATCCATCATTTATTTCATGTTTTAGCAACTCCACCACAATGAAAGCACGCCAACTTCCATCCACAACCTCGGCCACCTTGACTACCCTGACTGATTCTGTGACCACCACCTTGACAAGCAAAAGGTTTATGGGTTACTAAAGTAGTCTAATCTGCTAAACAAACAGTATTAGATGGTGAAATATCGCGATTGACATGCAAGATCTGTGAGAAGACATCAACCAAATAGTGAATCAGAGATAGTCAAAATATGGAATTGAGCTAACTCAAAATCAAGTTTCATCCCAGTAAGAAAAATAGAATTGCCAATTGTTCATTTGCTCATGCATTTTCTTAATATTGTTGGTGATTGGCATAAGTATATTTAACTCTTTGTATCTTCTTGAAGTCATAAAGATAATTGGTCCAACTCCAGTCCTTGTAATCCACATGAATGGAGTTGGATATGTCAAACACTCTCGACATGGTGTGTTTCCCAGATTAGATAATTCATCCCATCAAGACATAAAACAGTAATTGGAGAAGTCATGGTAGAATTAGTCTCTGAATCAACAATCTTTGATTCATTTGTTTGAGTTGGGACCCTTCCTTTGGGTGTACTTCTAGTGTCCATACTTTCCAAAGAAAGTCCAAATAGGAGGATTCCTGCTTGAGCTGCAGTCGAGAGTCAGGTAATGGCCAATGTAAAGCGTGCTTCATGGTAAAGGCTACTGCCAATTTGGCGCTTAAGCACAGATCGAGCCTGATTTTCCTGGAAGGCTATTGCCAGTAGCTCGCGCGAGCATGGGTTGCCCATAGCTAGCTAGACAAGGCACTATTGCCCTGAAAACAAACACTAAATGCTACCTTTTGCATTATTCCTCGGAGACCCATGAAGAACACCAACACCAGTTGTAAAACAATCAAAGTCAACACCTCAATGCACAAGAAAAAATGCTTCCCACAGAGAATCACCCCAGTCAAACAATCTCTTGCAATTGTAGAAGAAGAATAAGCCAAAATCTAACGAAGAACCAAAATAGACTTGCACTAGGGTTGAGAGATCAAACTTGCTATAAACACAATATATCTGCTTTGATTCATCATTGGGAAATCCCTCTCAGGTGCAGGCGATCCTCAAATGGATGAAGAATAGAAATGATGAAGCCCCGATTCATTGAATTGAATGAAATTGAATAGATCCATGGTTTTGAACGAAACTCTAGATTTTAGAAATTGAAGGATTAAGAAGCTTTGAGCTGGGATGATTTTGGGTTTCTACTCTGCATGGTAAGGCACACCAATTGCTAGAACTGTAGGTCGCTGGTGGAGGCACTGACGATGCGGTGGCTCAGAATGTGAGAGAGAGAGTGTGTGTGTGTGTGTGCGCGCGCGCCCGTGTAGAAGTGGGAATAATGGTGAAAAATGTCTCATTGTATTAGGACTATATTCACACACCCACACATATATTTACAATATGGTGTAGTGACAAAAATATCCTTACAAAAATATAATGTTCTAACAAAATATAGTTTACTGAACTGGAAAGAAGAACAATCAGTCAATTGCTTTAAGTGATTCTGGCAATTCTCGAGGATTAGAGACCCAGGTAATTGTGGAATACTTTCAATGAAATTGATTCACTAGTGCCCCAAGAAAGAAATTCATTGTTGCTATAGATCTCTTGAGAATTCATTACTGCAAGTTGGCAAATGGGTGGATGTTATTTTTAATACTGGAGCTTTATTACAGAGTGAGCATGATAGAGTATAAGTTTTGAGTGAATTTAGTGCTGGAGTTTTAAAATAAAGGAAGCATGAAAGAATGAAAATTAAACTAAAAGAACATAGGACATATCAAATAAGGACGGTTTTTTTTTTTTTTTGGGGGAGCTTTCTTGAATTGGTTGAAAATTATTTTCATGTATTAAATCAGCATTTATAAATTATACAAGATGGGTTTTTATGTTTGAATGCTGATATATTTTAAACCCTAATATTCTTGCTCACCAGAGAAGGAGGTGGCTTGTCTCCTTGGTATTGAAGGATATTTTAACTTATATTATGACTTTTACTGCCTACTTGTGTTAGCATATGAGCATTCAAAAGTACCACCAAGTGTTTCAAATAGGCTACGGAGATATAGGTCTGCTTTTAGCCTAGATCAATTTAAAATTGAGATTGAATCTATATTGCTCTGCTTAAATAATCAAATATGAAACTTTATAGCATGAGCATGGAATAACTCGGGGGGATCAAATGAGTCTTTTGAAGCAAACACAATGACAAGCCTTCTTAGTATGAATTTGGTGAGAACTGAAAAGAAATCAAAAGAAACAAATCACAGGGGTAGTAATATTGGTAACTCAAAGGGGATATGTGAAGCATATACCCTCCTTGTAGCATTTGTGAAAAGACACACCTCGCATGTACCCTCCTCCTTGTAGCATTTGTGAAAGGACACACCTCTTAGAAAAAGATTGGTGGTGCAAAGGAAAAACACAATGCACTTTTTTCAACTAGCTAGTGTGTCTTAGGGTCTGTTTGGATTGTTGAATTAAAATTGAAATGTGGAATTATAACTTTAATTTCAATTCTATCGGAGTTGATTTCTAATTCTTTTGTTTCTTACCTGGAAATTCCGAAAAAAGTTCCCTTATAAGTTGTGTCCCATTGTTTTTCGAGGTACTCTCGCTTCTAACATTACATAAGGAATTTAGATTATGAGAGAAAATTGATTTTTAGACCTGATTAAATTTTTAACGATGCATATAATAAAGGAAATGATTTTACCAACCGTATAATATGTTTGTATGTATTCTGAAATAATTTCAACCCTAGAGCTTTTGAACATTTATTTAGCTGACCAACAGTGTCGTGGATGTTGGACATGTTACTTTTGGTGGAGAAGCTTGCCTGAAATTGGGAACAAATAAAAACTAGAAAGCCTATGATGATTCCTGCAGCTTGCTTTTTCTGGACGTGGATCAGGATGCAACACTGATTTAGTTGATCAAGAACTTGAGGAGTCAGGCATTAACTCAGAATTAGGATTCCCTGTCAAGGGTCTATTCGTTCTTCTTCAGTGTAATTCTTCATTCGGGTCACTATTTTTGAGAGCTAGATCTCTTGGATATCTATTGATATTGTCCGGTTGTCCATTAACCAGAATTCTGTCTCTGGCCATTTTGTAAATTATGAACAAAGCCATTATGATGTAGCTACTTCGCACAAAGAATGGAGAGTTGACAACTAGTTGGTGAGCCAAACTTGTCCTAGGCAAATCATGATCCAGTTCATGTACAAAGAATGAAGGGTTGGCAACTCCTGATTCATGTTATGTACTATATTGCTAATTTTGTGATAGGAGAATCATGAACCAGTCATTTCAATTATGAAGATTTTACCTCCCAATTCTTGTCTTCTTGATTTCTCTCATGTTTTTCAACTTGCTTAACTTTTATGGCTTTCATGCTTCATCTATCGAATATGCTATCTGGAAGGTGGAACCTTGATGATGTACTCTGTTTTTAAGTAACAATTTCTTTCATTAGGGGAAATATAAAGTATATTACTTAAAAACCTGATTACAGGAAAGACAAGTTGTACTTGTTTGCATATGTAATCTTTGCTAAGCAAGAAAAGAACGATGAATAAATACAAGTATGTACCAATTTGTTTCCAAGTGACCTTAAGTAGGTAGCAATTGCACTGCTCTATCTCTTTAAACATCATTTTGGCTTTAAACATGTTAATGCATGTCATTTTTAGTGAGGACTTCTCATATTTTTGTTGGTTCCATTTGCATTCTGTCAAAATTCTCTCCTTGCAATCAAATAGTGGCATTGTGAGGGTTATTATGATTTAGGATTATATCTACGAGCTTCTTGCACCTTAGGTGCCTGCCTCTGATGCTTTGTCTATATGATTAGTTTTAACCCAGCAAGAGTTCTACCCAAATACTTACAATTGCTCATGTGCTTGCAAAGAGATCATGCTAAAAAAAATTCAATGCTCATATATTTGACTTCTTCTGGTTCTCATATCTTGACAAGAAAATGTCATCCTGAAAAGTTTAAAGGGACTGACAAAGGAAGCTTGTATGTCACTAGCCAACTCTTCTATTCTGGTTCTCATATCTTGACGAGAAAATGGCATCCCTAAAAGTTTAAAGGGACTGACAAAGGAAGCTTGTATGTCACTAGCCAACTCTTCTATGGGGACTTAAGATGTGTAATTTTGTTCATATGGTTAATTGTTCAGGCGCCAGCAAAGAAACAAGAAGAAACTAACCTCACAAAAGTTACTGTTCAGCTAGCCTAAATAAAAGGACAGCTTGATTTATGATCTTGTGCTATGCAAGGGGTCAAGGTCATGGTCAGACCACATGTTGAGGCAGGCCAAGTCTGGTACAAAAAGAGTGGTTGACTGATTGCTGAATTTGAGAGAATACGGGTAAAGAGCGAAGCTGAAATTCTTATAGAAAAATAATAGATGCCAATGATTACAAAATTAGAAGAGAATTACTCAACCTTTAATTGATCTTACTTGGAACGCACTCACCTAGGGGATTGGAACTCCCAAACCAATCTAGGATGACCAATACTCTCCAAGGGCTGAAGCTCACTTTCAAATGAAAAGATTTACTCTTAACTCTGTTTTTGCTAAGAGAAAACAGAAATTAGACCTTGTCCTGGAACCATCAGATAGGTAAAGGGATTATCACTTTGAGCCCTTCTCCATTCGGCTGGGTCTTGGCTTTTTCAGGATTCTTCCTTTTGAATCACACCTCGAAGTTGCATTACTGAAGATATTGGGGAGGGATGGCAGGTGGCTGATTTGTTGGTTCTTTATAATGGCTCTTTTAATGAAGGGGACGGCTGCATCAACTTTAGGTCTATCATACTTGATTTTACCTTATATAATACAAAATGCCATTTCTACTACTCACACCCTAAGGTAGTAGTGAATTTAATAACCCTAAGTTTAGTTGTACAGCTAGCCTAAATAGCACATAAAACAACGGATGAATTGTGAGTTACACCCTAAAGTAGTTTTCTTCTCAGATTTGTTATCACTATTTCTGCCCCCCTTGTGCTTTTGTCGTTGGCATCTAATAATGCATTCTAATGGATCTTCCAAAATGACAGGGAGAGTGCAACTCCAGACAAGGTTAAGGAAGCTCATCGGAAGGTAATGGTTGCAAACCATCCTGATGCTGGTGGCAGCCATTACCTTGCTTCTAAGATCAACGAAGCTAAAGATGTCATGCTTGGGAAGGCAAAAGACAGCGGGTCTCCATTTTAATGCTGGAGCTGACACAAATATTCAGTTAACTGTCATGCCACTTAATCCCTGGGAGAAACATTTGTTCTTGAGCTATATCCATGTTAAGAAACCAGAAAGCCTATCTCCCTGTGTAGACTTCAGAGAAAGGACATTGGGAAATGAAAGTAGGTCTCAGGTTCAGTTAAAAAAGGCCAAACGGTAAGGGAGGAAACTTTGAAGAGGAAAGGAAAGGGGGTGTATGTATTTTTACATTTATTCAACTACTTGAGAAGTGCCTTTTAGATTTATGTGTGGCTATCTGTTTGGTGTTGCATCTGTTGTTAGTCTCTTAAACATCTATTCTTATTTATACCAAACAAATGAATAAATTGAGAATATTTATCCATTGTTACTGACCCTTTTTTGCTTATGCGTTGTTCATGTGGTTGCTTCTCTTTAAGGTAAGCTGCTATCACTGTTTGGTGGGACCTAACCCCCTAAAATTGGGGATGTGTCAAGATGAGATTGGCCACAGTTGATTGCTGACTGGGTTTATGGAGTGGAATGTGTTGTGTAAACATTGAGCACAGAGAGATGGGACCTCTTTACGCAGGGTCCTCAATTTCTATTCCGAGTTCGCCTAAGGAGCCATGAACACAAGCGAAATCGTAAACTTTGACAAGCAACCAGCGATGATTGGTGTTCATTTAAAAGTTGTGATATGCAATTTGAGAATGAATTTGACTCGAGAAAATTTTCAAATGGGCTATGGATCAAATAATTCGAATCTTATATCATTAATACAAATAAGAGTTAGTAGTATTGGAATATCTTCCACATTATATTCTGACATTCAAGTTAAAATTGTGCTAGTCAAACTAAACTGAAAACATTGAGGAATGATTATGTTTTCTGTAGTAAAAATGATAATTTAGGATAAGAAAAGAACTTTAAAGTTTTTAGACTATAAGTGCTGTGCCCTATTAGGGACCCTTAGAGAAGGCAGAAGAAAAGTGGCTCTCAAATATTCTTTTGAGAGGGACAATAATATTCTCTCAATTGAAATATCTTGAAGTTGGAAAAGAAAGAGAAGATAAGAACCTTTGGCTTAGGTAGTTTTTGTCTAAAAATGCTAAGAATGCTTCAGAATTTGGCATCTTTAAGCTTTTTCTAGACTTCTTAAAATAAGTGGGCCTGATAATTTTGATAGAATAATGTCATATTTATAGAGACTCTAATCATATCCTAAAAATAGCCATGTAATCATGTTATAGTGAAATCATGGGTGTGAGAGTTGTTTCATTAATTAGTGAAAACTAACATTTATATTTTGATTAACTAATGTTATACTTTTATAAATTATGAGATTTGATTGTTACTATAATAATTATGGATTTAATATAAATAGTATAAATTACTAGTCAATTGATTAACTTTTGATTTGAAGTTCTTTTACTTATGTAGAGCTTTAGCTATTGAGAATACCATGTTTACATGTAATTATATTTTATTAGATTTTTTATATTTTATTAATAATCTAAAATTTCAAACACATTAGACATTTTAAATATCTTAAATTTCGTACATTATAAATAATTTATATATTTTAGAACTACAATATGATGCTATCAGAGCTATACTATTATGCTAATTGAGTCATATTAAGATACCAATATAGTTAAACTAAGGGCATGTTAGTATAAAACTTTTAATGGGATCATACTAACATACATGTGGAAACATGTTAGGCTATCGACGGAGTTATACTAGAAACCTTGGTTTGGTATATTGGTCTGACAACATAAACACTCTAACACAAGCACTTTTCGAGTAATGGCATTCTGTTTTGAGACTACACCTCACCTTTAAGATATGGTCTTTTCGTATTGTTTTGAGATCATTGAATATAAATTTAATGGATGTCAATTTTTTTTTAAAAAATTATTTTAAATTTTATTTTTCTAAAAATTATATTTGGGCCGTTGAATTTGTATTCAATAATATATCACAAAAATGAGGTGTAATTATACAACGTGATTATAAAAAGTTATTATGCTTTGTTACATTAAAATAATAACATAATAATAGCTTGATAAGTATAAAAATTTTAGAAACACTTTATTATTATACAGATCTTACTCTAAATTAGTTTGATCAGTTGCATATTTTTAAAGGTAAATTATTTTATATTAATTAAATAAAAAGGTAATATTATAATAATAAGTAAATATATCTTATTAGTGCATAAATTGGAAAAAAAAAATGATGATAAACGCTCATGTAACAGTACGCCACGTGAACAAAATCTTTGGATGCTGTGACGATTGACACGTATTTTATTCTGAAAATAATGATATTCATATCACCATTTTATCACTATTTTATTGAAATTAGTTAGTTAAATAAATAATTATTTTTTGTGACTTATTTTTCTGGGTATTATTATGGAAATATTACGTCATTATTTAGACGTAAATGGCGTACAAATGAAGTATGAGTAATAAGTTTTTTATTATTTATCAAGCGAAATATTTATAAATTATCTAATAATTGTATTTAAACTACTTTTAATATATATATATATATATATATGCTTTTTATATAAATTTATTAATATAAATATATAGATAAGATATTATATTAATTGAGATATTTTTAAAATATTTTAAAAACATATCCTGATATTATCTATTTCAAAATACTGCCCAACTATTTTTTAAAGTTTTTTAATAATTATTTTACTTAAAGCTTTGTACGTTCAAAAGTATTAAAAAGTTTAAAACGTTTATAAAACATTAACCCTATTAAAAATTGATAATATTTTTTTTGAAAATATTTAATTAATTTTTTATTTAAAAAAATTGTTTCATAATATTTTTTTTGATAAAAATATAATAGTACAATAAATAGCTAAAATAAGCTGATAAAGAAAATGATATGATTGAGGGTGATAGGTTTGATACTTAGTAGGCTAACCCAGAGTCCGGTCCACTTGAAAAAGCACCCGAAAAATAGTAGTTTAGTGAAAGTTCTGTGAAGGCTAAGGGCCAAAGTTGGCTAGAAAATGGCTTAACCAACACTGCTCAAAGTGGAGTAGTGCCGCGCCAGCCGCTAAAGCCTATTGCGAATGGACTCATCTGTTAACACAAATATTCTCAAAATATAAGTTATGATTTTGCATCGCCTTAGGACGGCAAATATGGCTCGATAAAAATCTCCCTAAAAGGAAATCATTATACAATGACCTTTCATGATCACCTTGATAAAAGAAAAAATATTACAGCTAACACTTAATATCTCCAGAATATTTATATATATATATCACATATAAGATGGCAATCATAGTTTTGTAATGTTTTTAAAAAGATTTTATAATCGGCCCGAATGATGTTCGAGGATAAATGGAGAGTTTGGACGAGCAACCATTCCGATCACTTAAGATTTATAAATTAGCCTCGCTATGTAAGTGTCCCTTCTCCAATGCCAGAAGAAGGGGATTAGTCCTCACAATCAAGCCCTTGAGCAATCGATTCTCACCTGTTAAGCAAAATCATTTTTATGCTCGGAGAATTTAGCCAAATGCACTTTGGATACAGGTCATCCCCTCTTAAAGCCATTATTATTTAAGCGCATTTCAAAAATATAAAGATACTTATCGAATTATACTTCTCATCTTATTATTTTAAATATTTATTTTTAAATAAATAATTTTAAAATAGTTAATTTTAATTAATTTTTAATTTTTTATAATATATTTTAAAAGAAAAATTAAATATATAAAAACATATATTTACGTATTAGTTTTTTTATCTCTTCAAAAAGATAAAACGATAAACGGGGATCCACAAACGCTAAAATTTTGATTCGAAATAACAAAAAACGTTTTGTCCGTGCATCAGCTTCATCTCTGATAATTCCGTTATCCAGGGATTATTATTTCTTAAAAATATAAAGATACTCATTCTTATTATTTTAAATATTTATTTTTAAATAAATAATTTTGAAATAATTATTTTAAAATAGTTAATTTTAATTAAGTTTTAATTTTTTATAATATATTTTAAAATAAAAATTAAATATACGAAAACAACAATCCTTTTATCTCTTCAAATAGATAAAACGTACGGGGATCCACAAACGCTATTCGCCAACGTGTCCGTGCATCAGCTTCATCTCTGTTCCGTTATCCACCTCTAATTTTTTTTTTTTTTTTTTCCGATTCATAATTTTTCTATTATCAAATATGTAGATTTATTATAAAAATTAGTGTAAATTTTATGTGTTTGAATTTAAGAAATTGTTTAAATTTTTAATTTCCTTATTTTTAAAATTTTATTTATAATTTTTATTTTATACATAAAATTACAAAATTAATAAATTTAAATATTTAATTTTAAATATAATTAACCTAAATTTATCTTTATTATAGTGTCTAATTTATTTTTAGATTTTTATATTTAAATTTTTTTTGATAAAATATCAATATTTTTTTATTTTAGGATTTTTAGTTTTTAACAAATAATTATTAAAGGTGGATAATGGATTATTATTTAAATTCTTAACTAAGAAACAAAATTTAATAACATAAAATAAGAAAAATAAAAAAAATAAGGCATATTTTTTCTCTAACAATCCATTATTCATTAATTTAAAACTAAAAATAAAAAAACAAAAATTAATGAAAAATTTTCATGAAAATTACCAGGAAGGACCTGATCTCTCCATCTCCTGTCTCCTCTCAGATGCGCAGGCACACTTGCTCAAAAATGGCCATGGCTTTCTTAGCTCTGTGACCCAAAAAAAGAAAAAGAAAAAGAAAAATTTACCGTGGCTACCGATTGATAGTCAAGCATAAGCTATGTCTTCTTTCCCTCCCAACTCATCAGATAGGGATTTTCTCCCGGGAAGAAATATATATATATATATTATCTTTTGCGCTCATTCATTTTCAAGCTGCTACAAATAATATTGGGAGTAAAACTATCTTCGTCCCCCATTATCCTCTTACAATTTTGAAATATTCAATCTAAGTCTGTCCAAGAAAGCTAACTTGTGCAGTGTAGTAGTTCTCATTCTACGATCTGATTCGCACCAGGATTGTTATACGATGGACTTTTATATGGCTTTTTGATGGTTCATTCCATAAGTTCCATTGCCAAACACCCGTTTTTGTGTTTGTAATGTCAAGGATAAGTTTTGCTTCGGCAGATCTCAGTTATTGAAGTATCTGAGTTTACGGGGCTGTTTTCCATCTCTGATGCAAATTTTATATTTAATTCGATTGTATTTGGTGGTTTATAGTTTCTTTGATCGGTGAAGTGTTTGGAGTTGTTCTCAATTGGGATTGCGACGGGAGAAGTGGGAGTTAGGGTTTTAGATATGGTTTCTGGGAATGTCCCGATTGAATCATTTCTTAATTCCATTCAGGCTGTTAAAGACGCCTTCTTACCTCTAGAATCTAGTATAAAAAGAGCAGCAAAAGATCTTGAGTTTTCCTGGATAGGACCGAAGAAAGGTTCCAGTTGTGTTGAGCTGCCTGGGGAATTGAATAGAGGTGCTGCTGCTGGTAATAATGGTAAGAATTGTAAGATTCATTTGTGCTGTCGGAAGAAAAGAAGTACGCACAATGCTACTAATGATGACAGGAAGAAGGGACTGTCTGCTAAGATTCCTGTGAAGACATTTTTGAGCATGTTGTCGCCGAACTGTGGGAGTAACGATCACTTGAGAGGTGTATCGAAGGAAAGTTCACGAGAAGTGGATTTGGTAAAGGAGGACGGATCTTGCATGAATTGCTTGCAGTTTGCCATGACATGGTCATTGTTGCTTAATGGGTTTGTTCAGGCCTTTCAGATTCCATTTAAATCCGGTAAAAAGCGGGGTCAAAAAGTGGTTGAGGAAGAAAAGGATTGTTCAGACACCCCTGTACACATGCCAACGGCAACAGTTTCGCAGGGATTCAGAAAAAAGAAGTGAAAATGGGTCAGTTTATTGTGGCGTGGCCTAATGGGGAAGCAACATGTGATAAAGGAAACAATGCTTCCTTTGAACTTTTAATAGGCTTTATTTTTGATCAGTTGAACCAGAACTTGCAAAAGCTTGATCAGGGTGTAAAACAAAAAAGTTTAAAGGGTTGTGATGCTTCAACTCTATCTCTATCGACCCCTCATTTTGATCATTTGAAGACAATTCCAAGTATATCAAAGGGCACAAAAGTAGATGTGAATGGCTTTTGGGGAAACTTTAAGTTCGCAAGAATGGGAGGTGCACCTCCTACTTTTGCTGGAGTTACTTCTTCCGTAAAGGAAGATGTTGATGTTGGGGTTAATATAAATATCAGGGAAGAATCAGGAGGCGTTTCACCTCAAAAACTAGCCAGTGGGTTGCTTAATATTCCATTATCAAATGTTGAGCGTTTGAAATCAACACTATCAACTGTGTCAATTACAGATCTGATTGAGCTTGTGCCTCAGCTTGGGCGCTCTTCTAAAGATATCCCAGACAAGAAGAAGTTATTTTCAGTGCAGGATTTTTTCAGATATACTGAGGCTGAAGGTTTGTTCTGAGGTGCTTGCTTGCCGATCTTGTTTAATGGTTTTTTGGGATGGCACAGCATATTCGCTGCTATCTCTAAATTTTATTTCTTGCTTGTGTGCTAATATATGGAGCTCAAACACAATAATATGTTGCACTCATTCACTGCATTTTAGTAATTCTCAGGCTATTGCTGCCTTCTGCTTAGGGATGTTAGTTCATCTTCTGGTGCAGGATTTTTCAATCTTTGGAACAAGCTCTTAGAATTTTTAAATTCAATACTAGTACTGTGTATTACGAGCTTTAGAATTACGGATACATCCAAATGTATGCTGTGTTTTGTCTTCCTCAGAGGTGCTCATTACTAAAGCATCTACTTCATTGTTGTGAATGGTATCATGAAAATCAAAATATCGTTTCCTCTTGAAAGTCGTGTGAGACTCATCTTTATACCCCATATTGCTTATAATATCAGAAAAAAGGAAGATGTACAGGAGCAATTTTTCTCTTCTGCTATGTTTTGTACCTACTTGGAATTAATTGAATTGTTGGAGAAGCTGAAGTGGCAAAAGTCATTTTCTGGTTCTGTTCTGAACTCTGTATTTGGTGGCATCGACATTTCCACTTGTTTGCATGTTAGCATGCTTTTATCATGAGAATTTTATGAGAGGTAGTTTTAGTATAGAGTCAGTAAAGAAATGAACATTTGTTGCCTCAACAATATCTACATCCACGCTTGATTCTGTTCTTCTATGCCAGAAATCATTCCAAATATTTTTTCATATCTCTTTTTTGCTTGAGCTAGCCTCTTCTTGTCTGGTGTGTGAGTTCCAGATTGTGATAAATGTGATACAGGCATACAGCTGTCATCTTGTAGGTGAAAATGACATGAGAATGCATTTTGTTTATTATTTCATATGAAAATTTACTACGGTATTATAGAGTCTAACTCCTTTCCTTGGAAATAAAAAGGTAGCACCAAATAAAGAAAAGGGCAAGATGGCTTTTGCATGGTCTAATTTTCTTGGTTCAAGTTGATAGAACATTGATAAGATTCTTATAGTAATTTAAACTTTGGTGAATTCTCATATGACAATTCATTTTGCATGTCTGATATTTTCTCTACACAACCATTGTGTCACCTCTCTCTTCCATCATTCATCCTTTTTGACAAAATGGTCATAACATTGCTACCTAGATGGCTACTAATTGCTTGAGGAAGCAGCATTAGTTCTTTTAATTTACTAGTCATTGGATAATGTGATCAATTTTACTGTCTGTAAGCCCAGGGATAATAGGTATTGCTAGGAAAATGAAATGACCAAGGAAAAGGGGAAGAAAAGAGGTTCTGAGCATCGTTTACCTGTTGCAGGGAGGAGGTTTTTTGAGGAGCTGGATAGAGATGGGGATGGCCAAGTAACATTGGAAGATCTGGAAATTGCAATGAGTAAGAGAAAACTACCTCAGAGATATGCCAGGGATTTCATGCGCCGTGCCAGAAGTCACCTGTTTTCAAAATCATTTGGCTGGAAACAGTTTCTGACTTTGATGGAGCAGAGGGAACCAACCATTCTCCGAGCTTATACCTCTTTATGTTTGAGCAAGTCTGGCACACTGCAAAACAGTGAAATTTTGGCATCACTAAAAAATGCCGGACTTCCAGCAAATGAAGACAATGCTGTTGCTATGATGAGATTTTTGAATGCAGGCACTGAGAGATCCATATCTTATGGACATTTCCGCAATTTTATGCTTTTGCTCCCTTCAGATCGGCTCCAAGATGATCCTCGGTAAGTGAATCATTCCTTCATGGTCTTTGTGGAAGTCTTGTAAAGCTCTGAAAGTGTCATTTTGTACTTGCTGCCAGTTGCATGAGAGCTTTTAAAATATACTGTTTGACTCTTTGAAGTGTACCAAATGTCATTTAATCTAGTACTTCATGATGTGGGGAATGCTAATTCAAATTAGAGTATTAAGGATGAATTTCCTAGTTTCTTTTAGGTTGTAATACTGTAGGGTTGTGAGCAATGTCTCGCAATAAACACAGAACTTTGGTGCAGATATCTAGTAATAATGCAGTTTTCACATGTAAGAAGACATTTGAAACCTCTTATTCAGCTACATAGTAGACACTTTTTTTAGGGGGGGAGGAGGGGTCCACTTTGTTTAGCTGTTTTAATCTTAAAATTGAAGTGCTAAGTAGGAGTTTAGCTGGTGTTTGTTTTCTCTTATTTGATGTTATTGGGTGGGGAAAACTCAGAAGTGCTAGAATTTTGGGCATTGCAGGATTTAGTATTCGTTCACCAAGAAACAGAATATTTCTGTCGTCCCTGGATTCTAAAAGTCATTTTATTACTTAAACGTTGAGCTTATTCTACTGGATATGGGGAGGGCATACTTAGAGTAGACTGCCACAAATTTTGCTCCTTGGGAAGTTTAGGTGCTTGATGGTAGCCACTAAGTGTTACATGAACATCCTTTCTTCTTCTGACTTTTGGACTGAATCGTGAATAGGATACTACTTTACTGGCTTTATAAAGGTATAATGCATTGAGATCCCTCTGAAGTGCTGTCTGTTGACAACACAGGTTTATCATATTGAGTCATGTGCATATATATATAATGCAAACTAACACATAGTGGCTAGTGATACACTGATATTAAGCAATTTATCTATTCTCAATTTGAAATAAAAGATTTTGTTTGACCTTCAAATTAATGTTGCAAGGAATATTTATAAATCAATTGATGTATTTCCTTTGACCTGAGATAATTATTAATAATGATAATTAATGATTTATAAATTATAGGTAAATTTAAGTTAATTTGTATTGGGACATGATATGTTAGATTCATGGGAGTATCAAATGGATATTTTATTTCTTGTTGACAAATAAAAATTATTTTTAATATCTTAAAATAATAATTAAGATTTACTATATGTGTTTATGTGTGTAATTAGTAAAATAAAAAAATAATTAAAACAGTTTATTAAATAAAATTATTAATTTATGAAAACAATGAATTTTTTTTTTTGGAAAATAAGTTTGATTTAAATAATGCAAACAAATATTTCTAATCTTTTAAAATAATAAAGAAATACCATATAAGCTACTATTAAATATCTACTACGAAAGTAACTACGAGAAGTAAAGAGGATAAAGCAAAGGTGTTTTTTGTTGCAACAAGGGAAGTAATGGAAATGGCACACTAAAATAAATACTATTAAAGAAAACAAATTAGACGCCTAAGAGATAAAGAGGAACAAATAGACCTAAAATTGTCAAGGAAAGTTACCAAACAAACGTGTCTGAAATTTGTGTAGCCGAACATGGCTTCTTTGCTTCTTTCCTCTTTGTCTCATGTGCAGGCTTTCTCTGTATTTTTTCCAAAGATCTTTTTATTTTTTCCAATTTTTGAACTTCAAACAAACACATTTGAATGAGGTCTTGCTTGTTTGCCGGATTAGTTTTTCACTAGGTGTTGGTGTGTGGAACGATGGTGGGCTGATGTTTAAGTGGTGATGGATGGTATTGACTTTACGTGTTGACAATGTAGGGAATAATATAGGATTTTTGACTCTGATACTAAATTTGATGCAAGAAAGGAAAATAGGGAAAGCAAGAAGAGAAAGAGGGAAAGGGAGGAAGCAGAGAACAAAATAGAGAAAAGGGAGAAATAGAGATTATTAGGGGAAGGAGAAATACAATCTCTCAATAATAATTCAATTCATCAATAACTAATCAAATAATAAAATTTTCTAATAAATGACAGTTTAAAATAAGGAATAATTAGCTCATAAGAACTGCAATTGTATAAACAGCTACCGCTTTCCATAACGGATAAAAGTGCAAACCTATAACTATAGAAATAGAAATAAGGCGCCAAAGATAATATTGTTTCGGTAAAGTAGAGGAGCCAATTGAAAAGAGGTGCACAAATGACTTGTGTTTTTAAGAATTAGCATACAAAGGAGGAGATAAGTTAAGCTAGTATACTAATACTAGTGAAGCTTAGTAGTTGAGGATAGGTAGACTAAAGGAATCATTTTCATGTGAATAACATTCGTTGCCAAAACCATTGTTTTTCCTATTGACATTGACTCCTCTTTCTAGCTCCTTTATGCTTACCAATACTTACATTCTTTGATTACTTGTTATATTTCTTATACCTAAATAATAATAAAATATAATTTTTTATATATATCCAGAGAACTATACAAACTACAAAATATCCCAATATAACAAAATAGGGAAACAAATCAAATCCAATAAGCAATTAGATATCAATACATCTCAAAAATGCCTGCATCATGTGGGCACCCTTCCACTTGAACTACCCTACTGGGGCCTGTAGTACCATGAATTCTTACATTGCTTTTCTCCAGCTATGGAGGAAATATCTTGTGACAAACAATTTCTCTAAGTTTAGAATACTGAGGCTAAATGGTTCAGCAGCATCAGGAAACATGTATAGTGCTATTCTAGTTTTGTGGTTCAGGGTTCAAGTTACCCCTTTGCTGCGCTTAGGGCTATAAGTGAACCAGTATGCCCATGAACTACCTGATAAGATCTTGTTTTCATTTCTTTATTAAAGCTTGTTTAATTCACAGCCACAGCTTGAATGTAGGTAAATCTATATTTTTAACGTTGCAGTACAGGCTTATTTAGGATTATGATAGAATTCATTTGGTTTCTCAATTTGCTCATTGTAGACTTACCAATAATATAATTATGGCTTGGTAAAGGTTACATTTACAAATCCACTAAAATGTTTGGTAAATAGTTGTCTCGTACTATTTAATCAAAATTTTATACTAACTCGATCAATTTTGTCAACCAAAAAAATTAGATCAATTTTATATCCTAAGCCCTATGTATAGCTAGTTTAAATGGGTATTTCTAAATAAGTTAATATAGGATCCTGCTCTTCAAGAGCTCTTTTATCAATCATCTGTTATCACAAACCTTAAAGAAAACTTGTATTCTTTATATGTTGTAAAAGCTTGTGAAAAACTTGAGCTTGTTCAATAATTAGATAAACAAAGTTGAGCAAATGTAGTGAAACTCTAACAAAAAATCAGCTGGAACTTGAGCTCAATTAAAAAAAAAAAAAAAACTTGAAACATGTCAAAGATCAGCTTGGCTCACTAAGCTCTTTCACATTCCTGGTGCATGTGCCCTCTAGATTTGGCTGCATAAAATAAAATGGATTGAATGCTTAGTTTCAAGGGTTTTTTGAAGCATGTTAGATGGTTGTTCCTTTCTTTTCTTTCTTGTTAACAATGTTCAGAGGATTTCAAAATGCTTTAGGTTATTCAGTGGTGAATCCTATTTAGTATATTGCTATTTTGCTCCTTGCTATATGCATCAAATAAAATGGATTGAATGCTTAGTTTCAAGGGTTTTTTGAAGTGTGTTAGATGGTTGTTCCTTTCTTTTCTTCCGTGTTTACAATGTTCAGAGGATTTCAAAATGCTTTAGGTTATTCAGTGGTGAATCCTATTTAGTATGTTGCTATTTTGCTCCTTGCTATATTAAGTGAAGGTTGAGAAGAACTTGTTGTGGGTGATGTGGCAGGAATGTATGGTTTGAAGCTGCTACTGTGGTTGCTGTTGCACCACCAGTGGAAATACCTGCTAGCAGTGTTCTGCGTTCTGCCTTGGCTGGAGGCCTTGCATGTGCACTTTCCACTTCTTTAATGCATCCTGTTGATACTATAAAGGTAAGATATTTATATTACTTTTCTTTTTGTGATTTTGATTTTGATTTGTGTTCTTCTGTGGAACTATAGTGGTCATTTATCATTTATATCATTGCTTCTCCGTCCTGTAATCTTTCAGGGGCATCTGCACCAACTTAGTCCCTATTTAGTTAGGCTGTTGAGAATATTTTTGTTGTGGACAGTTTGTTGTTTACTATTGTTGTTGAGATTAAATATAAAAATAGTGTTTTATTAGATTGTTGTTAGCCGTTGCTGACTAGTGAGTACATCTGTTATTTTATTTGATATATTTATTTGTTTTTCAGAACATTGGAAAGTAAAAACTTCAAAAAGATCAAAGAAATATACTAACCTACCAAAATAAGAACTTTTTTCCACTGTGTGCTCATCTCACAGTGTTTTATTGGCCTGGCAGACTCGACTACAAGCATCAACACTCTCCTTCCTAGAGCTCAAGTCAAGACTTCCTGAAATTGGAGTTCGGGGATTATATAGGGGTTCAGTCCCTGCAATTCTTGGACAATTTACCAGGTTATCTTTACATTCCCACACCTCGGAATCTCTTCAAATGAATTAGTGATATTCTCTAATTATATTGTTGACTTTACATCCCAGCCATGGTTTGAGAACTGGAATTTTTGAAGCAAGTAAGCTTGTGTTGATAAATGTTGCTCCTACGCTTCCTGATATACAGGTAATGATTGCTGTCCTCCCTGTCTTCATAGGTCTGTTGATGATTACTACTTGACCAATGAAATGGGTTATGTCTTTCCTTTTCATATTGTTTGTTGCTCACGGGGTTGGTATATCTTAGGAGGTACAATTTCAGTTATCCTGTTTGGAATAGGTCAACATGCATCATAATACCTTTAATACATGTAGTTTCTAATGTAAATTGCCCTTTCTACCTGTTTTCCTTTGGCTTCTTATACCAGTGTAGTTTCTATAAACAAATGTTCAGAGATGAACTCATTTCTTTCATTATGCCAAGTAAAATTCGTGCCTTGCCTCTTCTAAGTTGGTCATAGTGCTGTCTATTTACTTTCTTAATTGGTTCCTCATATTCTGTAGCTTCTGTAACTATTAAAATGTGAAGCTGCTCTCTTCTGGTAAGCACTTTTCCTTTAGTACATGGCATGGAAATGACTTTTTGTCTGTAAATATGTAATAAGTGGAGGAAACTAACAATGCTCAGTGAGTCAGTATGTAAATATCAAATAGAAAATAAAATTGTTAATGAAGTAGGATGGTGATACTTCAGTAATGTTTTCATATTTTGTGGTTTTTGTTCTGCAAATTGTCCATATAAAAGGGAACAAAAAGAGTAGTCCTTGAGTAGTGAAGTTGGGCCTTCTGGTCTGGACTGCTTCCAAGAATTTGGATAAGGTGGATGGGGAGTCATAGGAGTTACTTGAAGCTTTAATGTCCAACTGGGTTAGTTTAGGAAGTGTTTATCCCTCTGTATTTAGAACTTCTGGGTCCAAGCCCAAAATTTATCATTGATCTTCTTTCTTTTTAAAGGTAGATTATAAGAGGGTTTCAATTGTGCAGTGATGTGAGTGTTTTAGTGGAGAATCCACCATGGGCAAGTGTTCTTTGTCTTCTTAGTTCATCTGTGTGGGATTGGCAGCTTCATGCGAATGATTAAGTGGTGGCACTCAATGGTCAAAATTTTCTTGTTCTTATAGAAGATATCCAGCCTTTACCTAAGATGTTTCAAATTGGGTCCATTTAAGGAGATAGAGAATGCAAGGAGGAAGCATGACTTGATCATATGAACAATTCTCCTGCGCCTAACAAGAAGAAATTTTTTTGTCTCTTTGTTTGGTTTTTTTAGCATCTCCATAGGATAGAAGAGAGGATTTGTTGAGTTAAAAAAGTCAGTTTTGGTAAAGTACAATTATAGAGAAGGGTGTGCCACATTTCTAAATGTAATCAAGAATGTATAACTTTTTATGGTATTTTCTGACTATAAATATGACTACGATTCCCAAGGTTAGCAAAGGTTTTGCAATGTGATTTTGGGGCAATATATTCACTTTGAGTTTGTGGTCTTCTATGGCTGCAAAGCAGCAGCTGGTGGAGTAGTAGTCATTTTGATCAGAGAGTTGCTAGCATGGTTGGTTCTTTTACGGAGACTTGTTTATCTTAGTAGTGTCTCACACACTTCTATATTTAAGCCTTCTACTTAATTTTGCTATTATTTTTTTTAAATCTGCTCATCTTCTTTTTTATAATTTATTATTTTTTTCTTAAAGGTTGCTCAAAATTTTGTTGATAGAAATCATGAGATAAGTGGATATCATAAATAATGAATCGATTTCTTTTAAGACTTCTATAATTTCTTTTTAGTGACATTCCTCCCTTCTCAAATTCCTGTCTTCCTCCCCCTTCTATACCATGTGCTCTAAACGAAGCTTCACCAATAGGCATTTGCTTATCCTTTTCCCTCTTTAGTGTGAACATTTCGTCCTTTATATTCTCCTAAGACCCTTTGCTATAATCTTAATACCATTAGTCATCTTATCCATACATTATTAGTATCTTGACTCTCTTCCACTGCCCAAATCCCTTCTTCTGACATGTTTAAAATTTTTGTTGAGTTCTATTGCACTTGCTGCGATATTCGTTCTCTTTCATCTTTTAATGCTCACATCTAATTCCAGCTGTAGTTAAACTCTGTCCAGCATTGATTTTATAGTCCTCATGACAACAAATTATCTTGTTAAGAAAGAAAATTATATTACTATTTTTAGCACAGCTAAAGAAAAGTATGTGGCTTATGAATAAAAATATTGATATTTGGTTGCAACCATTGCTATATTAGTATTGGATAATATGTATCAGTATGGAAAACAAAATTTTTTAATAAATCTTAAGTTAATAAATAAATATCAATTGATATATTAACGATACAGTAACATATTGCAATTTTGTTACGATATTGGGACATATCAGTATGGGGGGTCGATGTTGATGTATATCGGTCGATATATCAGATAATCCGATATTTTATTTTATGATCTAACTACTTTAGACTCAACTCTTTAAAGGTTACATTGTGCATCTAATTTTTTTTTTTTCTTTTTTTAAAAGCAAGTGTTTACTATAACAAACTATGTTACAAAAGAAACTCTAGGATCATATGCTTCTAGTTGGTTTTATGACCCTATACTAAATCACCATGTAGCTGATTACATCCCTTGTTATCCTTGCCTATTTGCCCGTTTAAGTTTTTCCCTATGAAAAGTTTTCATCCTATCCTATCCTATTATAATACTATATAATCTTCAATTCTGTATATATCTTCTCAAAATTGTCTTTTACATATTTTTAATGACTCCACATGGTTTCTTTTTTATTGTTATAGTCTTTTATTTTGTTGTTGTGATATTCTCTGTGCTGTGGGTTCCAAGAATGTATAAAGGAAGAGGTTTACATTGGGTAGATGGCAGTCTGCATAAAGCTTTTGAGAGATCTTTTATGAGATTAATTGTGATACTTCTTACTGATGAAAAATGAAGGTTTTGTTTTGATGTTGTCTTCCAGCAGCTGATGGTGATTGTTTTGTTCAGGTTCAATCTTTAGCATCATTCTGCAGCACATTGCTTGGAACAGCCACACGAATTCCATGTGAGGTACTAAAGCAACGGTTGCAGGCAGGGATCTTTGAGAATGTTGGGGAGGCAATTGTGGGTACTTGGCAGCAAGATCGTTTGAAGGGTTTTTTCCGTGGGACTGGTGCAACTCTTTGCCGAGAGGTTCCCTTCTATGTGGCTGGCATGGGGCTGTACGCAGAGTCCAAAAAGGTATATGGTTATTTCATTTGTAGATAATTGCACTGCTTCTTAGTGGTGATATTTTCTTTTGGTGATCCTATATTAGCACATTCAGGCACTATGGGTGCCTGATTGAATCCTATGGTTTTCTGTTTTGTATTTTTATTGGTTGTGTGGTTGTTCCAATATAACAGTAGTTTTCCTCTTTCTACTTGCACCTTAATTATTGACTCAGAAGGTGTCAACAAAGATTTCAATCCTACTACATGAGGTTTGCTATTTAACTTCTTCAGCTATGTTGCCAGATCTAAGTGAGAATCTTTGGATTGCTGAAGCCTAGTTAAATCATTTTTTTTACTTCCTCGCTCCATGTCCTTGGTTTCCCTCTATGACTTTTTCCTTATTGATTTCATCCTTGCATTATCTTCTACCATTTCTTCTTCTGCAGTTCTAATATGTTCATCTCTATCTTTTGGAGTTACATGCCCATCTGTATCAAAAGCTATCACTGATGTAGGCATTAGATTTAAAAATTGAGTAGTCTTAGTGCCAATTATAATTGAGTTCGGGTTTTCTTCTTTGTTTTATGATGGGCAAGTCTATGCACTATACCAATGGGCATATGATTCTTCTACTTGCATGTAGCATCAAAGTTGCAGTTTATTAATCAAATATGCACATAAACGAGACAAGTAACATGTTCTAGTTCTCCTCGGGATAGGACATCATATGCTGCTGACTATTGTACAGTTAAAATTGCTCTAGGGCAGTGATTTGGAACTGCTGGTGCTGTTCCTTCTTCAGGTGTTGTTGATTTGGATCCATATCCATTTCAACTTGAAGTTCAAGATTTAAAGTTGTATGCTTTGTTACTATGTTACTTTGTTAATGAGCATTGGATACAAGTACTTGTCTCAATGTGTTGACTCACTATTTTACAAATTTTTCTTATATTTTTGCATTGATTTGATGAGAGTTCATGTACAAAACCCATGTCCTAGTATCATGTATTTGACACCTAGGTGCCGTGTTTGCCCTCCATGATCTGCTATGCGGTTTGCAAAAAAGTGCATTTGTTTTAAGATACTGTCATTGAGAACCATATTTTGTACACAGTACACTGATATGCTGTACGAAGGGTTATGGTGTACTTGGTGACCTGGGTACTATATGGTAAACCAAGAGTTTAAGTAAATGTTGTTGTGTGCATTCCAGATGCCTGGAATCTATATAGAAATCGAGACGCACTATAATGTAACTTATTCTTTTTGTCTTTAGACACATCCCAGTTTGTCCTTCCTGCGTTCCCCTCTTTCCTTTAATCTGTGTTCTAGTGCTTCACTATTCAGGACTTCAGTCCACCACAAACCTCCATCGACAACCACCTTGAATCAACAGCAAGGCTCTGTCCTGCACCATCACATTGCCTACTGAGCGACGCTAGTCTGTTTGCGTCCTATTTTTTCTTATACTCTTATGTCATGAAGAAAGATGCATCACTACAGCATACCTAACAAACTATTTTGATTGAGTGATGGATAGTTTGTTGGTGAGGGGGTATGATCCACAGATGTAAATATCTGCAAACACCGTCAGTATTGGGTCCCTGATATTGATATTTTTCCATACTGTAGCAATATCGCAATATGTTGCAATATCGGTAATATATGGTGATACATTAGTCGATACAGCTTTATTAGTTCATTATTTTTAGAATTATTCATTGATATATCAAAATATCGATATTTATTGACCAATATATTCAAAACTGATATGGCTGTGATTGATATTGATACCAATATTTTCATCCATGGTATGGTTGCATCGGAATTGGTGATGATCATTCTTTGGCAATCCCTTTCAGGTGGATGAACCAAAATAATTTGAATTAGGGCTTCAAATTTTAGGGTTACATGAAGCATGTTTGCTGGAAATTTTTTTGGATGATGATGCGGCTTAAATCATTTCCCTTTAACATCAAGATCTGGAGCTAATTAATGAAGGAAGAGTTCCCAAAGCTAGAGAGTTCCAATAGATGACGAATGTCTGGAGCCTAACAAATGAAGTGTTCCCACAACTGGAGGGTTCCAATAGCGAATGAGCAATTTAGATTTAAATAAGGGAAGAATTCCCAGAAGCTTTGCGTTATTTGGGTTTGCAGCAGGAGTTGCCTATAAAAGGTGAGCCTCAGTGAGTGTAAGGGGCAGCCATGAAAAGGATTCAAAGCAAGAGTTAATCCTCCATCAAAAGAGGGCATAACCTTTTGGTGATTGACTTGCTAAGTAGATTATTTGAAGGTTGAGTGAATCCCTTTTGAAGGACTGTCTGATCCCTTATTTTGTCATTGCTTACTGTTCTGAAATTTCAAATATTTGTTCCTTCCTCTGATTTTGCCTGGACTTGATCACTGCAAGTCTAACTCTTCAATCAGTTGTTTCCTCTACCATTCCTGCAAATCACAACTATTCGAAGGTAGCCTTGCAATCTGTCGCCGCCTCCACTGTTCCTGCAATTCAAAACAATTCAGTGTTAGCCTTTCAGTCTTGTAATCCAGCCTGCATCATATGAATTGGTTGGAGTGTATGATGCAGGTATTCTTAGCTGAACATGCTGCATCGGAAGAAGGGCAAGGAATTTGCTGTTAATTTCACTTCACTTATTGCAACAAATTTCATCCTCTCATTAATCTACTTAGTTAGAGGAAACATCTTCTGAAATTTGAAATATATTAAGATTATTCTTTTTGACTTCTTTCTTATTGCTTCCAACCTTGATGAAATTATTTTTCCTTGCTGGTGCATCTTTTTGACTTATATTTCAAGTGCTCACACCTTTTTAAAATGTCCTTCCATGGTCTTCTGATTTTTCTCATTGCAATGGTTTGTGCTGATAGACGGTACTTCTCGCTGATGGAGCTGTTTCATGACCCTTTCCATGCCAATGCTTCAACCTAATCTGTCTTCTCATTTTTTTCTTGTTATTATATTTCTGGGCCATGGAGAAATCATTTATTAACTATTATAACCTTTGAAATGCCTTCTGTGAATACGATATGGCATTACCCTCAAAAGACCAGATAATGCAAAATGGAGCAGCAGCTAGAAACCAAGAGAAGTTGCAGTTGCAGAAGGGCAACTAACTGGAAAACTGCATAAGTGAGCAAACATAGAGAGTGATAGAGAACCAAAAGCTGCCATGCCAAACAGAAACATGAAAAACCACAAAACCAGATGACTGACAGCTACAGCTGCGTTAACTATTGACTTCTGCTCATTTTTTCTTATTTTACTGGATAGAATGACAAGGCAGATGAGTGGAGTCACATAGAAAAAAAGGGGCAAGATTAGTAATAATAATATTTGCAAATTTTAATAAGTTACATCTATGAAAAATATGATGAGGGAAGGACCTCTAAATTTGTTGGGACGCTTTAAAAGTTAAGTCAAATGAAGTACCCGTGAGAAAATATAGGTTTGTTGTTGTTGGGGGAAAGAAAAGGAAAATGCAAACCTATAAAAACTTGGAATAAGTATTAAAAATTATTTAAAAATGCTTCTACTATCAAATGATATTGCACAGAATAGAGTAGGATGGTGAAACATAATTCATATAGTCGACCCCACTTAGTAAAACTTAAACATTTGTCGTGTGGTGGTTATAGTTGAGCTGATTTACATGTGCTGATTCTTGCGAATTTGTCTTTTGATATTGGTTTACATAAACATTCCTGTTCTTCACCTTGCCTTCTGTCGGATAGCTCGCTCAGCATCTCCTGCATCGGGATCTGGAGCCATGGGAGACAATTGCAGTTGGTGCTTTATCTGGGGGTCTGGCTGCGGTCGCCACAACCCCTTTCGACGTGCTGAAAACGCGAATGATGACCGCACCACATGGCAGGCCCATATCAACATCGATGGTTGCATTCTCTATTCTCCGCCATGAGGGACCACTCGGTTTATTCAAAGGGGCAGTGCCCAGGTTCTTCTGGATTGCTCCTTTGGGTGCAATGAACTTTGCCGGTTATGAGCTTGCAAAGAAGGCCATGAACAAAAGCGAGGACTCACCAGGTGATCAAATTTCCTAGAATCAGCTAACAAATTCCATTTCTTTTTTGTCCTATAGATGGCTATACAATATATTATAGTTTCAGTCCTTTCTGGGTTTTCATTTCTTACTGATAGCATCTGGGTGATGCTCCAAATTTTTGTGCGCTTTCCAAATACAGAAGCATGTTTTTGTCTACATACCTGTTAATTAAGTGTAAATCTCTCCAACAACTTGCTTTTGTTTTCACCCTCAGCTTTTTGTTGATCCTTGAGCATATATATACGTTTTTCCTGTAATTCTCTCTGGCTTAAACATGAAGATCTTTGCTCTCATGTCCAGTTTCTGCTTGTTTTTTTATCTCCTCTTTGCTCCTTTTTAAGAATTCTCAAATCCAATTCAGATATCAGAAGATACATCTTATATAACTTTAAAATCCCCCACCCCCTAATCCCTTCTGTTCGAACTTCTTAACCTGTCATTTTATCTGTCACAATGCCTATTTTGCAAGTCAACTATATGATAATTATTGAAGAGACATTCTTTAGCTACCCTTGAGGAGCTCTCTTATGAGATAACGCCCATCTATTTATTAATTTTTATTAGGACTTATTGGTATTGATGAATGAATGAATGAATAAGATGAGAAAATATAAAAAATAATTCTGAAAAAACTGTTGCCTGACCCAGCTAAGCTAAGAGGATTGGTGAATTGCATCATTCATTCCTCTTTCATTTTTGGATGGGACGAGTTGTAATGTTTTGACTAGCGAAAAACAAAGCTTCCTTGATGGGCCATGGTAACCTTTTCATTAAATAATCTATTTATAACACGGTAATAAAGCTATGTATAATTTATCTTCTCAGTTTGTTCCGTGTGATAATGTTAAAATTAAATTAATTACTTATGTTGATGGTTTGTTTGAAATTATAAGATTAAATTTCAAAAATGTAATTTTAATTTTGTTGGAATCAGAATTTCATAAAATTTAAATTCTATTATTTGAAATGTGTAAGAAATTTTAATTATGTGCGATGTGTTCCTACATCTGGGTTGTCATATAGGTTAAGGAGTTGCTCAATTTTTTGCATCGGGTTAAATTGGAGTCAGTCCGATCCCCGTTACTTCAAACCTGAGTCTTGCACAATACAACTAGAAATAAGATGTCAGAGGATTGACGATATTTATTCTCCGATATATCTTCTGACGTTCAAATTAGAAATCTTTCTCAATGGATAGAAATGTGTAAGGATGTGAAAGAAATGTATGGATGCATGTGGGGGATTGGGTGTAGAGGTGCATCCGATTAAGGGGCTTTTTAGAGGTGCGTCAGGCCGAGGGGCAGCTTAGAGGATGTGCCCAATCGAGGGGTGGCTTAAGGAGATGGAGGACTCTATTCCAGGATGTACCCAATTAAGGGGACGGCTGACTAGAGGCGGGAACAACCCCTAGGCCATGACGTTGAAGGCAGGGGCTTCTTAAGTCTCTAATAGACTTACTACTTATACTGCTGGGCTATACTCCTTCTTTCAGGCGAAGGGACCCTTTGTGTCCTACTCTTCGAGTTGACTCCATCGATCTTACAATATGAGGATTTAGAGTGGGCGTGTGGCCTTCACAGATGTCGTTTGGAGCAGGAACGGGAGAGGAACATCTCGAGAAACTGTGAGCCGGCGTGCCTTTTGAGTCTTCTCTTTTCTGATTTCTGGGATGAGCAAGCCATTGGCGGGCCCGTCAATGGTGGGGACCGCCAAATTCTAGTGGGTGCGCTTGAAGAAGAGTGGCTTGAGAGGAGTAAGAAAGATTGCATTGGGAGCCAACAGTTTCCAGAGTGGTGGAGAACTCTTTACTTCTTTGTGTAATCTGGGGCTAGAATCGTTTCTCCATTAGCCTCTTATCTATGTTGTTTTCTTAGAGTTTTTACCTTGCACACTCTGACTTCTCCTCATCCTGGAATACGACCTCCCCCCTCTTTCGCTAATGGGAAGGAGATATATAAGGTGAGAGTTGTTTGAGCGCCAAAGTTAGCTATCCCGTGATTATGGAGGCTCGACAAGGTAATCATAGTTGTCGGTAGATATCATTTCCTTCTTTGGAGGATTCTTTGGCCACAACTATGGTAGCTGCATTTTTGGAAAGATTCGCTGAGCTGCGCTTGCCATTCTTGGTGACGTGCAATCTCTGTAAGTGGATTTTCTGGGCTAGTGAAAATAGGTCCAGGCTGCAATTCAGGTGTTGGCAAGAGCATGTGAGCTTTTCGATTGAGTTGGAGTCGATGGGCCGGTGATGTTGGGATGCGTACTTATGGGTTGCGCATGGTAGGCGACTGGGACAACCCATGTCTTGGCAGGCAATCATGAGTTTTGGCGATCTTGGACCTTGAGCCGTAGGGGTCTTCTTCTAGGTCATGACTTTTGGGCAGTCTCTTCATTATGGTCCTTGACATTTGGGTTGGTTCATCGGTGATGAACCCATCAATGTGAAAAGAAACAAAGTTGAGGTATGAATATTTTTTGATCTATACATAATAATAAGAAAAGTAGTATAATATAAATTATAAATTTTTTAATTTATGAAGCTTCATATAATATAATTCTATAATTTTTTTTTGTTGTTGATAATATTTTATCCATTCATATATCTTTAGAAAATATTTGTAATTAAAATTTTAGTTTTTAAATTTGATGGGAACACCAGTAACGAGCTGACCCATGAAGGAGGAAACAGCCCAAATCCTTGACGGTTCATTTCTGTTTGGACGGTCAACGCTGCCGTTAATTGGACGAAAGACAAGTGAGCTAGTAGAGGCCCAAGATCAGAACAGCCCATTAAGGCCTAGAACTGTCAACACTTCTGTTGACTTTGAAGCGGTCAGTAGACCGGTTGGACCAAAGGACGCACCGGCCTAGGCACCAATTGGTCTACGTGTCCATTTCAGAGCCACAACGGTCATCTACCATAAGTTTTCGCATCTCCAAGAAGGTAAGCTTCACTGTAATGGTCACTTCCATAATCAATGTACATCCCGAGAGGAAGGCACTAGAATTTGTGCACTGTCTGCTGAAAATCCTAACGGTTACAAAATACAAAAAGAAGGAGATTAGCCCCTTTGACCATTACCGCTAGAAAAACACTCATGCCTACGCAGGAAAGATAACGATCCTCAGTAGAGTGTGAGTATCAAACCCCTTTGCACAATGAAGGCATCTCGTGGCCATGGTTATAAAAGGCCATGAGAGCTGACATTTTTAGGCACGCCTTCTCTTACCCACAAAAGCTCTCAAGTAATAACAAAGTTCTCAGAAGCTCTCCAACTCTTTCGAGCATCCTATACTTACACACTCTCTGCTACTATTTTTCAGCAAACTCAGTATTTAGAGAACTGCTCATCATGAGCAACCACGGAGCCACTATTCTTACGAGTGCACTCTCACATACAAACACTCATCAATATTCATATTGTATCCCTTGTATCCACCTTCTTGTTTTTAGAAGGTTGATTACTGATTTGAGCATTGAAGTATTTTCGGTGAGACCAAATCTCGCCGTAATTTGACCTCTTGTTTGAAGTTGTGGTGTGTAGGACCCAAGGCTCAGCGAACAGAGACTGAAACCAGATGGACTACTTGACCCGAATCTATTCAAGCTTGGATTTAAGACATATTATTGGCGATGTCTGTGGAAAGCTAACAAAAAATCAACTACTTTCATATCCAAGATCAGTATCATCATCCAAAATGGTGAACACCAGAGCTCAAATTAGTGTTCCCGCTAGAGATGCTGCCTTCTTTGACCAGGATCACTTTGTTGGTAACCTAGTCGGAGGGGCACCCACACAATTTCTCCAAAACCTGGCGGAGCAGATGAGTAATATGAACAAAATGCTCCAAATGCTATGCACCCGCCAAAGCAAAAAAAAAAAAAAGTAGGAGGCTCCGCCCTCCTCAACTCCTGTTTCGGCCACCAGGCAAGGAGGCAAGAAGAAGAAGAAGAAGTTGGCCAAGAAGGCTACGAGGCCGGACAACTTTTGTGCTCCGGAGGCCTCCAACGCCTAGAGCCGTCAAAGGTTTGAAGGGCACTTGGGCCATAGGACTCTGGAAGATAACCCTAAAAGAAAAAACCCTCGATATTCTCGGGTAGAGCCACGACCTCAGGCTTAGGAGGGAGCCTCCTGGAAAGACCGCTCCGCCAGCAGCAGTAGCCGGCCAGCTACACACCACACAGTTAAAAAAACGGAGTTAATAACATACCTCAACTCCAAGAGATCCGGGAACGCCTCTCGGGTGGAGGCAAAAGTCGAGAAGATGTAAAACTGCATGTTTAAGGATGACGACGAGTACGCCATTGATCTGGAGAAATCTCCATTCACTGTTGAGATTTTTAACCGTCCATTGCTGGCTAAGTTTAAAATGCAAACACTTGATTCTTACAATGGGAGCATTGATTCTATCGATTACCAGGATCATTTTCGCACCCATCTGAGTTTCCAGGGCTTGGAGGATTCGGCGATGTGCCGGTGCTTCCCTCTCACTTTGAAGGAAGATGTCCGGATTTGGTTCCACCTGCTCCCAACGAACTCGATCCGGAGCTTTTGTGGGCTCACTGATCTCTTCCTGGTTCTATACACTTTTAACTGTCGGGAAGAAAAATATCTGTGGCATCTCTCCCGCATTAAGCAGAGATACAAAGAGAACCCGAGGAAGTTCCTGGAGCGCTTCGTAGCTGAGGCCAGAAGGATTCCCAGTCTCACAGAGGAGATGAAACTTAGCAGTTTTATCTTTGCCTTAATGCACGAAGATTTCTTCAGGCACCTAGCCCACAATAACCCGCAGACATTCCGAGAAGTGAAATCTATCACCAGAGCCTACGCAGTCGACGAAGAGGCTAACGAGGTGAAGCGTCCTGAGAGGACTAACTAGCCTTACTCTTTCTCGGCCGAGAGAAAGAGGAAGAACGGTGGCGGCAATAATTCCCGCTGAAAGCAGCACTGGATTGTAAGGAGTACAGGCCGATCAACCTGCCTCCCCTCAATGACACACGGGCCAACGTCCTCATGCAGATCCATAGTAAAAAAGTTTCTTAGATGGCCAAAACCACTAAAAAATGCGGAGGGAGAAAATTCAGCTAAGTATTACAATTTTCATCGATCTTTGGGACACACCACGGAGGACTTCAAGACGCTCTCATGGGAGATGGAGGAGCTCATTCGGAGGGGTCATCTCACCCGGAGTTGTCAGGACCCACAGGTAGAGTTTTGGCACCTTTGGTCCCAACCATGGAGCCGATTCGCGGTTAGCGTGGTCAACATGATTACGACCCGACTGGTCAAGACCCAGGCAGATCACGATGAACAACAAGTTACGCGGAAGAAGCAGAGAATGGAAGAGAATGTCATTAGCTTTAGTGATAGTAATATAATCATGTAATTTTCCTACACGCTGATCCGCTTGTATTTGCACTCATTTTAGACTGTTTCGTAGACTATCAAATGAAATGAGTTTTAATTAATAATGAACGTTTTAAGGATTTACTTTATCTTGATACTTTCTTTAAACCCGGATTTAAAAAGAGTCAACTGAAACCTGCTGAAGGGTTGCTGTACGGCCTAGACAACGAGCATATGGCTGTCTTAGGAACGATAAAGTTGGAGGTCACCCTAGACCCGTACTCAAGAACGGCGAGTCATACACTAACTTTTTGGGTCGTTGACCTGCCTTCCATGTATAATGCTATCTTAGGCTGGTCGTGCCTAACAATGTTTAAAGCTGTCACCTCGATATCGCATTTAAAAATAAAGTTTCCAATAATATGCGCTATCGGTGAAGTGCTAGGTGACTAAGTAATTAGACGGATATGTTATATGTCACAGATTACACCAAGCAGCAGCAGACGGCCTACAAGAAAATTAGACCATCGAGATGAAGCAACCTTATAGCAGGCGCAGCCTGGCGAGGAAATCAACTTAGTTTCACTGAATTCGAAGGACTCAGAGAGGTGTGTACAGATTGGTAGCTCACTCGCCGGACCCTTGCGTGACGAGCTGATCAAGAACGTTGATGTATTCGCGTGGATACCCACTGACATGCCTGAGATTTCGGTTGGAGTAATGGTCCACAAGTTGAGCCTTGATTCTGGTCGAAAGCCCATTATGTAGAAGTGGAGGAATCACTCTGCGGAGAAGCTAGTTGTAAGGATCACAACATTTGGAACTATATATCTCAAGGGGAGGGTCCAATCAATGCCATATTGATCGGCCAAGGTAAAGTAAAGAGACCATCCGGTCAACTGGTTGACCGGCTAGGGTAGGTTAAGTGAAAAAATGACCGGTCAACGTTGTGTTGACTGGCTAAAATGTAAAAATGCCAGATGCAAAATGGGAAAAATGACCGGGTGCAAAATGGCCAAAATGATCGGTCACCAGTTAAAATACCGCGTAACCAATTGATCGGGTGCTTAGTGTGCAAATTGTCTGGTTAACAAACATTGACCGGTTAATATGAAATATGATCGGAATACCATATTGCCCAAAGTGCCTGGGTGTAGTAACCGGTTGGCAATAGAGATTTTTCGGTCAACAAATTGACATGCAAAAAGGACGCGGCTAGCTAGAGGTGCATGGATGCTATTTGAGACAAAATAACCGGTCAACGAGTTGACCGGTTAAAACCGCAAAATGGCCGGCTACACATTGATGAAAATGGCTGATTGCAATGACTGGTATTTCCTTAAGAAAAATGACCGGTATGACTGGTATGCTTTGAGGAAAAATACTTGTGTGCTTTTAAGGGAAAATGACTGGTTGCCTTGTCAAGCAAATTGCCCGATTGCTTCAAGTGTAAATTAATCAGTTGCCTAAGGAAGCAAAATGCTCGGTTGCCTAAGGAAGCACAATTTTCAGTCAATGAGTTGACCAACAAATGTGAAAAATTATCGGGTGCAAATTTGGAAAAAATGGCCGGCTATTTAAGGCACCAAATGACCGGTATGTAAATAAGGTGAAAAATTAGCCGGTTACTAAGGTGAACAAATTGGCCGGTTGCTTGAAGTATAAATTGACCGGCTGCTTGAAGTATAAATTGACCGGCTACTTGATTTGTATAAGGCACAACTGGCTGGATGCTTAAACTTGAAAGAGGACTAGCTATCTTGTGGAAGCAAAATGACCGATCAACGAGTTGACCGGCCAAGGAGGAAAAATAGCTAAAGGTGCCCCAAAATTACCAGGTGCAATTGGCCGAGGACTTTCTGCACAGTAATGGCCGAAGATGGTGTAAAGGCCACGGACAAGTACCCAGGCTGTCAACACTTAAAATTTTTTAAAATAAATCTCAGTAAGCAGCTAAGCCATCAAGCCACCAGCTATAGTAGCCACTTGAGAAAGCACGGGTAGCTGTTGGCTCACAAGTTGGAAGCTGTAAGCCACCGATAGGAACACCCAAAATTTAAGGGGAAGCTGTAGCCAATTTTGACTACAACTAAGGATAACCCGTAAGTAATTGACATGAGGAAGCATACTTAGAATACGAAAAAGTTGGTGATTCAACTAAAGTTAGGGACAGCTGGCTGTTAACAGAGGAGGGGTGTATGATGTGTAAAATTAGGAGGTGAGTCAGCGCTTGATGTGTCAAAAGGAGCGACGACTTAGCCTCCCATCCCTGTGCTTATATAAGGATAGGAAAGGGAGCTAGGGAGGCAACTGTGAGGCCGAAAGGGAAAATAAGAGAAGAAGAGAGGGAAAGAAAGCAAAGGAAAATAAAAAAGAGCAAAGGAAAATAAGAGAGAGTAGAGAAAAAATAGAGACGAGTAGAAGGAGAACAAGAAAGTATAGACAGTAAGGGAAAGGCAGTAAGAAGAAGACGGCTAAATTTGGCAAGTGTAGTCCATCCCTCTTTCTGTTGGTGCTAATTATTGATATTTCTTCCAAGTATTATTGTTCTGATACTTGTCTGGTATTAAATTAATGCACATATTATTATGCAAACTCTAAATTGGCCAAGTTGACCATTATAGATTATATCCAAATATTACTCTGTAACTGAGACTTTTATAACCTTAATGGATAATCAACCAAGGTGGCCTGGCAACCCGTAAGGAATTACTGACCGGATAACTTAAGCATTGTCCAACCCAATAGTTTACTGGTTAAAAATTATTGACCGAACAAACTAAGTCATTAGCTTGTAGTAGAGAACTGCTGACTGGGACTACCAAATATTAACTAAGGACTGTAACAGTAACACAACGACGATTGTAAACAGTAAACAATCCATAATAAATCTTGGTTCTGAATACATGAAAAAGTTTATGTTTAATTCACTAAAATGAACTATGCATTGGTTTTTGTTATGGTTTTCTGATCGTATATTTGTTATTATGAAAAATGATGTGAAAGTTTTCATGTAAAGTGGCAAGCATGAAAAATTGGACTATGGAATGACTTCGAATAATATTCTTTGGTATGCCACTGATATTGTAGTGAAAATTTAAGGATTACTCTGATCGTGTATCCTGAACGCGTATTAGAGTGGATGTTGTCCTTGGCACACCTTGGGATATTACAGTGGATACTCAGGGACTACCCCTTACGTCCACATGGAAAACTTTTGGTGGCAATTGAACATCGGCCCCGTATATTGGGTTATAAGTATACAAACTGACAACTGGATGTCAACCCAAGGAATATGGCCTTAGATTGTGTGATATATTACAATCCTTTCCTCGAGTTATCGCTGTGTTGGTTTGTAAGGCTTACTAACTCTAATCCCTAAAGATAAATGATAAGTAAGAACTCAAAGAGGAAAGAATTATGCATTGTATTCCTATGATATCTGTATATGTCTATTTTGAGTATGAAATATGCATGTCTTTATTTATTTGTATATTACTGAGTATTTGATTCACTCACTTGTCATTTTTTCTAACCTCTTCGATTGAAGGAACAAGTTGATATCTGGTGATTAGAGTGGCGCAGCGGAAGGTGATTAGGATAAAACAATGATGAATTGTAATTTTTTATGTAAGAAATGTACTTGGTTTTGAAATGAATAAAATGTCCTTTGATGTTGATCTTTTAATGCTTCCGTAAATTTTCATAGATATTATTAGTGTTTCCGCAGATTTGATGGTGACGAATTTCAGTCCCTAGTAGTATCTCTAAAGAATCCGACACCGTATTTACGTCATACGGGGTTGGATAGATGCTGTGTATAAGAATGATTTATATATTAGACTTATATGAATGTGTGGTATTCACAGACATCCCATTAAGTTTAAATAGGGACGCGGGCTGTGACACTTGTAGTCATCTAAGAAGAGGTGAAGAAGTTTCTAGATGCCGTCTTCATTAGAAAAGTTCAATACCCGGATTGAATGTCCAACGTCATCCTGGTAAAGAAAAGTAACGAAAAATGGCGGATGTACGTTGACTTCATCAACGTCAACAAATCCTACCCAAAAGGCAGCTTTCTATTACCCAGGATTGACTTGTTGGTGGATTCGATTTCTAGACATGAATTGCTGAGTTTTATGGATGCATACTCGAGTTATAATCAGATCTTGATGAGCATAGAGGACGAGGAGTACAATTCATTCATGACCGACCAAGGTACCTACTGTTATAGGGTCATACCTTTCGGTCTAAAGAATGCAGGTGCCACCTATCAAAGGCTCATGAATAAGATATTCAAGAAGCATATTGGCCACAATATGGAAGTATACGTCGACGACATACTCATCAAGAGCAATACCACTAGCGACCATATTCACGATCTGGCTGAGTAGTTCGAGGTGCTTCGAACACACCAGATGAAGCTAAATCCTTTAGAGTGTGTATTCGGAGTGTCCTTGGAAAAGTTGTTGGATTTTATCGTCTTTCAGCGAGGGATCGAAGCCAAATCAGAGAAGTTTAAGGCCCTCACAGATATGACTCTGCCGTGGGGCATTAAGGATATCTAGAGGCTAATCGGATAACTTGCAATACTGTCTCGCTTCTTGGTAAGGTCTACGAACAAGTATCAGCTTTTCTTCAAGGCTCTGAGGAGGATTAAAGCAAACGGTTTTCAGTGAATTGTAGAGTGCTAGGTAGCTTTCGACGAGTTGAAGCAATACTTAGCCAGTTCACCGTTGCTGACGTCACCCAGGAACGGAGAGGAGCTGTACCTCTACTTGGTAGTATCAGAGGTGGCTCTTAACTTAGTTCTCCTGTGCTAGGAATCCGACACTTAACAGCGGGTCTATTATGTGAGTAAAACGTTGACCGACTAAGAGACACGTTACTCGCGCGCCGAGAAGCTAGCATTGGCGCTTGTCTTCTCTGCTTATAAGTTGAGACTATATTTTCAAGCTCATCGCGTTGTTGTCCTGACCGACCAGCCACTAAAAGGTATCATCCAGAAACCCGATGTTTTTGACCGGATGGTTAAGTGGGCCATCAAATTGGTAGAATTTGATATCGAATTTTGGCTTAGGCTAGCCATCAAGGGGTAGGTTGTGGAGACTTCATCGTTGTGACCATGACCCCAATTATTGATGAGCAACCCACTGAGGATGCGGATTAGCACTTAGAAGAGTCGGAATGGATCCTCAACGTGGACGGATCGTCCACCAACTCAGGCAGCAGTGCCGGAGTGGTTCTAAGGACCCTAGACGGGTTTGAGGTGAAGTACTCCCTTAAACTCGATTTTTAGGCTACCAACAATGTCACTGAATACGAAACCCTGTTAGCTGGATTACAACTAGCCAAAGAGTGCTTAGCTAGGTAGCTAACCGTTTACAGCGACTCAGAGTTAGTCATTAATCAAGTTAACGAGAGTTTCGAGGCATGCAACCTTCTCTTGGCCAAATACCTGGCCAAGGCGAAGGATGCGATCTGGAGATTTGACAGGCTCAA
Organism: Nepenthes gracilis; assembly: GCA_033239525.1. Classification (NCBI taxonomy): domain Eukaryota; kingdom Viridiplantae; phylum Streptophyta; class Magnoliopsida; order Caryophyllales; family Nepenthaceae; genus Nepenthes; species Nepenthes gracilis. Next base: position 19,968,117 of record BSYO01000012.1, on the reverse strand, counting down.
CCTGGTCTATATCTCCAGAATTGAGAACTGGAAAGTCGACCAGCTTGCTAGAGTAGCAGCGGCTGAAAATTTAGAACAGTACTCGAGGAATATGAGAAAAGTTTTAAACACTCACAGTATAAAGGAATAGGAAGCGATGTAAGTCTCCAACGTTGAAAATTAGATGACACTTTACTGGAGATATTTGGTAGACGAAGCACTGCCAGAGACCGTGGATGAGGCCAAGCGGATGAAGAAGACGGCCGGCTGGTACACCATAGTTGACAGACGATTCTATCACCGTGGTACTCGACTTTGTACCTCTGGTGTCTCACTCCTAAGGAGGTCGACTACGCCTTCAGCAAAATCCACATCGAGATATGTAAGTCATACATTGGCTGCAAAAACTTAGCATTCAAAGTTATGCGTCAAAGATATTACTAGCCAACAATGAATAAGGATGCCCTAGAGTTCGTGAAGAAGTATGAGAATTGTCAGCTTCATGGCAATCTTCACCACCAGCCGCCTGTGGAGTTGAGATCCTTCCAAACTCCTTGGCCTTTCGTGCAATAGAGGTTCGATATTCTCGACCCATTTTTCGTCGCGACTGGGCAAAGAAAGTTCATAATCACGGGTATTGACTACTTCACCAAATGGGTTGAAGCCGTCTTGTTGGCCGAGATCACCGAGTACAATACTTTGGAATTCGTTTGCCAAAACATAGTAAGTAGATTTGGAGTTCCCGAGGTTATCGTGACGGATAACAAAACCCAATTTTTAAAAAAATATTTTACCAAGTATTGCACCAGTTTTGATATCAGATTAGTCCATATTTCGATAGCATACCTCCAGGTAAACGAACTGGTCGAGGTCACCAATCGAATGCTACTCCACGGTCTAAAGACTAAGTTGAAGGACGCAGGTGGCTCCTGGGTCGACGAGCTACCCTCCATCCTATGGTCGTACCAGACAACTCCTGAGGAACCAACTCGCAAGACACGCTTCAGTCTCTACTACATGACTGAAGCGGTAATTTCGGTTGAGATCGAACTCCAAAATCTTAGGGTCAAAACCTTTGACCCACTTGGTAACTCCAAAAAGATCAGGGAACATCTAGACTTGTTGGAGGAAGTCCGTGACGCAGCCAAAATGCGAACAATAGCCTAAAAGCAATGAGTCGCCCACTATTATAATAAGAAGGTGAAAGCGTGGCGATTCGAAATTAGAAGCCTGATCTTGTGAAGCATAGAGGCTACTGGTAAGACCACTAACCGGAGCAAGCTTTTTCCGAATTGGAAAGTTCCGTTTCTAGTCTCAAGTGTTGTATGGAATGGAGTATATAAACTTTGAACCCAGAACGGCAAGTTGGTCCCATGAACGTGGAATGCGGTCCACCTGAAATGGTACTTCTCGTAAAAACCCATGTAGGTTATCTGTATGACATGAACATGCTTGTAACATATATTGTCATTAATAAAAGAAAATTTTTTTTCATTTGTATTGTGCCTTGTATGTCTTTTCTTTCTTTTTGTTTTTCATGTGAATGCTTGCTTGTAAGTTGTATGAAATAAACGACTTAGACTGCCTTTAAGTCGGATGAATTTTTACCCTTTCACAACTAAACCCCGGTCATTTAGTCGACCCGTAAGCGGTCAAATTAAATTCTAATTATCCAGAAGGCCCGCAGGCGGTCGAATTTAACCTTGATCTTTCAGGCGGCCCGTGAGCGATCGTATTAAACTCTAATTATCCAGACGGCCAGTGAGCGATCGAATTAAACTCTGGACATCTGGGTGGCTCATAGGCGGTTGAACTAAATCTTGACCATCCAAGTGGCCCGTTCGCGGTTTAATTCCAAACCTTAGGGGGCTTAAATGGCACATGTAACAACCTCCTTCAACGTGAGTTAGCACTGTTAGTCTATGATGATGAACACCTCAGGAGCAAAGTGCTCTGTCCGAAAGTTGGCCACCCTAGATTATGCATGGGCGGCGCTACCCATGGCTCAACTCACGCTCGAGTATAAAATCGGCTTGGTACGACATCAGGATTCACCTTGACATCTCCTTAAGGACTTAAGTCCATCTAAGAGCACAATAAACATCTCCAATGTTACGAGACGCATGGCCAAATTGTACAAGGTACACCAAGCAGGCCCTGTCGTGCTCACTGGGCATCGTGAATACAATCTTCCGTGGGATGTTAAACTCAACATATATCTCTCTTACATCATTTAGATAAATCGCGGAAGCAATCTCGAGAACGGAAGGAGCTATAGAAACGGGAGCAAGAAGAACAGTAGGGATTTAGAAATTTTCAAAGAAGAAAAGTGTGAAAAATTTGCACAGACGGACTGTTGGAGTAAGGTAACGCATCGAAAAGTATGCCCATATGGTGGACACGTGTCGCTTCCGGAGATGGCACGGTCAAATATAATATCCTATAGAATTAATTATTGGGATCGTAAATTCACTGCATGATGACATGTGGCAGGCTTTTTGACTGACAGTCCAGCGGCATGATGGTGCGTCGATTTAATTCCCCCAAGTTCTTCAAATTTTATCAGAATGGTCAACGAATCCAGTCAACACTGCTCTTTCTGCCAAGTTCTTCGGATCCTTACCAGAATGGTTAACGAATCTAGTCAATACTCTCTTCCTACCAAGTTATTCGGATCCTTACCGGGAATGGTCAAACGCGATCAACACTACTTTTCGCTTCGATTCTGGGATTCTTGTGGGATGGTCAACGAATCCGATCAATACTATTCTTCCTATTTAGTTCTCCGGATTCTTAACAGAATAGTCAACGAATCAGGTCAATGCTCTTTCCAGCCAATTCTCTGGATTCTGGTTGGGACGGTCAACGAATCCGGTCAACGCTCCCTATAGTTTTGTTCCCCGGATCTTGTCTTTACGGTCAGTAGTCACAAGCAACGCAATCAACAGATCAAGAGCCATTGCCAGTTTCCTCACCAAGCTGTCTCAAGCAAGTTGCCCATCCAGAAGTGTCCTATCGTGAACATGCTAGAGGCTGGAGTCTCAGACCACCAATATGGGAGGCTAGTGATGGGGACGCCAGTAACGAGTTGGCTTACGAAGGAGAAAACGGCTCAAATCTTCAGTGGGTCATTTCTACTTGGATGGTCAACACTGCCATTGATCGAACGAAAGGCAAGTGAGTCAGCAGAGGCCCAAGATCAGGATAGCCCATTAAGGCTTAGAACGGTCTATGTTTCCGTTAACTTTGAATTGGCCAGTAGACCGGCTGGACCAAAGGATGCGTGCGGCCTAGGCATCGATTGTTCCACGTATCCATCTCAGAGCCACAACAGTCGTCTACCCTAATTTTTCGTATTTCCAAGAATGCGAGCTTCAATGTAACGATTACCTCCAGAATTAATGTGCATCTGGGGAGGAAGGCGCTAGAATCTACGCACTGTCTGCTGGAAACCCTAATAATTACAAAACGCAGAAGGAATGAGATTAGCCCATTTGACCATTACCGCCAGAAAGGTGCTCACGTTTACGCAGGAAAGGCAATGATTCCCAACAGAGCGTGGGTATCAAGCCCCTCCATACAAGGAAAGCATCCTGTGGCCATGGCTATAAAAGGCCATGAGAGCTAACGTTTTTAGGCACGCATTCTCTTGCCCACAAAAGCCCTCAAGTAATAGCAAAGATCTCAAAGGCTCTTCAACTCTTTCGAGTATCTTGCACTCACACTCTCTTTACTACTATTTTTCAAAGAACTCAGTACTTAGAGAACTGTTCCTCACGAGTAACCATGAAGCCACTCTTCCTACGAGTACTCCCCCACATATTGTATCCATTGCATCCACATTCTTATCTTTAGAAGGTCAATTACTGATTTGAGCGTCAGAATATTTTTGGTGGGATCAAATCTCGCCGTCATCTGACCTCTTATTTGACGTTGTGGTGTGTACGACCCAAGGCTCAACGAACGAAGATCGGAATCAAATGGACTACTTGACCCGAATCTGTTCAACTTTTGATCCAGGACGCATCAAAGTTTTTAAATAATATTGTTATATAATTGTTAAAATATAAATTAGAAAATAAAATTATAGTTGGTTCATTTTTATAAATATTTTATCTAATCTATCTCGTATTATTTAATTTTATTATATTTAATTAACAAATAAATTTTAATATCAGAATTATAATTCTTTACTATAATATTAAAATTTATAAAAAATTATCTTATTTTAATTTTTAATTTTAATAAATTAGTATATAAAAATAAAATTTCAATTCAATTTAATGTTAAATTATAGAATTAGAATTAGGCCTAAAATTTAAATTTTAGTTATGATATCCTCGCATAACCAAACACAACATAAACAATTTTGAAGAAAGTCTAAGTTTTGCCTATGTTTTTTTTCCATGTGTTCTTTTTTTTTTTTTTTAATTTTTATTGGTACATAAACGTTTTAAATATAGCTAAAAATGACTAAACGCTTTGAATTTTGAGACTACAAAACACAGCTAAAAAGTATATATATATATATGACTTTAGAAATACTTTTTTCAGAAGTTTTTAAATATATAACAAAACATGTTAAATTAACAGAATTTTAAAAGAATAAAATTTAAATTGGTTCGATCGTAGGTGGGATGATTTGATACCAAAAGAAAAAGGGAAAGTTAAAGTCTGTTTGATTTAAAAGTCAAAATAAACGATTGTCATATAGCATGGAAGGTATATAATTTAAGTAGATATAAATTAAAAGAAAATACTATTTATACATTTATTTATACATTATTAAAATTATTAAAAGTATATGTGAATTTTATCTTAATTTCATTTACTCTCTCACATTTCTCTCTTTCTAGACTAAAATTGATAAATTTGATATATAATTAGATATATTAATAATATTTATAAAGTCAAAATATTGCATCTCATATCAATGCTACTTAGATAGGAGACATAGCAATAATTACTAAAGTTTTACAATAATTCTCATATAAAATATCAAATGGTCACTTTTGTTTTATTATTTTTTATTGAGTAGGAACATATAATATGTGACAAAATATTATATTTAATAAATTATAGTTAACTAACCGCATAAACCGCATTGCTCTAAATTAAAAGCTTGAACAGTGTTAATGACTCTCAAATCCTTCCTTTAAATTTTATCATTGAAGATGAGTGATATTCAAGAAGATTGATATTGCAGGACATTAATTAAATATTAATAAAATATTTTCAAATGATATAATATTTTATCCATTAATTTATATATTAATGAGTTTACAGATGGATAGATGAGAATTAAATTATGCAATTATGTTGAAGGATATCCATTGGATGCCTTAAAATCATTGAGAAGGCCAATCAAGTTCAAGTTGAGAAGGAAAGCATTAAGGACAAAGACATCAACAGAGAGGATAAAATTAGGTCACCAGCCAAAAAATTAGGGTTATGGTGGGCTCAAGAGCTGATTCATTACAAAGACGGCTTCTCTGCCTTTTTCTTTTGTCTGGACTCATGACTCATCTTTTCAGAATACCGATCTAATTAGTTGAAACATGCAAAATTTTACAGCACAGAAATTAAACTCACGTATTGCAGATTTAACCGTTGCGACTCGAGCAGTCATTTCCTATTGCATGCATGCGCTAGGCTAGTGTTGATAATTAATATCCACGGTAGCCATGAATGATCTTTTATTATTGGGATTAATCCGCTCCCTTTTTTGGGAGGGGGTTCTAAGTAGAAGTCTTTCTCCGTTTGGAGATCGGTACAGCATAAGAACCAGTTAAATATCGAGATCTTCATGTCCAGAGAGGCTCCCAAGCAGAGCTTAGAATGCAACCGAGATCGTCGTAGAAATTCATGTTGTTCTCCAGTTGTGGTGGTGCGGGCGGTGAGATGGGTGGCTCCGGGGATTGTGTCATTCCCATGCAAAGTAACGCCACCAAATTGGCCTGTTGGAGATGCATGTTCACCATCTCAGCTTGCGCTTTGGCTAACTGCGCTTGAAGCTCGTTCACTTGCTCCTGAAGCTGACAGATCGCTCCAGCACATCCATAGACCGGATCTCGGAGCCGAGCATTTGCTTCGTATACCATGCTACTCACTGCATCCGCCCTTTGAGATTCAGGAAGGTCCTGAAAGATGCACGTCAAAAGGCCAAAGTAATTTAATATATCATATTAGGTTAATTTGTTTTGCTTCTATCTAAAAGAAGTGGTCATGAGTTCCAATGGGATCCACAAACATTGGACCCAGATGAGGCAGATTGGACCATAGATTGTGAATCTCAAACCAGATAAGTCAATTTCTAAACCGAGTTAAACAAGTAAAAAACAAGACTGACCTTTTACATTAAGACCAAGTTGGTTCGGTATCAAAACAAGTCAATCGAATTTCAAATCAAGTCATATGTTGATCAAACTATGTCAGAAACCCTTGAATAAATAATCCAAATTCATAGCAAAAACTACTAAACAGAAAAATTACTTCTTAAAAAATTTAAAATATCCTTTCAAAAATTTTACGATGAAAAGTGTAACTGTACGAATCTAGCTCGACCACTTTTGGACCCTCTCAAAACCCATCTGACCCGACCATGTCCCAGAACTTTCCATGGTCTGAGATAGAACTCTACCATTTCTTTCAATGATGCATAATCATCATCCATATCCAATAGGTTAAGTATAATAATAGATGAGCTTTAAAGGCTATAAGAAGTCCAACGTGATGCTTGTATATTAAAGGCTAACGCCCAATGTTAAACTAAAAAAAAAAGAGGAAAATTTAGGGACAATAAAGTAACTTCAATATCAATTTTAATATCTTCATTTGTCACACACAAAAACTTTAAAATGTCCAAAGAAAGATTTTTTTTTAAAAAAAAATTGATTTTAATTATGCTGTAAATATTATAAATAATTTTTAAAATAATAATTTACCACTGAAAAAGTGATCTTTAATAACGCATGAATTAAACGGATAAAATTATAATATTAAATGAGATAAGGTTGGCTAAAGTTTATTTAATTTGTGGTGTATATTAGTGCGTGGTTGTAGCAAAGGGCGCAGTTGGCGAAGCAGACAGCAACTTCAACTATCAAATTAACACACAATCCCACGTCCCTATGCCTTCCCTCCACCTGGAAAATGTCTCATATCAATCATTCTACGTCCACACCTGCCCCCAACGACACCTCCAAATATTAACATAAAATTATAATGAATTTTATATGCTTTTCTATGTAACAATGATTTATATTCAGGGTAGGGTAGATAGACCGGATCGGTTAATTTAGGGTCTCTAATGCTTATTTAAAATGATTAATTTAATTTTTTTAATTATCATCTAATTAATATTGAAAGGCTATAATTTTTTATAAAAAAATTAAATATTTAAAAATATATATAATTATTTAATTAATATTAAATAATTATAATTAAAAGATATTGAATTATCTTCTCCTTTGAAGAAGTAGGATCCTTGAATCTTGGAGCTACGTGGGTAAAGGAAGATACGCCTTTAATCTGTTTTTTTAATTATTGAATCGGAGTTAATAAGTAAAATTAAAATAATTAAATAATGTTAAATAATAAATAATTTAAAAAGTGAAGTTTATTTTTTTAAATATCAAAATATAAATTACGTATATTATTGTAATTATTAAAAGATTGATTTTATATTTTTTAACTATTATTCACATTAATTGTTAATTTTTTTAATCTAATAATTAGAAAACATGATTGAAGGTGTCATCTTCCTTCGCGATTGAGCGCCCGATTCTCCCTGATCCGTTTATATGCTGATATTTTTTATAATTATGTTTGATGTATAAAGAGAAATTGACACAACGCCATAAGAAATTATATAATATAATATCATTATAATTATGATATAGTTTAATTTAAAAGATGTATAAGTTTTTTTTAATATGTGTCATAGTTAAATATAAGTAATTTAGATACAAAAAATTTATATATCTCTTTTAATAATTCATTAGTGTTATGGAGCATATGATATTTTTAAATATTATATAGTTTTTATGATGTGACATTGTGAAAATGAAACATAGGAAACAATGATGGACTATTTTGTAGAATAAAATTGATTAGGTGAGACTTTTGTATGACTAGGTTTATATAATTTTATTATTATATTATAATAAAATTATTTTTTTATTTGAATATGTAATATTTAATTTACAAAATTAATAAAAATAAAAGTAGGTGAATAGCAATTATTAAGTGCTAGTAAAATGGGACTATGAGAAATAAATTCTAAACCAGTAATTTTCCTGTTTTCATGGATGGATCATAATATCGTGATCAAATGATATTGAATTGAGTAAATTTATTTATATATTTATATCAAAATTATTAAAAATATATATGGGTTTCATTTTATTTTAATTTTTTTTATCTCTTTTTATACTAATTTTGATATATATAAGCATATAATTAGGCATATGACAAAAACTTATGATTTACTCATGGGTGATTTATAGTAATCCAAGGCCAAGAGTGACAAGAAATATTCGTGATACCTGGAGTAGCTTGATGATGTTGCTGGCACCGAAGACCTTATGGGCAATGGCGAATTTGAGCGGATCAGTAGGCGGAAAGTACGGAGCTAACACGCATTTGTCAGCGCAGCGGCGGCGGAGAACCTTGCAAGCGGCGCACGGGCTCAGTATAACTGCTGGAGGAGAAGTAGGAGAACCCGGTGATACAGGCGGCGGCAGCGGCGGAGGCTGGGTGTTGGCACTGGTGCTAGCTGGCGGCGGTGAGGCCTTGCCGCTCACTTCCATCTAGTTTTAGCAGAGAGGGAGGATGGTGGTCGTGGGCTACGCCGAGGCGGTGCTTTCGGTGGCGCATTAAGGAGTCCCGGCGGTAATATATATATATAGATACATGCGAGGGATCGCAGCCCCCCCCCCTCCCTTTCCGTGTGAATGTGTAATCAGATTGCGTCAGCGAAACGTTATTTTGACGCCATCATTTCTATTTACGATATTATGTCATTCTTTTACGTCTTGTTAAATAGTTTGGTCGTTTAATTTTATGGCTGAATCGTTCTATAAATATAATTCCACAATAAAAATAATCATTTTTTAATATTTATTATTTCCTTAATATATTTCACCAACAAAATATAATGTATTACTTTTCCTAATGTTACTACAAAAAATAATATTTTTATTGTATCAAATAATTACGCTGATATTTCAATTTTCTAGCCCTACTATCGACTTAATTAGCCCTTTTATGAGTTTTAACGTTAGAACTTGCATTTAGTTTATAAGCATCTTCAAATATCACATTGGGAATCATTATCCGTCTCAACTTGCTCACGTCGGAGTTTCCCCCGATCAATGTCGGCATGGTGGCTCAGCGTGAGCCACACAGTACTTTTACGAATGATTTTAGAAGAAGTGTAAGTTATATAATGGCTTAGTAAATAAACCGTAAGAGATGTAAAAAATACATGTTGTACAGTAAATGACTTTTTATAAGCTGACAGTGATAGAGTAGTAAACAATCGAAGAATTCTGCAGGTAATTGCTAATTTTGTTGATTTGATGGTTTTATTAAGTACTTCTTCTGACATTTTAAATAGACTTTTATCAAATTTTTATCTTGGATTTTCATACAGTTATGTAATAAAGCAGATGATTATATGCAAAATAGTTTTTCATTGATCGATACCTCTACAGCAATAGATTTGGTAACTGATCTAATTTTGATAGATTCATCCAACCTCTCCCTACAATCTATTAACTAAGTTGATGCAGCCATCAAACTGACAATGACTGGAACACTAGCGACGTAGATAGAGTTAAAACTGGGCCACCAGTTGGGTGAGGAGCCGCTGGGCTCGTGGGCAACGAGAAATCGACCCTCTCAAAAGCCACCATTCAGAAAACACAGTCAGAATTTAATTATTTATAAGATATATGAAAGAATTTAATTATTTATAACCCTATTTATAGACTGTACAGAGACTGTTTTTTACAATTTAAATATATTATCTTTATATTATATTAGAATAAATTTACAGTTCTACTGATGCCCGTCATCTTAAACAGTATTATAAAAGACTTAATCAAATGACTGTGGAAATTAATCAATTAATTAATTAATTAATTTTGATTGAATTGTTCTAGCCATCAGTGGTCACTCCTTTAGTCTTAATTTCCTTGTGTTAGAAAAATCTTGTCTTCTCCTTTTATGGGTGGAGGCAGTTGAAGAATACTTTCCCCTCCAATCCATCCAATGGCTGCCGATTCCATTTAAGCTTTCTGTTAGATGCATGCTTGAAAATTTAGATATATAAAATAGAAATAATCGATTCATGTCGTTATTTTTTAATAATGTTTACTTGTATAAGATGCCTCTTATAAGTAGATATTGTCATTTGAGATTGACAAACTCAATCACATATCATGTATGGTTGTTTTTTGTCAAAAATTACGAATGATACTGAGGTGGGTGCTTTGCTGCACGAGGCACAGACTTTGCTAGACCTCACAGGGATCAAATGGGTCTACTGGGTCAAAATGCAACAATCTGTTCTTTATTTAAATTACAGAAATTTAATATCGTATATTTTTAAATGAATGGTTATAATTTTTTATTTTAAGTTTGTTCAATGAACATTTAATTATTATAGTAACTTGATTTATATACTTGCAGGTTACGATTATATTGTGTTAGGGGGGACACGATCAAACAGTTAAATTCCCACACCTTCTACTCTAAATCTTAAAAATCTATTTCTAAATATATAACTACGACTTAACTATTTTAAATAATTAATTTTTAAAATTTTAAAAATAGTTAAATTATAATAATCTATTTTTAAATAGTTGATTAAGATCAAGAGGTATATGAACTATATTTATATAAGAGATGCATCCCCTCTTAATCCAACGTAAATATCCGTAAATCTTCATTAGTCATAAAAGAAAACAAGATTAACTATGATAATGAAATTTGGATTTAGTCAAAATTATTCGGCACCTTGCTGACTCCTCAGAATACGTGTTGTAGATCTCAGTTGAAATTATTCTAATTAGGGCTTTCACATTACGTTAAAAATATTGACTTAAATTAAATATTTTTAAAAAAAAAAATACGAAGAAAATTCACTACAAATTGCATAAAATTTATTGGCAGGTTCTAATTTTAAAATGTTTCATAAAAAAAATTATAATTTATTAACTTTTTCTCCAAAATAATTTCAAAAAATCTAAAATAAATACCTATTTTGGTAGAAACAGATGGGCAGCCCTCGTCTCTTTTTCATATCCGGGGCTTCTTTTTTAAATAGATAATTATGATTTAATAATTAATTTTATTTAATTTTTTAATTTTTAAAAATAATTAAATTATAATTATTTATTTAAAAATAAATAATTTAAATAAATAAAAATAATTTTTTTTTTATTTTTTTAAAAGACGGAGGCTGCTTGGTCGCTTTTGATGGTGAATTTTATCTTTAGCTGGCGAAGAGGTGAGAGTCCACGCGTCATTGCACAGCTGGAATCGTTATGCGGACTCATTGCCATGCACCACTCGTTTTCATTTGCCATGTCGTAATTCCTCCCCACCATCTCCCCACAATCGCGTCAAGAAGAAAGAAATAATGTAGAAGCAACGCAAGCGTTCAAATGGAGTCATCATCTCATATTAATATATTTATATCCATTTATTAAATCTCAAAAATAACCTTCAAGAAGCCACCATATTTAAATTTAGTCCACCTATAAAATTATTAACAAATTTTTTCATATAATAACTTAAAATTTTAAGATCATCGATTAAATAGTTATAAATTCAATCCCTAAAACTTTTATTTTTATAATTTTACTTGCATAGCATGTCATTGAGTTTAAAATAAAAGTCTAAATAAGCTTTAACTTGACGTTAATATCAGTGTTGCGTCAGAATATATCTTTTAATGTCATAATATCTTATTTATTTAGATATATTAATCGGGTCGGGCCAGAATAAATTGAGTCGAAAAGCTGTCTTTGAAATGGATGAAGACTTATGACATACATGATTGTCAAGTGCCTCAATATTCATGGTGTTCACTAGAAACCCGATGGCAAGACGTAGACTTGAGAAAAGTTGAAAGGCACTACTCCTACCTCCTCACTACGCTGCAGAGACGGGTGGTCAAAAGGGTCACAGAGCTAACCTCCCTTTTATAAAATAATAATAATAAAATTTTAAAAAAAATTATTAAAAATAAAAATAAAAAAATGAGGGCTTTAGGCTTCTCGACGTTGTGGGCTTCAAAATTCCAAGGTTTCAAATTAGATAAAGGAGCTTTTAGAAAGCTTTAGAGTATAATATAATTGAAAATAATTTAGTCTTTAGTCTCTGTTTACACTTAAACTTTCAAGAAATAAATATAACCATGTGACATAGTTAATTGATAACTGTCTGTCTGATTATAGACTTGTTCTGATTATAGATAAATGGGTCAAAATTGTCAGTAAGTAATTAAAATATAAATAAATAAATATATAAAAAATATATATATATATTATTTAGTGAGATTAAAAGTCCCATGTGCATGGCGTTGAACCGATTAATTGTGTGGCGGCTAAGGATTGATTATGTATCAAACTACCAGTAAAATGGGATAAACATGAGTGACTTCATGAGATAAGTACAAATTTAAGTTTTGAGAAGTCTTATACGCCTCTTAAAAGACATTCTAAGATAAACCCTAATTTGAAATTTTTCTAAAAGAGTGGTTGACCATTGGTAGATAAGTATAATAATAGAAAAGGATGGGATGAAAATAAGAGGTTTTTAAGATATGGCTGTGATGGCTTGAACTCTTGTTAACCCATTGAGTGGTCATAAATTAAAATTTATTATTTTATTATTTAATTAATTATATTTAATATTTAAATAAATATAAGGGCCGAGTTTAAATTTTATTATAATCTTAATTAATTAAATTAATATAATTAAAATTAAAATTAATGGATGAAAAAAATAAAGTCAAAAATCAAAATTTGAATTAGATTATATTAAGTTGATAGGTGCCTGACGCGTGCCCATGTATGGGAAGGCAAAATACTCATGCCTAATCGGCGCATGAGCACACCTTGGACAATACTCACGCTCATTGCACACCTGAGAGGATGCTCTAAGTATAGGAAGGTAGAATATCTGCACTTGACGCACATTTGAGGCGATGCTTGTGCACTATAGTATTTAGTCGTGGCAGCTAATGCGCTCGACTATAGTTCAAACACCACTTTAGTATAAATAGAGCATCCGACTTATTTTCTATAATTTTTCAGCAGAATTTGAGAGAGAGGAGAGAGAAGATGAGAAGAAAAGAGAGGAAAGAGAGAAAGCTAAGAAAACTCAATTCAAGTGAATCAAAGCTAGAAATTTAATAATTTAAAATTAAAGCAAGTGCATTCTAATCCTTTTTCATTTGTTACTGTTCTTTTTTCAATTCTTTAAACATTTCTTATTTTAAATACTCATACATAATATAATTTTAAAATTATAATATTTATATTTAATATATAAGTAAAATTTACTGATTTCTCTACAATTATGCATAAATTCTATGTCTAAACTTATGTACATAGTATCATTTAGCTAATTTCTGATATTACTTTGTATGTATGTGTTAAATTTATAGTTTAATGACTTTATATATGATGAATTTCTTATATATTGTTACAGCATATTTTAGATTATGAGTAATTTACAGTAAGTATAGCTAAACTTTTAGAGTAAGTATAAGTATTTCATGCCAAGAATTTATAGAATTTGAAAAAAAAAAAAAAACCTCTACAATAAAGCTAAGAATTATAAGTATTTTTCTAGGATGAGAAAATTGAGAAAAATAAAGAAAAGTATAGAATTTTTATAAGTATATGTATTGAATATGGTTAGGATATTTCCACCAAAAACACATTATGGTGTATCTAAGTATTCGAATCACAAGAAGGTAAATAATGATAAATGAGGAAGAGAGTAAGATTGATTGGGAGTCCGTCTTTAGATGTAAGATTCGTGACTCGTCAAGAGTATAGTTTCCAAACTCAATACATATAAGGGAACAAGTTTTAAAGTGTCTTGAAAGCGTGGAAGCTTAAATGGACGGATCTCGGGAAGTTACAAGAAAAATAAGGCTTGGAGTGTGATAATCGTGGATTTGCTTACTTAGGGAACAACTCAAGGATTTCTCGTGGTGATTGCCCTGTTGTCTTTTGGTTTCCAAAAAAATTCATATTTGAGCATAATTTTATATAGCATTTGCTTTAAGTGTTGGAGAGATAAAATCTAAAATTCTTGTATGTCTTTAATATAAATTATGTATGTTTAATTATAAATTATATACATTACTGTATTTTTAATTCACTTTTTACTTTTATTTTACTAATACTTTCAAATAAAAGATTCAAATACTTGCAAAACGATCAGAATTGAAGAATGAACTGTGTAGGTTTAATATTTATTTAGTTGGATAGACTTATAAATTTTTTGGGATAAATGTCATGTTTTTAGTAGTTTCGGAATATAATTTTTGGGATAAATTAGTAAATATAATTTAAGCTAATTATGGTTTGTAGTTTTGAAGTGTCAGCTGTCCGAAATTAAATAGTAATAAAATTTTAGATTTCAGCACAATTACCATCATAAGCATTTTAGGATGAGAAAATTATAAAAAATAAAGAAAGGTATGAAATTTTTATAAATATATGTATTGAATTATGGTTATATTTCAACGAGTAGTATATTATATTTTAAATTTTGTATATGATAAATTAAGATTCAAACATAATTATCAATATATGAAATAAAATTTACGTTCAATGTTAATTAAATGACTAATTGATAAATTAATAATATTAAAAAATTATTAATGACTGGATTAAGATTTGGGACGTGATAACTGAATTTAAAATTCAATACAATAATACATCTAACATTTGCTTTGAAAAAAATTCATATTTGAGCATAAATTTATATAGCTTTTGGTTAAGTGTTGGATAGATAAAATCTAAAATTCCTGTATGTCTTTAATATAAATTATATATATTTAATTATAAATTATATATATTACTGTACTTTTAATTCACTTTTTACTTTTATTTTACTAACACTTTCAAATGAAAGGTTCGAATACTTACAAAACGATCAAAATTGAAGAATAAACTGTGCAAGAGAATTAGAATTCAAACTACATAATGTTTAATATTACATTTAATTTCTGGATAACAGTTTAATATTCATGTAGTTGGATAGACTTACAAAATTTTTGGGATAAATGTTATGTTTTTAGTATTATGTAAATATAATTTAACCTAATTATGGTTTGTAGTTTCAGAATGTCAACTGTCCAAAAATAGATAACAGTAAAAATTTAGATTTCAGCACAATTATATTACTATAACTTTATATCGGACAAGTATAATCCTTCAAAATGTGGAAGATATTTTGGAGGGCAAAGCCAAATGTTAATAACCGGGACATAATTTTAAATTTTATATATGATTTATATTATTTTATGAGGAAAATGCAGACGGTAAGGAAGCTCGTCGTGACTGTGTTCTACTAGGTTTGTTGTTTCATTCACGGTTTGTTGTCTTGCCTGCCTTGCTTACATAGATTCGCTCCAACAAAATAGTCTATCGACAGTTTGCTTTTGATTGGTAAGAACAAAAAGTAGGCACCACCGGCAACCATAGAAATCAAAAGAAAGAGACGAGAGTCACAGAAACACGGGATTTAAACTATAATTCACATCCATTCAACTCCCTTAATGTTCCCTGTCTATTTTGCCACTGTTCACGCCATTCTCTAAAGCTTCCTATGTTTCTTTCTTGCCCCTTTTCTTGCAATGCTACCTTCAATTAGAAGCATTAAGAACCTGCATACTCCTAGCCTAAATATCTTCTAAAAGTTATACGACCATGTCCTCATCAGCCACAAAATACAAGGGTTTTTTTAATTAATGTTTTTTGAATTTATTGTTAAGATAGGATTATTTTCAAAAAAAATATTCAAGAAAGTCGGGAGTGTGTTTTTGCCACATCAGCCAAAACTCTGGGGGTGAGAAGCACCAAATTAACCTCAGGGGTCATATGTGGATATTAATTATTCACAGTGATGCATTTGAGGAATTATTTATTATCAAAATCCTAGATATTTAGCTAATATATTTTTGGTGGACAGCTCTGATTACTTTGGAGTTATCCTTTTTAGTTGGGGTCTAACTTAGGTTCCAGAGAGTAATGAACTGAATCGGTTCAAAACTATCAGATGCAGTTTAATAATACATCAACAAAGAGTTAAGGAGGACATAGGTTAAAATAGAGACGAAATTGGGATAGGTTTCTGAATGGCATTCGAGTTCAACCCAAGCATTGGAAATGCAAATTTGGGAAAGAAATTCTTTTAAGGGGGGAGTGTGTGATGACCAGTAGTGTATAATTTGTTTAGTTTAATAATGTTGGAACAAATTTATTTCGAGTATAATTTCTGCATAAAATGTATAGTATACATATTCGAAATTCGGCATTCGGGTGTAACAGATATGAATAAAGAAGTTTCCCAGTGTCACGGACACCAAATTAAAGACTGGAGTTGTGCTAGCACTAATGCACTAGCCACTGCACTACTCAAGGATAAACAAAGAGAAGTTTAGCGAGGGGGAAGGAAAAGAAAAAGGTGGCAGAAAGAAGAAAGGAAAGAAAAGAAAAGAAGTAAGGGCAAAGAAAGGAAATATAAAAGAAGATTGACAAGAGGAAAGTTGGGAAGGATATCATGACAAAAAAAACATCACCAAACAAAAGCTAGCCCGATCTTTCAGATATAATTGTTCTTTTAAATAAGCAAATTGATCCTCCATGAAACTAAACCAATCGAACCAGATAGCGTGGCAATACCCATTAAAAAAGGCAAACAAACTGCATTTTTGTGTCTTGAATGCAAGAAAGTGAAAAATCAAAATCAACCGGTCTGCTGAAGAAAGAGAAAAAACAAAGCTACAAAACATAGGGCTTCACAAGTAGACTAGGAGATAAAACAAAGGTTGATAATAGAAAGGGCAACCAGGTTGAAAATTGCAGGCTTCCATGGAATTTAAGGTAGTTGCGAAAACAACAGACTGCCAAAAAATTCTTTTTGCAAAAATTAGATATTCGAGGTGGGTTCACCTTAGGTGGGTTCAGCAGATTTTTTAGGGTACCGGCAGAGGCAGTTTGGGTGGCTGTGTTTGTTAGAGTTGTGACATCATGGTGGTGCAGTCTTCAAGGAAGTGGGATGGGATGACTTTCATGTCTTGGCAAGTAAAATTGATGGTGGCAGCAACAATTCTCGACTGTAATGTGGCAACGACCACTCCAAAAAATTGATTTCATTTGCCAAAAAGTAATGAGGCCACACAGTCAGCTATGATGCAGAGGCCCCGGCCAAATTTCTGGATCTAATACCAACTGATGGGGAAACTCTCTGATCTGGAAGGAACACACTCAAAATACATCACAATAACAATCGAGAAAAAAAAAATAACCGAAATAATAAGAAACTATAAAAAAAAACTTTAAAATTATCTAATCACAATAACAACCTTAAAAAAGTATTTAATCTAAAAAACCGAAATTCCATTGATTCCCTTCGAGCACTCAATTACAGCACAAACAGGCCACAACAAGATTCTCATTTCTCAGTGTTACGGATTTCTTGACCAATCACCACCACATACATCACACAGTATCCACCATCATAATCTTCTTTGGATTGCCATCACCCTTCAAAACCCCAACCCAGCTACTGCCAGCCCAAACTCCATGGTGGACTGAAAGCCTAGTGGGACCTGATTTCTACTCAATCCCAGAATACCGAGCACTGGCAACAGCATTAGCAAAAGCTCTTTAAGGCCTCAAGGAATTGTCTCCAATGTGACTCCAAGATCTGCAGTGAATGAAGATGGAGATGCAATCCTTCTCATCACCAAACCTAGCCTTTAAAACAGCCCCTTTCTAGTTCCGATTTGAACAAAGCCCAGCATTTTCCATTCCAAAATTTATGGAGAAATGGACAATCTCAAGCTTTGCCTCTAAATCATAGTAAGTCCAAGCAGCAGACTCTAAAGAAGTCCAAAATGTCCAACCTCTCAACCTACCTCTATCTTCAAACAAATCAGGAACAAAATAGTTAATGGTCCTAGTTGTAGAAACAGTAATTTAAAAAGAAAGCAGAAATTAATAGAAGAAAGAACGATAATTATTTAAATACATTCATATCGTGAGAAATATCCACTGGGATACAACAACGTATTGGACCCAATTCTAACTAAAAAATCAAAATATATTTATAAAAATAGGATGTAAGGTGAGAAAGAAGCAATTTCCTATTGGGGGAGAGAGAGAGAGAGAGAGAGAGAGAGAGAGACTTTGGAAAAGAAATCTAAACACCGTTTAAGAGGCTTTCTACCTTCTAACCACCTCTTAATCCTTCACTTTTAATAGAAAGCTCACTACAAGCTCCTCCTCAATCTTCCAGGGAGCTAAAAATTTAAGATTTTTAGGCATGCTTGAAGAGAAATGCATTGCAAACTCAACAAGAAAATGAAATATTTTAAACAAGACCATGAAGGAGGTTGAAGCAGCTCAAGAATGCAACCAGACTTACCATTAGGGATTGATTTTATTTTTGAGCTTTAGTTTTTAACATAAGTTATTTTGCTTTTATTCGTGAACCTGCATTTTGAGTTGTGGATAAGGTTTGGTTTTATTTTTGAAGTTGTATTTTTGTAGGTTATTGGTGAAGGTAGCATTTTCCGAATACTAATCAAAATATACTTGTTTCTTAGTAACAAAAACAAAACTCATGATGGGATATTTTTAAACTAGACATGTTGGCACTTGATAGAGCTTTCTACAACAAACTGCAGCCCTGAAAACCATTTAAGAGGCTTTCTACCTTCTCACCAACTCTTGATCCATCACTTTTATTAGAAAGCTCATTACAAGCTCCTCAATCTTCCAGAAAGCTAAGAATTTAAGATTTTTAGGCATGCTTGAAGAGAAATGCATTGCAAACTCAACAAGACTAGCCTTTGTTTTACCAAAAAATTATATGTACTAGAATTCAAATGGTTATTAAAAAATGAAATATTTTACCTTTGAAGATGAGGGATAAAATCTCATCTTAACTCTTATGAGACTTTAAAAGAAATCAAAAAATGTGTTGCAAGAAAATGATGGTTTTAAGCGAGTTCATGGGACTATCTTTAGCTAGAAATGAAAGCAAGACCATGAAGGTGGTTGAAGGAGCTCAAGAATGCACAACATGAATTAAAATTAGGGATTGAGTTTGTTTTCGAGCTTTGGCTTTTAACATAACTTGTTTTGCTTTTATTTGTAAACTTGCACTTTGAGCTGTGGATAAGGTTTGGTTTTATTTTTGAAGTTGTATTTTTGTAGTTTACTCGTGAAGGTAGCATTTTCCGAATGCTAATCAAAATATTACTCAATTCTTAGTAAAAAAAATAAACTCATGATGGGATATTTTTAAATTAGACATGTTGGCATGGTATCTCACTTAATAGAGCTTTCTACAACAAACTACAGCCCTGAAAAGCACAGTTTCTTCACTTTTTTATCCCCCAAACAAAAACTACAGAAAGTTTTTGTTAATGAAATCTTTGAATGTTCTGATGTAATCACTTACATGCCAAGTTGAGATGGACTAATCTATTTCCTTATTAACAAGCCCAAACAGCCAAAATTTGCTGAAATAGAAAAACATTTGTATACGTCACCTAAATCTTGCCATAATATTTACCCTCAAAAGAAATATATTCATAAGAAGGAAATATGGAGGTCAAAGCAGAAAATTAACATTTCACCACGTGGTAATATAGGAGCCATATCTGTAGAGACATGCAATAAACAGCAAGAATTATGCACCAGGGAAAGAAAGGGTATGCAGTTAAATGCATGGATGATTGTGCTCTGTACACAAACGTCCATGTTTGCAAGTGAACTCCCTCCTTCCCTCCCTTGTTTCATCATCAACATGCACAAAAAACTACAGTTTACTGAAATAGAAAACGATTGCATATGACATCTAAATCTTGCCATAATATTAATCCTTGAAGGAAAAATATTCATGAAATGGATGTCTTCTCTCCCTCCCTGCCTTTGTGCATGGTGAGTATGAGTTGGAATTTGTATTTGTCTATGCATGACAAAATCAAATAGCATCAAAAGGGACCAAACATCTCATCACCACAAGGAACTTTTCTTTCACAAGTGTTCCATATCTCAAAAAAACACTGAGCATGAATTATGTCAAAGACAAGGGAAAGGGCTATCATGTCTTGTCCTTCATTGGGACATTTTAGAATTAAGTCATCTTGGGGTTTGGTTAATATTTCTGAGAATGGCAATGTTATTTGTTTGGTTGGATAAGCTATGTATTTGCTTCTTTTAGGTGGATGTAAGATGACTGAGAGCACAATTGTGTACGTGGGTGAAACCCCCATGAGTCATTTTCGCTTGAAAAATTCTCTAAATTGATTTACTTAAAAAAAAAAAAAAAACTATATTCTAACACCACAGTTAACCAAATAGTGCATTTCATAACATTAGTGAATTATTTTGATTCCTTTTATTAAAATCAGCAAAGTCACAAAATAATTCAGTACAAAGAAGCTACAATTTTTTGGTTTTTTCCCCAAAAAAAACCAAAAAAAAATGTATGTACGTATGTATGTACATACGTACATATGTATGTATGATTAATGGAGACGTACAAACAATGATTCTTTATCCAATTTGGTATTAGAGCACACTGACTAAATCCTCCTGCTGCTCCTTTCAGCTGCCCTATCCGACTTGCTGTGAGCCCTAATTTCTGATTTGCATCTTCCCTGCCACCGGCCTTGTTGCACCACCTCTCACCAGTTTCTCATCTAGCCATTGTTGTGGAGTGTCACCATATCTTCCATAACCAATGTGAGTCCTTCAAGCAGCTAGAAACCTCCTACTAATAGTAACTGTTTGTGACACTTCCTTTTCTATCTTTATTAAATCAGATGGTGCAAATTATCATGGTTGATCCAAAATTGTGAAGACGCATATTGCCGTAGGAAGAAAAAGGCATAAATTATAGGAAGGATAGCCGCTCTAGTTGAAGACGATCCACACTATGATGACTGGGGAGTCGAAGATGCACTTGCTAATTCGTGGACTCATCAATTCCATGACTGACTAGTTGATGTCTTATTTTGTGCAATGTGAAATGGCCATGGAACTTGTGATGCTATAAAAAGGGGCTACCTACGTTTCTGACTCCAATCAAGTCTATGAACTGATGAAGAAGTCCTCCCAATCATGTCAAGGTAGTCACCCTCTTACCAAATACTACAAGAAGTTGAATTTCGTTTTCATGGAACTTGATTATCGGAGTCCAAGTGACATGGTATGCATCACAGACATTGAAAAGTAATATGGTGTGCACCACAGACATAGAAAAATAAAGGAAATTGGTAGCAAAAGATCAAGTCTATGCCTTCCTTGCAGGTCTAGATCGCAGCCTAGACCAAGTTAGCAATTGGGTTCAGTTTCTATCTATGCTCTCTCTCTTCTGTCTATTACTGGCTGTCATGGATCGGTCACCCCGTCCTAGCTCCCCCCTTCTATTTTTCTATCCTGCCCTGCCCACTCTTCATTCATGTTTTTATGTAAACAAGCGGGAGCAGGGAAAGCTGCCTACCTCAACATACATGACCAATGGCCGGGCAATTCACTGGGCTTTTTGTGAAGAAGATAAGATTGGCCACCTCTCCTTTACCCAGCTTAGAGGAAGTTTATTCTCTAGTCCCCAGTGAAGCAAAGAGACAGGCTACCATGGGAACTACAGATAATCCCGACTCGCAGGGATTAGTTGTTCACATATAAACTACTTAGCCGCCTGTTCTAGCCCCATCTACTAATGGTGGCTTCTCCTCATGCTTCTACATCCACTGCAGTAGCACACAACATACCATGGTTGTTTGCTTCATGGGTATCCGAAATTGTTCAAACTTTAAACTGAAGCAAGCTGAGAGAAAGAAAAAAGGAAATCTGCACCAATTGCTACTGTTGCAGACACTGCTTCCGCCTCTCATGCCACTCAATTATCTTCCCAAGAAAGTAATCTAGGTTCGGCTTTCACTTCCTCTGCTCACACTTTCATTATTGATTCAGCGCTAATGATCACATAAATAGTTAATTCTCCCGGTTTGACTCCCCAACCTCCTCAAATGTAAAATTTATCCAGATTGCTAATGGAACATTTATGCCAATTTCAAGGAGCAGGGACTTTCTCGCTTTCTCCCACATTTTCTATGTTTTCAGTTTTACTAGCACCTACTCTCTCTAACAATCTTCTTTCCAAACTAACAAGGTTACCAAGCATCTTAATTATTCTATAACCTTTCATATGTTTCAAGACAATCTTATGAAGATGATGATTGACATTGGAGGGGACATTGGATCCACAACGTTAGTTCGGCGGGGGTTTCAAGTCGCAAAGGAACTTATGATAGAAACATAGATAAAAATATCAACATTAGTATCAATCGCGGTAATATTAATATTGAGCATATTAGAAAATATGTATCGATATTGTATATATTAAAAGAAAAAATTATGAAAATCGTAAACTAATGAGGATATATTAGCTGATATATCGGTTGTATTGGCCGATATGGAAGCATATTGCGATATTGTATATATTATCATGGTAAATCTAATAGGGATAAAATATTAGTAATTGATATGGAAGCCTAATATTGTCATGATATCGAAAAATATTTGGCCAATATATATCGCCAATATATATCATATTGGCCAATATTTTCATCCATGGATAGTAAGGATTCTTTTATGGAAATGCTGGTTGGAACATCCGTCCTTTTTTATACTTAGAACGATTGCTTCCTAAGTTGGTTCGTCTTGTTTTTACACCTACTTCACGGTGTGAACAAAACATCTATGCAAATAATCATTGCATACCTTTCCAAATAATTTTTCATAAAAGCCTAACACCCTTTCCCACATTTATATTGTATGATTAGGGTCCTTTCTCTACTCCCTCTAGGCCAAGTCATGAATACTGTGTCTGCTATCGATGATTGCACAAGAGTTAGCTAGATAAAAATTCAAAAATGATGTTATCCATGTGATTCCTCAATTTTCACAAAATGATTGCCACACACTTTCATAATCAGATTCAAGTCTTCCATTCTGACAATGGCAAAGAGTTTGTATACCAATCCCTTATCAAGCTATTCAATAAGCATGGAACCCTCCACCAAACCACTTATGCATACACACCATAACAAAACGGCATAACTAAGCATAATATCTGTCATATTCTCAAGGTAGCTTAGGATTTATGCTTTACTATGCATCATTCCAAAATGTTTTTGGTCAGAGGCTATCATGACCATAATTTTCCTATTCAACCAAATGCTTGCTTGTATTATTAATTATCAAACTCTTCTGCATCAATTATCCTAGTTTCATTCTATTCCTTCAGCTCTAATCTTCGTCCTAGGGTTTTTGGTTGTGTGTACTCTGTTCATATACACCATCATGAAAGGAATAAACTCGATCCTCATGCCCTCAAATGTATATTTCTCGGTTATTCTAGTTCCATAAGGGTTTTAAATGCTTCCACCCCAACAGGAAAATGGTATGCCTTCATAAATGTCCAATTTATGAAAAAGAAGCTTACTTCTCTAGAAAAGTGTCCCTAATTCCTCTCCAGGGAATATTCACAGTAAAGAAGAAAAATGATAACGACCGGGAGAAAAAACAATTACAAATTTCCAGGAAAGAATCTCTCAAATTTATGGTAGCCAAACTTGATACTTCTAAACGGTGGGAGGTTTCCACCATGGCTTCCAAACCCATGGTAACCGAATTCAAACATGAAGACCAAAGGAACCCAAGACCAGATAGCATATTTTGACAAAGTTATATGAGGAGGTCCGAAAGTACTACTACCATGTTCCCTCAAGGCTCCATTATTCCACTTGATGATACTACCATGAAAAATTGGATGATTTTTCTAAAACTAATCATAAGGTACAAGCCTCTTCTCCTTTGAGTTTTGAAACTACTACCTTACAATCGTGAGCTGATGGACAAGTAGGAGATATTTTCTTCATAGTTGAAAAGAACTCAATAGGCTAAATCATCTTTTGATGTTGTGCATTCCATTACTAATTTCGTCTCTTATCATTGTTTATCTAAATCTAACCTTGTTTTTGCCCTCTAGTTGCTTTCTATTTCTCTTCCTAGTCATTTTCAGGAACCCCTTGAAGACCCTAAGTAAATATCTACCATGGTAGACGAAATAAAAACCATAAAGAAGAACTCTACTTGGGAGATAGTCAAGCTAGCTCAAGAGAAGAAAATAGTGGGATGCAAGTGGGTATTCTAAGTAAAACACAAAATCGGATGAAATAATAGACAAATACAAGGCCAGACTGGTTGCAAAAAGATATAACCAAACCTATGGGAGTCACTACAAAGGGACTTTTGCTCCTACGGCTAATATAAACACTATCAAAGTCATACTTTTTCTTACCAACAATCTGGATTGTCATTGAGACAACTTGATATGAAGAATGTCTTTCTTCACAGTGATTTGATTTAAAAAGTGTAAATGGATCCTCCAAGATTTACACCAAATGGAGGAAAGTTATGCAAATTAAAGAATGCTTTGTATGGGTTAAAGAAATCATCAAGGACATGGTTTGGAAGGTTAAGCCACTTAATGATGAAGTATAAATTCAAGCAAGTTATGGCCAATCACACTCTATCCTACAAGAGAGATGCTAATGACATTACATCATCTTTGTCTATGTTAATGGCATGATTGCTACAAGTAATAATACCAGTAAAATTGAGAAGCTTTGGGGCTACTTGACTACAGAATTTAAAATGGAGGACTTAGAAGCTTTCAAGTACTTCCTAGGCATTAAAGTATCCTAGTCCAATCAAGAACTCTTCCTTTCTCAACAAAAATATATATCAAATCTTTTGGCTCAAAAGGGCAGTTCTACTTGTGAACCCGTTGACACTCCCAGTGAGATGAGTCATGGCCTACCTAGATATCCAAATCAAATTCTAATAAACAAAGAATGATATCATAGATTGGTTGAAAATTTGATCTCTTTGACTCATAATAGACCAGACTTATTAGATGCAACTAGTGTAAAAAATAAATTCATATCATAATCCAAGCAACTAACACATGACTATAATAAATCCAATTAAAACTTATAAAAAATCCTCTCCATGCAAAAGTATTACGCTATCCAAATATGTACATCTAGATATTACTGAATCTAATTTTACAATATCCAAATTGAATAGAAAGTTCACCTACGTGTATGTCTATTTGTAGGAGGAAATTTGGTAACATGGAGAGGCAAGAAGAAGAATACAATGACATTGTCTAGCACAATGACTGAGTAATGTGCACTCCATACAATTATGAAGATGACTTGGCTAAGAATGCTTTTTCAATGAGCTCGACTTAGCCCAAAAACACTAATGGTGAATGTGATATTTTGTGATAACAATGTGACTACGAAATTTGCAAATAATCCAATCAAGCATAATTAAACTAGGCAAGTAGAGCTTGACAAAAAACTACATCAAAGACAACTTAGATTCTGGTGTGATACAAAATTCCTACATCAACCAGCAAATGTGATGACCCATGTTGTTACAAGTGACTCATTCAATACGTCACTATCCAAGTTAGGCATGTGTGATATCTAGGCACCTATTTAAGGGAAAGAACTAGAGTATATTATGCTCAGTAGATATTTATGGGATCATAATTATTGCACCTATTTAGAATATATTATAATTAGCAAATATTATGGGACCGTGAGATATTATGGAATCATAATTTTTGTAATTGATTATAATTGATCACATTTCCTCATTTACCTAGGGATTAGTTGTCTGATTTGATTTTGAATTGATACCGTGTAATGTTTATATATAATGGAAAAGTACACAATAATTCTGCACCAACTAAACAGGTATAACATGACAATGTTCCAACTAGAGTCACGGACCTGATTGAAGGATGTCCAATTATATGAGTAATCACTCAGCTGATACATATTTGAACCTGAGAATTATCCAAGATAGTCTCCTTCTTGCCGAAGCCAACCACTAATTAATTACCTATAAATGATAAGAGGCAAAGTTCAATCACAACCTCCATGACAAAGCATAAACATTTTTGTTAATAAACAAAGTGGAGCCAACAATCAAATCTTCTCCCTCATTTGCACTAAAAAAAATAGTCAATAACGTATTAAAGGATGCCAAGAGGAAGAGAGCACCACCAACATAGAAAAATAAAAAAGATACAATGAAATCAGAGAACCAAACTATACAAGACAAAAGCTTCATTAAAACTGTACCACAGGTAGGATAAAAACAATAAGAAAAGATTAGATGTTAATATGGATAATTGTAATAGCTAAAGTACTCAAAGAACAAAACAGAAATGAATACACCAGCGCAAAAATAAAAAGCTCCAAATCCTGGATAAGACTCTGATTCATAAAAGAAAACAGGGGACGGGTTGATATGACTCCATTTGATCAATCTAAACAAATACCTGGGCTGCAGCTTGCCATCAGTTGCATCCAAATTCGTGCAACAGATGCCAACAGGTCAATCTTGATTCAGGATTGCAAGGGAGAAGCATTCATGCGACAAGTCACTTCTTTCGAGCTCCAATTGATATGCTTTTTCGTTTCTTAATGAGCTCATTCATCAAAGTAAAATAAGTGCCCTTGTTCATAGGTATTCCTTTTTGTGTGGCCTCTTCAAAAACAATCATGGCATCCTTGTACCTCTGTTCTCTACAAAGTTGATTAATCTTTTCCGAACAAGCTATAGAACTTGAATCAGGCTGCTCTGAATTATGATTAGCCGCCTCACCTTCTACAATTTCCGCCTGTGAAGACGGGTCCCGTAATTTTACAGTCTCGACCATCTTTTTCATAAGCTCCTCTGCTTCTTTTATCCTCCCCTCAGCACTAAGGGCAGAAAAAATAGGATTATAGGTGTATTCATCTGGTCTTAGCTTCTTTTCCTCCATTTCTTTTACAAGGTTGAAAGCCTCCTCGAGTCTGCCTTCCTTGCATAAAGCTGCTATCATTGTGTTGTAGGTAACTACATCAACATCTTTCCCCTTGGAGATCCATGTATTGAACAGCTTAGTAGCCCTTTCCAACATCCCCTCATTGCAAAGGCCATGCAGAAGAATATTACAAGTAAACACATCAGGCTTGAATAAATTATCAATCATTTTGTTGTGAAAATGAAATGCTTGTTCAACCTTCCCTTCCCAGCAGTACCCATGAATAATACTGTTGTACGTTGTTTCATCAGGAAATAAACCATTCTCCAGAAGTTCATTCAACTTCTCAATTGCTTGGTCAGTTTTTCCCAACTTACAAAGCCCAGCAATTACAGAATTATATGTGGCAACACTTGGAATGATCTCTTTCTCTTTCATCTCATCCCAAAGTTTCAATGCCTTATCCTCGTTTTCACTGCTAAAGTTACCAGAAATCAATGTACCATAGGTCACTTCATCAAGGACATAACCCCGCTTCCTGGCATTATTAAGCAACTCATAAGCTTCATCAAGCCTCTTCTCTACACAAAGTGTATGGAGAACCGTATTGAGGGTAAACTTATCCATCTTCAAACCTTTTCTAGCCATCTCATCCATCATCTTGAATGCCTGTGCCAGGTTCCCCCCCTTACAATACCCATCTATCAAAGTATTATAAGTCACACAATCTGGGGAAAAACCATCCTCTTCCATCTTTTGAACAGAATTACTTGCTTCGTCAATCTTCCCTTCCATACAAAACCACTTAATCAAGATATTGTAAGTGACAGCATTTTTGTCCACTCCTTTGTCACTCATCACACCGAGCAATTTAAATGCCTTCTCACTGCTTCTCAATTTGAGACACCCATGGAATAAAGTATTATATGTAACCACATCAGGCAATACCTTCAACTTCTCCATCTCATCTCGGAGCCTTAAAGCTTCATCAATCCTACCCTCGTTACACAATCTGCTAATCAGCATATTATATGTCCAAACATCAGGCGCCAATTTATTTTGTGTCATCAAATCAATAACTTGAGCTGCCTCCTTTAACCAGCCCATTTTACAATACCCATGGACCAATATATTGTAAGTATTAAAATTAGGAAATAACCCTTTACTCTTCATATCCAACAACAGATCCCGTGCCTCATTCAACCTGCCCTTCTTACACAATGCATCCAATAATGTATTATAGGTCACATTATCAGGCAAACAGCTAAATTCACTCATTCGTTTAATCATTTCCATAGCATCCTTGAACTTAAACTCCACACAATAACCTTTAATCAGTATATTAAATGTATTCACGTTAGGAACAACCCCGATCTTTTTCATATCATCAAATATCTCCCTAGAAAGAATAACTGAATGGGAAGACGGATAATTTACCAAAGAATTAATCAATGTGTTGCAAGTGAGTAATTTGGGGCGAAGATGAAGCCGCTTCATCTTCTTGAAAATCTGGTAGGCGAAGTGGGGCTGACCAGACTGCACGTAGGCTCCAATGGCAACATCATAGAGGGCTTTGCACGGGGTGGGGAGGTGGCGGGGAGGATGGAGGAGGTGGTGGTGTAGGTCGTGGCCAGGATCAGAGGCGATGTAGGAGAGGAGGAGAGACTTGGCATCAGAGAACTTGTTGTACTTGAAAAGGTTGGGGAGGAGAGTGAGGAGGGAGGAAAGAATGAGGGAATGGTTGTTAGAGAAGAGCGGAAGCTGAATCTGGCACCATTTGAAGAAGGAAAGGAGGGTGTGAGGACGAGAGGAGACGGGATTGGAGGAGGAGAGGAGAGAAAGGATAAGGGCAGGAGTGATGTTGGGGATGTATGGAGTGAGGCTGTCAAGTGAATTTGTTTCTGAAGTAAGGATATTAGTGATCGTATGGAGGAGCTGCTGAGGTGATGGTGGTTGGGGTGGTGGTAGGAGTGATGATGGTGCAATGGTGTTGGTGGAGGTTGATGGGATTTCCATTGGATGGGCAATATGGTTTCATCGAGAAATGAAATTTCCAATCAATTCACCATTTTTTTTATTTTTTCTCCTCCACTTGTGAGATTTGCAATGCAATTGATGCATACTCTTAAAGCATTGCAAATAAACTCGAATGTAATTTGAGATCAACCCAAAAGGGACAACATGAGGTAGCAGAAAGACGCAATATTTATACAAAGAAACCTGATCGCAATTCTCCACGATAGCAGAGGAAGTCGGTTTTACCAGGTTCAGTCGCCGGTAAGTGGAAAGCTGGCGCCCGGCAGTTACGGAGAGAAATTGACGGCTGCCAGTTATGTGATGAGCGACTAGATGAGACTTCACCAGATGAAACAAATAGGGCTTATCAACAGAGAGAGCAAGTATGCGTTTGTGAAGGAATTAATGTGTAAGAGGCCAGTAGATTTGGGGTCGCCGGCAAAGCAGGGTGACGGTCGACAAATTCAGAAGGAAAGTGCCCAACCGTCGGTTTAGTGACTGCACCTCAGCGACTGACGAGCGTTAGGGCTTGAATCAGGCTTTTATCACGGTTTTGGTGGTGGTGATAGTTGGGCAACGGCATTGGCTCACGGCCCGCCCATCACCTTCTGTGTCGTGTGAGTCACCCCTTAGATTTGGTGTCGTGTTGATGCCATTATTTTCTATCTCGAATCGAATTCGATGAGGCACAATTTGAGTGAACTTTTAGTTCTGATTTAATTATTTAGTAGTGATAGTTATTATTCTATCAATGATCAAAGAAATATAAATCAAATTTAAGATTAAATAAAATTTGATCATTTTTTTATATCTCACAACCACGCCTATCTCAAGGAAAATCGAGCGTGATCGACACAGCCAAAGGGCCACACGCTTATCAGAGTAACGGCCGTGATCACAACGGCAATCCAGGCGTCTGGGCGCCCCAAGAGCCCAAACAGAGGAGGAGGCATATAAGCGCTCTCACCCTCCAGAGAGGGGGCTGGCTCAATTTGGATTCGAACTCCGAGAACGGCGGTTTCGCGATATGCGACTAAGGGTTACCTTGGATCCCAAGCACTAGTATATTTAGTTCCAATCCTACCGATTGGGCCAGCTCTCCTTCTCCTCATAAAATAGCCACTCAAAAATAAATAGGGTGCCTTCCATTTCATTTTACTCATCATCAACATAAAATAAAATTTTTATAAACCTTAAATTTTACGCGGAATTTGCTTTAATCGGAGTGGCCTGAGTGGGAGAAATCCCGCGACCCTTCACCTCTTGTTTGTTGTTTGTGTTCACAGGGTCCATCCGAGAGGCGAAACCGGATCCTTCTTCCTGAGCCCCGCTTAGGAATCGAAGGCAAGGCTCCTTAACTGCACAACAACCTTTAAACATCGGGCGCCGTTCTGTGGAAACCGACAGAAGCCAAGTGTCATTTCCCTACCCAGCAGCTGAACAACCAAGCATGGTAAATACCAGAGCGCAGGCCAGTGCTCCGGCGGTGGAGACCACCGTCCAGGATGGAGTCCCCCCCACGGGGAACCACGCGAACAACCAGCCGGAGCCGGGCACCCGCCACCTGGGAGCGGAGTTAGACGCCCTGAAGGAGATCCTCCTCGCCGTATGCGCGAACACCGGGGACTCGTGCCCAGTGGGGCCGCCTCTAGCGGCCTGCATCAACTTCCAAGAAAGAAAGGCGTCGAGAGGCCACTCGCAGAGGCGAGCCAATCGACCACGACCAGCCGCACCCGAGTGAAAGCAGCCGTCTAGCGGCTTGCCCACCCGCACCTCGAGAATGAGGCGGAAGCGCCTCACGGTGACGATCCCTGTAAGGACGCTCTCCTCCGCAACTCGCGCGGCAATCGGAGACCACCGCCGCGGGGCTCCAATGGGAGCGCGCTCCCTCGCAGAGAGCCACCCCCTCGACAAGCATGCACGAACCCAGGGAACACTGAGCTCGCGCCGTCCTCAATGCGCGAAGGGGCTCTACGGATCCTTCGATGGAGGAGAAAGTCAAGGTGTTGTGGGACACCCCGCACAAGGAGAAGCCCACGCCTCCTCCGCCAATCTCCGCAGTCGCCCATGGACATAATGGACAAGGATGCCCGCTACCGAGCAAGTTCGGAATGCCGGCCATGGAGGGATACGACGGAAGCAAGGATCCCATGGACCATCTCAATCGCTTCCGCACCCACCTCACTTTACAAGGGGCAAGCGAGGCCCCGATGTGTAAGCTTCCCGTCACCCTTAGGGGCGACGCGCTACTCGGGTTCCATGGCCTCCCCGAACTCCATATGCTCGCTCGACGAGCTCGCTGGATAGCTTCTCGAGCGGGCCAAAAGAAAGGGAGGAGAGACAACCATGGCACCTAGTCCGCCTCCGCCGAGGACGGATGAAAGCCGGTTCTGGACCGTTTCATCACCGAGGCGCGACGGATCCCGCACCTCTCCGACGAACCAAGCCAGTGCCTTCATCGCCACCTTGGCGGGGGACTTCTTCAAGCACTGCCGCACCGCCCGCAGAGCAGACTTTGGGGAGGCGGAGACCATTGCCGGGCGTATATCACGGCCGAAGAGGCCAACGAGCAAAACGCCCGAGCGGGCGGATCGCCCCCGTGAGACCTCCCGAGCCGCTGGAGGAAGAAAGAGGGACGGCGACACCGCCCATGGAGAGCCGGGAGCCGACGCTGCCGACCCCGGGGCCTAAGAAGGATTACAGCAGCTCCTCGACCCGCTGAATGATAGCCGCACAAACATCCCGGGCGAGATCACAGATGAAAGATTCTTCAAGTGGCCAAAGACACCCAAGGGTCCAGTGGCAATGCGCCAGGACAGCATCTTGCGCCGCACCACCGCTATCTGGGCACTCAACCGAGAACCGCGCACCCCGCCCCAGAGATTCAAGATCCGATCCGCGAGACACCCAAGAGATTCGTGAAAGGCTCGGGCAAGAACCTCGCCTCCGACGGAGAACCCGGCGAGCCACCAAGAGCCGCACGGCGGCCGGCGTAGTCCACATGATCTCTTCCGCCAACACTTGTGAACGCCAGCACGGATCACGAAATAGCTTCCAAGAGAGGCGGCGAAGTTAGGGGTTAGAAATGATGTCATTAGCTTTAGCAAATAAGACACGGCACATGTAACTTCCCCATCTCGACCCCCTTGTTGTATCGCCTCGTTTCTCGCCGGTGGTGATGAC
Source organism: Nepenthes gracilis (assembly GCA_033239525.1). Lineage (NCBI taxonomy): Eukaryota > Viridiplantae > Streptophyta > Magnoliopsida > Caryophyllales > Nepenthaceae > Nepenthes > Nepenthes gracilis. Next base: position 19,935,771 of record BSYO01000012.1, on the reverse strand, counting down.
TACCACCAAACGGGTCTTCATTGATAATGGAAGCTCACAAAATTTGTCAGATCTTCTGCGTTCACCAAATGGGACTAAAATGTAGCCAAATGAGGGCAAGAACGACCATTATACGGCTTTGACAACGAGCCTGCTCTAAAGGTAAGGGATTATACTGGAAGTCACGATGGGACTCACCCGCGCTCTATGACGCGCGGCGAGTTGGCGTTCTTTGCCGACCTTCCGTCTGTATACAATGCCCAGACCATTCCCCGACGGCCTTGGCGATCACATCCATCACTTTGAAGGTGAAATTTCCACCCTCGGGGGTGGGAGAAGTTCTAGGAGACCAAGAAATGGGGCGGACGTGCTACTTGTCCCAAATCAGTCCTACGACACCATGACCAAGTGAAGACTGACCTCCGCGACGAGACGCCGCCCAACAGCCCGGGTCGGGAAGAGATCGAGGCGATTCCGCCGATCCTCCGATCTGCAGCGGTGCGCCAAGACATGGAAATCCCTTCAACCCGAGATCGCGATGGACTAATTACCTTCCTACGGACCAACTCCGATGTGTTTGCATGGGGCTCACGACATGCACTGGGGATATCGGGCCAAGTCATAGTCCACAAGCCGGGCTTGACGCGAGCCGAAAACCCGTCAGGCGGAGGAACCACTCCGCCGAGAAGTTGGTCGCCATCGTGGAAGAAGTGAAGAGGCTCTTGGACGCGGGATTTATCAGAGAAGTCCAGCATCCGAGTGGCCGTCCAACGCCGTCCGGGTAAAAAGAGCAGCGGCAAGTGGCGATGTGTGTCGACTTCATCGACGTGAATAAGGCTCGCCCCAAAGATAGCTTTCCGCTCCAAGGATTGACTAACTCGTGGACTCCACGTCCGGCACGAACCGGCCGAGCTTCATGGACGCATTTCGGATAAACCCGATCCGGATGGACCTGCAGGACGACAGGAGCACACCTCTCATGACATCAAGGACGTATTGCTACAAAATGATGCCCTTTGGTCTCAAGAATGCGGGCGCAACCGGGCCGCCTCGTAAACAAGATGTTCGCAGCTCAAATTGGGCGGAGTGTGGAGGTGTACGACGATATGCTCGTAAAAAGCAAGGTAGCAAGCCGCCACGTCGACGACTGACGAGACCTTCCAGATCCTCCGACAGCATGGGATGAAGCTTAACTCGCCAAATGCGCGTTCGGGTAACTCTGAAACTTCTTAGGCTTCATTGTATCCCAGTAGCGGAATAGAAGCCAATCCGGAGAAGATCAAGGCAATACTCGATTTGAACCCTCCGCGCACAAGAAAAGAAGTCCAGAAGCCGACAAAGGGATAGCGACCCTCTCACGGTTCTTCGCCAAGTCAGTGAGAAATACTTGCCTTTCTTCAAGGCGCTAAGGGGCACCAAGTCGCACAGTTCGAATGGAGTGAAAAATGCGACGAAGCATTCAGTGGAATCAAGACTTATCTTTCCAGCCGCGCCGCCTCCCGAGCTCACTGCGCGAAGGAGAAGATCTCTACCTCTACCCGGCAACGCCTTTCCGCCCGGCTCCGTGTTAGTGGCGAACATGAAGGCAAGCAACAACCGGTGTACTACGTGAGCCGGGTGCCGACGGACGTAGAAACCCGTTATCCGCTTTGAAAGATGGCGCCGCACTCGCCTATGCACATGGGAAGCTACGACCTACTTCCTACCACATCGGATCGTCGTGCAATGCACTGACCAAATTGAGGACGATTTTGCGGCTGCAGACGTCCGGCCTACCGGGTTTATGGGTCAGTCGAGCTCGGGAGTTCGACGGAGTTCCGCCGCGACCGGCCGTGAAAGGGAGCCCGCGACTTCATTGTCGGCGCAACGCCGCAGCAAGCAGAGGACAACAACGCGAGAAGAAGACGGACGGAGATCTCGCCGTATGGACTCTCAACGTGACGGATCATCAACCAGCAGCAATGAGCCGGTGTGGTGCTAAGGACGCCCAAGGCATGGAGATCACATACTCCGCTACACCGGCCTTCCCGGCCACGAACAACGTTGCGGAATATGAAGCCCTCCTCGCGGCCTCGCGATCGGGCGAGGGAGTGTTCCGCGGGTCGCCGGTCGAGGGAGTGATTCCGAGCTCGTGGTCAACCAGTGAAAGGGAACTTGGGCCGCGAACCCACAACTAGTGAGGTATCTCGGGCGAGAGTAAGAACCCCGATCTCGAGTTCGGCCAATTCGAGATCGAGCATATCCCGAGATCGATAACGAACGTGCTTTGACCGGGCGGACGCGAAAGCCGTGAGCGGGGAGCAAGACGGGGGCCTGTGGAAGTCCTAAACGCGCCAAAGATCGACGCCGAGGACAAAGAAGTAATGCAGATCAAGACGGAGATAATGGATGACGCCGACATACGGTTCTTGTCGGAGGGAACCTTACCGAAAGACGCCAACGATGCCAAGCGGGTCAAGAAAGCGGCAGATGGTACACGATTCTCGAACGGAAGGTCAGACAGCGGGGTACTCAGCTCTCCCGAAATGTCTTACCCCAGAGGAGGCCGACTCGCGTTGGCGAGGAAGTGCACTTGGGGCATGCGGATCACACATTGGCGGGAAAACCTAGCATTCAACGTCATGCGCAAGAAGGCTTCTACTGCCCACCATGAAGCGAGACGCTTATGGAGTTCGTCGCAAGTGTGAAAGTTGCAGTCCATAGCAACATGACACACCGGCCGCGACACCGAGCCGCACTATCTCCATCCCCATGGCCGTTTCGCGCAATGGGGCTCGACATACTTGGTCCGCTTCCAATGGCAAATGGACAGAAAATTTCGATCGTTCAGATATTTATTTTACGAAATGGGTGGAAGTGCGCCTCTCGCTAGGATCACCGAGCACAATGCGACGAGTTCCTACGCCAAGGCATTGTTTGCCGCTTTGGGATCCCCGAGGTTGTGGTGGTCGAGCAACGGGACCCGATTCGGGAAACGCTTTACAAAGTACCGCCACAACCTCCGCATCAAGCCGGGTGCACACATCCGGCGCACCCGCGCCCAACGGCAAGTCAAGTTACCAACCGCACATTGCTCCATGGGATAAAGACCCATTGGAAGACGCGAGGGGGCTCCGGGTGGAGGAGCTACCGCTGCTATGGTCGTACAGAACGACTACGAGGGAATCAACAAGGGAAACGCCTTTCAACCTCGCCGGGGTTGAGGCGGTGGTTCCCGTGAGAAGTGGGAATGCCAAGCTCCGCGGTCGAACACTTCGACCCGACTACCAACGCCGCAAAAGCTCGGGGAAAGTCCTGACTTGCTCTCGTACCCGGGACGCCGCGCGGCCCGAACCGCCGCCTACCAGCAGCGAGTGGCGCGATACTACAACAAGCGGGTGAAAGCACGCCCGCTAGAAGTTGGAGATCTGGTCCTCCGGAGCGTAGAGGCAGCGGGAAAGACCGCGAACAGGAACAAACTCTCCCCGGGATGGGAGGGGCCGTTCTTCGTCTCCGCAATCCTCCGGAGCGGAGCGTACAAGCTACGCGCCCAGAACGGCAAACTTGTCCCGCGGACATGGAATGCCGCCAACTTAAGGAAATATTATCAATAATGCAACGGCCGAGTAAGTTGCACGCGCATACATCTTGAAGGAGTGCTTGATCATGTTTCTGTCTTTTCGTTAACGTTATCACTCTTATTGTCATATTGCATATTCATTCGTGTGAGTTGATAGCATGCATTGCACGATCAAATTAAACGACCTAGGACGCCCCTAAGTCGGGAGGACAAGCGTCCGTCCGCAAACCGATCCTTGGCTCGGTGCAAGGCGGTCCAGAGCAGACGGTCAGGGACTCCGTCCTCACGCTAGATGGCACGGGACGGCTCTACTCACCATGGCCGCGCCAAAGGAGCGGCCACCCGAGACTCGCCCCGTGCTAGTCGGCCGGGAGGCGTCCTCGTGAGCCGAGACACCGGGATCCAGCGATCCATTCCAAAGGCTACGCGCCACGACCGTGCAAGTCGAGACCCATAGGCCCTGGGGCTCTTGGAGAACCCACTCTACGGCCAACAAAACCTTGGGGGCGTGCGACGACCTTCTTGCAAGAGAGCACCTCTGAGCCTACAATGGTCGTGGGCTAGGACCTCAACTTGGTGTTCATAACGCTTTGAAAGCGTGAGCGACACACCTCGCAATTATACGCGACCGAGGCCTGACCCGGAGTCCGGTTAACGCGCCCCGACCGCTGCGCTAGCCCTCGCGAGGCTCCGTGGGCTTCGGCGACGACATCCGCTTTACACGGATCGAGCTCCCAAACGCGTGAGCCGTGACGACATCCTCTTACGAAGGACGAGCACCACGCAAGAGGGCGCCTGTGATAGGGCCTTAATCGAGCGGCTCCAAAGGGCCCAATACTCAAACGTGAAGCATGATCCGACAAGTAAAGCGAAGCAAACAACGTTGTATGATAAGGGAAGCATGGACGCGAGGCGCAAGCAAAAGCTTCTCATTTATACAAACATTATACAAGCGACAAGCATGATACAACAACAAAACCAAACTCGGGACTTAACGGCGACGAAGCTAATCGCCCCAGATTCGACGGGCCCGCTTCCTCGTGGAACGTCTTCAGCGCGACTCTCCTACCCCGGCGTTTCTGGATGAAGGACGCTTGAGGGACGCGAGGAGCCGCCAGGAGACGATCCCGCGGCACAAGCGAATGCCGTCCCAAAAGCGAGTGTCCATCGCCGATTGCCACTCAAGGAGAATGCCGCCCAACCGCGTCCACAACTAGTCCGGGCCGATCCTTTCCTCCGCAGTAAAAAGGAGGCCCTCTAATCGCAACTCTTCGCCCAACCTCCCTGAGGGATGCGATCTGAGCTGATCGCGCGGCAAGATGGTGCCCGTCAACGATGACCGCTCAAGGCTTCCGCGAAAAGAACCCACAAGACACCTCGACAGGTGGACCGTATCGTCCGAAGCCCGTACGGTGGAGAAGTTAAAAGTATGACCAAGATGAGCGGCAAAGAAAGAAGTCCAGGAAACAACCGCACTGAAAGGCTGCTCAAACAAGCAGAAGCGCGCGAAACCGCCGCGTAAAGGCCTCTCTCCGGGGCTCACTCTCCTCGATTTGCATGGGGGAGGGTCGGCCGGGAAGGCTGGCCGCCGAAGGAACGCCGCAGAGGCTCTGCCGCGAGGACGCCCCGCCGCCCCTTCGCTAGTCCGAACACACGCCCAGTGAGCGCCACCGACCACCGAGCATGCGGCGAGACTCATCCAAAGGGGCCACCTCTCGGGGCTCCGTCTCCTCGATCGCGCGAGGAGGGTCTGACCGAAGGATGCAGCCGCAGAACACTCTGGGGCTCCCGCCACGAGTGCGACCCCGCTTCCCCTTCGTCGGCCGCTCGGAAGGAGCCGCCCCCGGCCTCTCGAGAATACCACCAGATCCCGGGAGGCCCGTACGCAGAGACGGGCTCAACAAGAATAGCCGGCAACGATGCAGCCCCCGGGCCAACGCCGCTCAGCGCCAAACCGATGGCCTCTCGTGGCTATCCAAAACAACAACGCCCCTGACGCCTCGCCGATAAAGCCGTGAGGGAAGGTCCCCTGGGTGAGGGCTCGACCTCGCCGACTTCGTGAGCGGATGGCTCCGCGATCGAAGTCGACGGCTGCACGGCGATTTCCCTTTGGCGGCGCGCCCGCGCAGATCTCGTCGGAGCCGAACTTCCCGCAATCAAGAACCGACGACTCGCCTTCTCAACCTCCTTCTGGTGAGGCGCTTCGCTTCCTCAACCTTTGAGGGGGCCGCGTCCCTCATCATTGCCAAGAACGCAGAGAACAACTCTCCTCCGCAAAGATCGCCGGGCCGCGGATGAGTCTCCGTATCTCCGTGACCTCCCTCGACCGGCCCGCGCCTGTGACGGAGGAGGACCCCATCTAGCAATCTCGAACGTGATAGGGAAAGGTAGTGGCCCCGTTTCTTAAAGTTCCTCTCCTCGATCGAACGGCGGAGATCGCCTTCGAGGATTCAGCGATGTCCTCATCGGTAGGCTTGTTCGGAAGAACTCCGAGATCGGGCCCCACCCTCTCTAAGCTCATACTCAAAAGGCGTCTCGAGGAAGAAAAGCGCTCCTTATGACTCTTAACGGAATCGGGATTTGTGCCACGAAGGTTGAATCTCGCCCGGGGCGAGCGATATCCAATCCTCCGACTCCGAGGCCGAAAAATTACCCCCGCCGCCTTCGCGTCAAAATCGCAGACCGGTGCATGATGGCGAAGACGCACGAGACACCGGTAGCGTAAGGCGTTAGGATGAAGCCCGCCATGGGAACTCCCGGTGTATCGACTATTGCACGCAGCGAGTGCAATGAAATACGAAGTCCTCCCCTTGAGATGGTACTCATAAACCGGTTATAAAGCCCTCTCGGAGGAGCGTCGGCTCTATCTTGAGGACCAGAGCAAGGGAAATCAGCTCGCCAGGGAATCGCATAGTCTACCCTAAGGAGGCAATATACGCCTCGGCCAAAATCGATCCGGTGTTGCGAACACCATGGCGAAGCCATGCGGACACGGAAGAAGAAGAACCTTGGGCCGCCATTTGTTTTTAAGAACTTCAAAAATGAAGGTAGAAGAAGTCGTGGAAGGAAAGAAACGATTAGCGCCCGGTTTAAATAGACAACGCCGAACAAAGAGGCGGGAAATCGAATTGCCACCGCCGGCGGGGATGAGGCACGAGGCACGGGCAAAGATCCCAAAGACACCGCGTAACTCCAATCGAGTGCCATGATGGCTAGGCGACAGGCTAGCGACGCGACCTTCCGGGATCGCCTAGCACCCCGCTGGCGCGCCGCCGTATTAAATGCGGGCTCACGGTGGCAGAGCCCCAATTGATGAGCGCAAAAAAAAAAAAAAAAAAAAAAGGGAGAGGAGAGAAAAAAAAAAGGGACAGAAAACTGACAGAGAAACAATACGAAAGGAGAGTTCTCATTACGACAAAATATTTCTGTTATAACGCTAACGGAAAAAGAAGTGCTCCACAAAGATCAAAGCGATTATTGGAACCAGAGGCAGCGTAAGAACTCGGGGCGCGGTAATCCACCAACTCGGCCACGAGATCGGACGCGCAAGTTGCGAGGATCTAGGACGCCCGCTGGAAGTTTGGATCCTCCAAGAAGGCCACCGGTATATCCGGCGGCCCCGTAGGGCCCGGCCCCGGGATCGGATTCCGGTCCTTCGTTATGAAGACCCGACCCTAACTCGACCGCAACTTCGGCGACCTCGCCCCATGTCGCTTTGCCGCCGAGCTCCGCTTCAAGGGCCAAGATACGGCCTGCGCCCCACATTAGCTTCCGCTAGACGAGCGGCCCGAGCCTCGACTCGGCCCAGCGCCTCCAAATATGCAACACGGGCCCGAGCCGCTCCACTCTCGCGGCGGAGCCATTGCGAACCGTGGAGGTGTCCTCGACTCCGAGAAGGGCCGGCAACCGTGGTCTCGGAGAAGGCGCTTCCAAAGACGCCCGATCCCGAAAGAGCGGGGCAAAAGAGAGCCGGATTCGGACTCGTGAGAAGAATATTCTGAGTGTGCTGGAAAAGTCCGCCATTTGATTTCGCAGCAGAGATCGGAAAGAAAAGGTCAAGACAACCAGAGACGAGCAAGTATGAGAAGGGAGCCAAAAGTCGGGGAAAACGTTTAAATAAGCAAGTTTTCTCCGAAGAGGCGCTTAAACCGAAAAATCAACGCATTTAAAGCGTGGCAAATGAAGGCTTGCCGCGTGGAAAGTTCCCGAAAACTCGCACGCTTCCCGGATGAAATAAATTCTCAATGGCCGGGCAGCATTAAATGCCGCCGCCTCAAGGACATGACGGTTGGCGAGACCCCACGGGCTCCCGAACGACACGTGGACCCTCGGGGCAATATGCCCTTAAAATCAAAACGCATTCACGAAGGCAAGACAAAAGTTGAAGACAAAATGGACTACTGTTATTAACAAATGCTTCCTTACAAAGTACAAGATCTACAACCATGGAGCTACTAAAAAAAATAAAAGAAGGTCATGGAACGAAGCCTGCATGCCCCCGTACCTCGCCCTGTGTGAGAGCCCGCGAACGGAGAGGTCGAAACTTGATTGAAGTTTTGCCGGCGAATTGGGCAGAAGCAAGGAGCCCGGTGGAAGTCTCCGGTGACCAATCCACCGTCCGGGAAGCACCGGGGCTGTGCGCTCCCGAAAAGTCCGATGTCAAGCCCGGCTCCACAAGAGGGCTACTTACCTCGTACCCTTCTATGGCTGGTCGCACCGGCCTGGCGCACGGGAGACTTCTCCTCCGAAAGCCGTCAGAAGCGGGAGAGGATACTCGGAGGAAGTCAAAGAATCCCGCACAGCCGGCCAAGCCACAACCAAGAAGGAGGCGCACGACGACTTGGCAGAATGGCCGAGCCACTCACATTTGCAGAGAAAGCAAGCCATGAGGCTTGGATTATGACGGTGAACACCAAGAGCTCCGAGCATGTGATCCACCCATTCCTTCTCGAGTGCCCACCGGGGGGGCAAAACCAGATCCTCTCATCGTCTCCACCAAAGGCCGCTAAGGCACGAGTTCAACCCAGTTTGGGCACCCGGCTATTTATAGGTAAGACACGGGCTGCCCTCTCACCCCGCAACACGGTGTCCAAGAACGCCTTTTCAGCGATGGCACACCAATCGGGCCGACGCAACCTAAGGCGCGCGATCTCGGGGCGAGGTGATTGCCAAGAAGAAATACCAAAAGCTCGCCGGCCCGGGAAAGGCGCGAATCGGGAAGAGAAAAAAAAGTGGCGCGGCACGAGGAAGGGCAGAGACCGGAAATGGGCCCAATGGCATGCAGGCCCGACCATCGCCCCGCCTGCACGGGGCTAGTGTTCAGTCCCATGTTCCGCCCATGAGATGCATCCAGTGCCCACAAAGCAAAATGCCCATGAGAAAAGGAGGAGCACGCGAGAAAGCGTCACCAATTTTCAACGGGAATGGTCTAAGTCACGCTAACGGAAACTGCAGCAGCATTAAATGCGTCACGGGAACAGGAGTGAAAGGCGGAAAGGCTAGCCAATAGAGGCATAGCCGGTGACTACGCCAACGCTTCAGCAGACGGCCAACCACTCCTCTCTCAAGGAAAATCGAGTGATCGGGACAGCTGGCGTGATCGAGACATCGGCGTGATCGCAGCGAAAGGCTCGACACGCTTCTCAGGGCAGCCCCACAACCGGCGGCAACGGGCGCCTGGGCGCCCAAGAGCCCAAACAGAGGAGGCATATAAGCGCTCTCACCCTCCGAGAGGGGGCGGGCTCTGATTTGGATTCGAACTCGAGAACGGTCTGCCCCGCGACCTTGCGACTAAGGGTTACCTTGGATCCCAAGCACTAGTCCGGCTCCCATAAGGTTCCAATCCTCCGACCGGATTGGGCCAAATCGTTCTCCTTCTCCTCATCCCGTCAGCGGAAAGTTAGCCACTCATCGCAAGTGCACCAAGGAAGCTGTGCCTTCCATCACCTCGCCTCACCGCATTTCTACTCATCACCACATAAGTCCTTCTTACGCATCACAAAGCATTTTTACGCGCACCACCTTAGCGTGCGCATTTCCGTCAATCGGGAATTTGCCGACTTGGCGTCGGAGTGGCCTTGGTGGGAGAATCCAGCTGCACCCTTCACCTCTTGTTTGTTGTTTGTGTTGGCAGTCCGTGTTCCGAGAGGCGGAAACCGGATCCTTCTTCCAGAGCCCCCGCGCGCTTAGGAATCCGAAGGCTCCTTAATCCGTACAACAACCTTGGGCCCGGGACGCAACAGTTATTATTCTATCAATGATCATTATAAGTCAAATTTAATAAAATTTGATCATTTTTTTTATATCTCACAATATATTTAGTTAATATAATAAAATAAAATAAAAATAAAAAAATTATTTTTAAGAAATAAAATAAAATAAAAATAAATTTAAAATTTACTATTTTCGTATTTAATTAGCCATTTAAAATCACTAAAACTGAGTTAAAAATTAATTTTTTAATATTTAATATATAATAATAGTAAGAAAAATGATGTAGAAATTTATACTACTAATATGTTTATCCTTATTTAAAAAAAAAAACATTTCTAATGTATATTAAATTATTTTACAGTATATCAACAAATATTTTTATTAACCACTACTATGGGACATGGAATAAGGTTTATAATCAGGTTCAGGCTAATTTTATGGTCAAAATGATAAATTATTTAAAAAATATTACTTGAAGTGTGATGTTTCAGGAATCTTGATTCGTGACGGGTATCAAGAAAGCCTTTTTGTATGCTAGATCTCTACTCCGTATTTGATAATCTAAAATCTGCGCACGCCACAACTAAAATCAAGTATCAAAATACAATCGGGATTTACTCCCCGACAGGCAATCTGATGCTCAAGTGAGTTCCCTTTTGAAATAGAGGATACATTTTAAAAGAAAAAATGAGAAAAATTTTAGTCTAAGTGTTTCGTCCTGTAATTTTTTTGTCCAAGTAGCAGTCCAAGTCATGGGATGTTTATTTTAGAGGTCTAGATATGTTTTTTTTTATCCCCCCATTGTCAGCTACCTTTTCCTTTTATATGATACTCATACGGTTCTCTACTTGTTTGTTTCTTTATTACTTTTGACATCACGCTAGATGAGGACAACCAGTTGAGGTCTCCAGTCGTGGAATTGTGTGCATGATGCACACGATCCAATAGTTTCCAAAATGGGACTTTATTGGGCTACGTTCGTGGGCCTTGGTGTTAGTCTAATCCATTTCATATCATGGCTTGAATGGCCTTTCATCTGGTGGGTCCAACTGCAGCTGTACTCATTATTAACTCCTCATACCAAAGGTTTTTAATTTTAAACCTTTGGTATATTCATTGATGATGCACTCCTCCTTTCCCATCGGCTCTTTGTTGTTACTTTTGGCGGATTACCTTGTAACTGATTTTCTTGAAGTCAATCAGGGACGAAATTGAATGGGAGTGATCCAACTCCATGAATGGATGAAATCCAGAGTGAGAAGCTTTCGGAGAGGATAAATGTCTCTAAAGTGATAAGATCTCTGGAGAAGATGGAGGTCTTCGGAGTGACAAGATCTCCGAAGAAGATGAATGTCTCCGGAGTGACGAGATCTCCGGAGAGAATGAATGTCTCCGGAAAGGACGAAGGTCTTCAGAGTAACAAGATCTCCAAAGAAGATGAAGGTCTCCGAAGTGATAAGATTTCCGGAAAAGAAAAAGGTCTCTGAAATGATGAGATCTCCGAAGATGATGAATGTTTCCGGAGTGATGAGATTTCCAGAGAAGATAAATGTCTTCAGAGTGATGAGATCTCTGGATAGGATAAAGGTCTCCAGAGTGATAAGATCTCTGGAGAGGACGAAGGTCTCTAGAGTGACAAAGTCTCCGAAGTGCATCCATCAGTAGCAAGTAACCAGTTTGTTTTTCGAAGTTTATTTTGGTGCTATCAGCCGTGTCATTAATAAGGATAATTTGCCAAATGACACATATGGATCGGTAATCATGTCATTCCTTGAAACCACGCATCCTTTCTATTTGAAAGTGGCACCTTTTTAACTCCGAAAAATTGCTATAAATCCAACACTGTTTTGGGTTTGTTTTCCTCATCGTTTTCAAACTGCAAACCCTAACTCTTCGATTCCCTTCCTTACTTTTAAGAGTTTTGCTCTCATGGCTATTCAAGTCGTTGATGCTAGGTCAGTGCTTTCCGCGGATGATGTTGAGAGGTTGTACTCCCAGTTCAACATTCTAGGGAGATTTCATTTGTGGTGCCTGGTGAGAACGACAGGGCCTGTGCTCCTCCTGCTAATTCCATCACCGTGTACGGGATTCATCTGAGGAATGGCCTTCACATTCCCATTGCACACAAGTTGCTCCAAATATTCAAAGATGTCGGTGTTCCTATTGCTAGGTTTCACACCAATGTCGTAAGGTACTGGTGCAATCTTAGTATTTTCTTTTGTCTTGGTGGGTTAAAATTCAATTCCACCGCCGTCAAAGTCATATTCCGATTCGTCCAAAGTGGTGATTGGATTTCGTTGTCTCCCAGCGAACTAAACATTTCTTTATGAGGTTATCTGTGGGCATTCCCTGTGGTTGGGGAAAAGTTTCTGACTCACTCATCGGTAGAGTTACTATTTAAGAGGAGGAGTCTCCGAAATTATTTGTTGAGAATCTCCAGGAAAAGGCGGATTCTTTTAATGATAAAAATAAAAACCGTTTTCTTTTATCGAAAATCTTGGTATTTCCTGAATGGGTGACTGGCGTAGAAGAAACAATGGCTGCTATCGCGTCACCATCAAAAGTGTGCAAAAGAAAAACAGGTGCCACCAAAGTTAAAGCCGCTTCTTCAAGGCGTCGAGTTACCTCTTCTCTCTCCCTTAAGGCAAATCCTCCAGAGTCTGAAACCATACCACCCGAAAGCACAACCTCAGGCCCTACTGTTCAAACAGGTCTGGAGTTTGAATTTGTTACTGGTGAGGATCCCCCTGTAACTTCTACGGAGCCCCCAAGCGCTTGCGAAACTATGGACCAGTTTGCTGACATTGGGCAGTTTGGTGAGTGTGGTAGTCAAATCGAGGCTGAAGATGTCCAAATTGAAGAAGTACTATTGCTTGCTTCTTCGCATATCCAAGTGGGGCCCTCCGCTTGTCCAATGTTGCAAAGAATGTTGCTGGAGTGGCGGGTGTTGAGGAGACTTCTCATCTAGAGTCTCCGGCGCTTAATCCAGTAGCCTCCTCATCCTAACCAGAAACTGGTGAACATCATCCTTCGTGGCCATTCACTCCTAACTCAATGACTTCAATGCCTTATCCAAATGCTGTTTGAAGATGGCTAGCATCTACTCCGAGGGCAAGGGTTTCTTTGGTTGAGGCAGCTCTCAGAGTACCATTTCTTATGGTAAGAATTTAGTTAATTCTTCCAATTGAGTTGGATAAGTCTTGATGCCATATACTTACTTTGTGTGTTCTCAGGAGGACAAAATGTTCGATCCATTGAAGATAGGCATTTAACAAAGGAAACTTTAGATTCGTCAACTGCAAGATGAGATCAACCATTTCCAGTAGTGACAACTGTCTTTTTGGTTGGTACCGTAGCGTGAAGAGGGAGTGGGGGATCCTGCTTCTCTTTAAGAGAAACATGATTCTATTTCTCTCATTCACATTATTAATTTTAAAAAATTTAACGGTTAAAATTTAAATACTATATAATAACATGTAAATAATTATTTTTATTGAAAATATTTTTAATATTTGATTTAATATTTAATAAATATTAATATTTTAAAAAATAAATTAAAAATATAAGTACATTTAATATTTTTTATTTTTTAAATTTTAACCATTGAAATTGATCCAATAATCCTATAAGAAAAAGTAAGATCCTGCTTCTCTTTGAGAGAAGCAAGATCCCCAAATCCTAGTGAAGAGGTGGAGATACTAAGCCTGACAGTTCACCATCTACTTAAAATGTCAAATGCCTAACACCGTCAATGGAGCTCTGGCCACAAGCTTTAGGTTAGGGATTCACACAATACAATGGAATTTAAATCCACTAACATTTTTGGTCGCCATTCTCTCCTTGTTGAATATAAAAATAAAACTAATACCCTCAACCAAGTAAATAAATTGTACAGATTATTTTATATAAAAATTATTTTCAACTAAGGAAAAATTATGAACCAAACATCTAAAATATCTCCATTTTATTTAGAAAACTCCGAACAAATAATTTCTTTAAGTAAGTATGACACTCTTGAAGGACTGGTCAATTATAACATTAATACCAAACAAGCAAATAAGGACAAAAATGAATAACCAATCAATAATATATTTTACAATTGACGTTAAAATAACATAGTTAAGCTTGATGAATGATATAACTCAAATTAAACATTAAAAGTGTGCCCAACTCTTTCTATTTTTTTTTTTTCTTTGAACTTTTTTTTTTGGTATGGTGCTTCTTGTGACAAATGGCTTGCAGAGTTCACTCTAAAAATAAGTAAGGACATTTTAGCTTCAAAATGACGCATTAGCTCCCATTTTTGCGTGCATTAGGCGTGCTTCCTCTTAGCATCCTACACCAATGCATCACTCAGGCATGCAGGCATGCATTAATGGTAAACGTTGCTAAATTAATGTACGTGTGCTCTTCGGAAATACATCATGTAACTTTGTATTGTTCATGTTGACGTATGGGCATATCATGCATTGATCTCATGCACCATTAAAATCCCTTACTCGTGTGAATTCTTTAAAAAAATTAGCAAACTAATAAATGACTTGTCCAATAACTATTAAACTCATAAGAGAGTGACATAAAATCTATGGTTTTGAGTATAAAGATTGAATACTGTAAGTTTTTAATCTTTCAAACGCTTAAAATTTACCTATTTTTTTTGCGAAGAAATCACTTAGGCTATTGTTCAAAAGAGGCTAACGAAAGAAGAAATAATTTCACGATTAAAAAGAAAAAAAAAACCAAATTTGAGGCAATGATCCAAGTGCTTATAAAACAACAAATGTGAACTTTGAAAGATAGTTATTATTTTGTTATTAATGTCACATTATTTAAGTTTTTCTTAAAAAATGCTGATAAATAAATTTTTTATAAGTTTGGTTGTACATTTGGATATGCAGTTATTAATTTTCTAATAATAATAACGTCAACTTACTAAAAATATATATATACAATAAAAATAAACAAATGTGTGTTCTTAAAAGGATTGTGAAAATGGAGAAATAAAAACGAAAATTAGAACTTAATTCTCGTACAAGTTTTTTCCCCCAAAAATGGCGAAGTGAGCACCTGAAATAGTTGAGGCAGATACAACCCTACGGCTTCGCGTTGTTGACCCGTCAACGTCCCTTTTTGGTTGAGTGGGGAGGCAACATACGAGAAACCAGTTGCGAAGCTCAGTTTGAAGGTAGGGTTTCAACTCGTCCACAATCAGAAAGGTTTGCCACTCTTTTTCCGTTCCGTTTTTGATGAATATACTCCACGATGATGGATGGATCCATAACAACGCTTGCAAGTTGATAGACAAGTTTGCGGTCTTGTCATTTTCTTCCCTAGTTGGGCTTAGTTTTGTGATTGTTATGTCGTGCTTCTCATTTTTGCCTGAGAAAGGCGTAAGCTGGCTGAAAGAAACTGTTAGTTTCAATTGATCGGGATCTTTATTGAAGCATTTGGATATAGGGAATGCCAACTCGTTCAATGAATTGTTTGCGCTTGTTTGCTAGTAAGAGTCGAATATGAGTAGTTATTGGAGATCGCACGGGGGATTTGATTGAAGCTTTTGCTAGTGCAGTATGTCTTGTGCTACAGCTACGGCAAGTAGTTTGAGGCTAGAAGTTGATTTTAATTTGGCACTGGGATTTAAATACGGATTTTGAAGATGACAAAAACTGCATTGTTCAAAGGGAAGCTGTGTCTTTAGAGTATATATTGTTGTTTGGAAGATAAAAATTCTAGTGCCTAGAAACTTTGGACGGGGTTGTTGCAATCCAGAGTCTGTGATAGATAGATGAGGAGTGATCAGTTCAAATTGTACGACTGGATATAAAGGGTTGCTATTTCTCTTGTGAAAATAGAATGTGATTTTGAAAGTTTTTAATGACAAATCTGATATTCCATTAGCTTTAACCCAATATAAACATATAAATGATTTGGATTACTTATCCCTAAAAAGAAAAGCTAATTAAAATCAAGTGTCTATCATGATACTAAACCAAACCAAACTGAGCCCTTTCCCATTGAATAGGGTCATCTACATGGATTCTCTGCTTCCATTTAGCATTGCAATGACATATTTCCTTTGTGAGTTTCAACTATGCAAGACCCTGCTATATTGTTTCCTTCTAACTTCACTTTTTTACCAGTCTTTTCTGCCCCTTCACAATTTATTATGTCTCCTCAAACCTCCTGCATGCATTTGTTTGTTATCAATTCATATGAACAAACCACATCAAATGTGTGTTATGCATTTTTGCTTATTTTGGTATTATAAAAAGTTATATCCATTGTTTTAATTCTATAGGATGAATCATGGTGCAACAGTAAGATTATATCATTATGGTTTATAGGTCATGGGTACCGTTGAAATAGTTTATCTATAATATATGGATAAGACTGCACATATCTAATCATTTGCACAATCTATAATGTGATAAGCCTTATCTATTAGGCTATTCAGTTACACTTTTCAACAAGTATGACACAAGGGTGCAAAACAATTAAGGGCGCAAGGCAGCAAAACAAATATGCTTCAAAGTTTTTGGAGATGCAATGGATCTTAAAGTCCCAAACATTCTTCCTCAGTCGCATTTTTAGTTATTATAGTTTAATAAACCTTCAACTACAATCAATCACTTCATATATTTTGGGCACTGTGTCATGGTTTTAATTATCTGTATTACATTAATTTAACTTAATTGATTGCATTGGATCTTCATCTACTAGAATGGTAAAATGAAAACTCTTAATGGATGATAGAATCTTAAGCAGTATTCTAATTAAAAGATTTCATGAGATTTATCTAAGAGTTTTGCTTGGTTCCCAACATTGGGTTGCCAACATCATCAGAACACCTCGTCTTGGTTAGAGTTGAACTGCCATGGTAGCTCTTTTACAATATATATGTAGGGAAACTAACACAATTTGTTATTTATTTGTCCTTTTCAACTGCATTGGTGTTCAAAAATTTTAAGTGGCAATATTTGAGAAAATAATATCCTTTTCTAGATGGTTGCGCACAAGTAGAGATAATGAGCAATTGGAATTTTAAATGCTGACTGATAACAAGAGTTAAAAAGTTGTTGACTTACTAGATTATTTTAACTTTAATAATGGCACTTTCTGTTTCGGCTAACCATTACTTCACTAGTTCCTTTGTACTTTTCTATGGTTTATATTCTGTTAAAAGTGCAAGACCTTATACCTGGGCGCAGTTTCTGTTACAATTTGGATGATTCTGATCCAGTTTTTAGTGTAACGACTAAAATGCTCTTGTTTCACAAGAACCCACCGACTTCTTATGCCAAATGCAAGAGGGAAATTTCATCATTTCATTCAAAATCTTAATAGAAATTATGCCCAGGCGTCTCATTTTTAATAAAATGTAAGTCATAGGTGGTCAAGTGAGAAAAAAGTGGTTATATTAGAAGGCAAGAAAAAGTTGCAGGATAAGTTTTTTAAAATAACAAACTGTTACGTAAAGTGAGGATCATCATTTAATTGGATTGGAATAGATTATTCAGGCTTGATAGTCCATCTGCTGGTGCTCCTATTGCTAGAGTGAAAAGAGAATACAGAAAATAGAGATAATGAAAGGAAAACAATGAAAATTATCTTCCATTGTTTAAGCTTCTGAAGTTACGGGAGATCTCACATGGTCAATCCTCTGGGCCAGCTTCTTGTCATAGTGGTTAGACTCTTGGTTTCACTTTCTGTTCAGATGAGGTTATTTAAGCTGTTGATATTATTCTGCTTATTAAGTGGTGAAGTTCCATATGAGTGTCTGGTTTTCTGCTCAGCCTCATTGATCATTTTATGTTTTTTTCTGTCCCATTGTATCATGTTCATGTTCTTGGGTCTCACAGTTTCCAATCCTTCAATAAAATACTTTGATCAACCAAAATGAAGTGAAAAACTTGAACAAGCAATCACGGTCTTTGTAAATATTGACAAGGATTGCATTTCATATCTGAAAATTGAATATCACACCATTGCTGCTTATTATCTATAGAGGAAACATTTTATATTATTAATGACTCAAGTGAAAGGTGGCATTTTGAGTAGCACCTAATATTTTTTTGTTGCATCTCACATGAAAGGCCTGAATCCATTCCTTTTGTTGCATTGTCTTCATTGACATCCAGGAAAGGCATTTATGACATTTTTCATTAACTTGCAGGTAGATGGATAATTCAGCTGCAAACCAGCTTCCTGAAGTTGATTCTTTGCCTGATGGATTTGTTGAGAGCTCCACAGAGCCCTTGGCTTCATCAACGCTATCAAATGACCTTGGGAAACATCTTGATTATGAGGAGAATAAATTGTTAGAATCAGATACTTCAAATAATTCAAGTAATGGAATAGTCATAGATGAGTTGGTGTCAATTGATGGAAAGGCAGAAAAAACAAACAAGCACAGAACTTTTCCTGTTCCGCTGTCTGAGAAGGATGGCTATGATGCTTCTGGAGAGTCTGCTGAGGTGTCTGATGACAACTGCATGGAGCAGAGAGAGGAAACCCTGCTTACATCTTTGTCTTCTGTCCCTGCCTGTGCTACTTTAGTGGGTAGTGAGTCAGGAGAGAGTCCAGCTGATGAGAAAGAGAAGGATCAGCTGGAATGCAGAAGATCAGAGAAATGTAATTGCCTTTGCTTCTTATTGCTCAGCTCCAATTGAATAGTGATTTGATGTTCTACTGAGCCTTTTTCTGTTATGTATGGGTAAAGCATCTTAGTCTGAGATTATCTAACCATAACCAAATCAGAGTGTGTTATTGAGGGATGAAGAGCGCAATCTAAGATGGTGTCATTACCAAGCAAGCCTCGGGGAAGGCAAACAAAAAGAGATGTTTACATGGTAGATGGCTGTCACCATTAATTGTTATTGCTTTCCACTGTGAACATCACTGGAGAAATAAGGGCAAATTACATCTGCTGATTGTTTTTGATATTGGAATACATTGATATTTATTGCTTTTTTTACCTCTTCTACATGAGACCTTTAGGAAGCTTAACTTTTTCTGGTGCAGTCTCTAGTATAAATATGTTATTTTCTTAACATCTCACATTGAACTTGAGTTTTGTAGGACTTTCAAAGCAGCGATAGTAGGTAAACTAGATAAGGCTTCCTAAACTGAGTTCAGGTTCCTATGATTTCAAAATTTTGCTCCCTCCGTTTCCCCCAGGAGTAAATACAGTCCTGCATTCTGAACATGGATTTGCAGATGGTATTCCCTTGTTTTCCCTAGCTCTTGGAGATGCAGACCTTAAATTGTTAACTCTAAGTTTTCAGCATCAATTTGGGAAGTCCAAACATGGCTCATCAATCTGGTGGGCATCATTTCTCATTTCGATTTCATAAACAGATTGCCACAAATTGCTAGTCTAGAAACTGAAGCAATCTGCATGAATGTAAGTGTCCTTTATGTATAATATGGATATGACAAAAGCTTCGAACAGTCTCCAAACTTTGCATTTGGAACTTGGATAGAGGAATGTGAAAAATTGTAGTTGAAATCACGCAATGACAGTGGTTATGTCCCTCTGTATGTGATTGTGTTGAAGTTGGATATGGGGTTGATCTTTGTCTGTTACTGCTGGGAATGAATTTGTTACTTGTATTGCAACTCTGAGCTTTTAAGCACATGTACATGACAGTTCTAATTTTGAGTTACTACTTCCCACTATGTGTATTGACTTGGAAGCTAGATTTGGTGTGCTCTAGTTGAAGTTAGGGGATGCGTTAGATTGCAAATACATTCCCTTCGGTAAGAATGATTCGTAGTTCTGGTGACTCCTAATGGAGAAACTGGTTTGCAATACTCCCAAGGATTTTGAAATAGGATAACATAATGGGGTGTGAAGCTGCAATAGTTGCTGTGCCATTTTGTCTTGTAGATAATACAGCCAAAAAATTTGGGGGGGGGGTGTCGGTGAGGGGTAGATAGCTACAATATTTGTTTGTCAATAGAGGGTTAGTTTTTGGGAAACTGCTTTGTGATGGTTCAGTATTTAGATTTTGTTTCTTGGGAGTTTCATCCGTTTATATTGTTTCCCCTTCTCATGTCTTTCTCTTTATTTAAGTGCTCTTTTCCCCAAATATTATTGGAAACCTGTTTGGCTTTTCTGTCAAGAAGCTGTTTGAAAAAGCTGTAAGTGGAATCTCCTACAAAAAGCTTCAGCTGATTGAGGTTTTCTGCACGGTACTTGGGTTTTTTAAAGCAAATTTCAATTCAGAACTTTTCAAAAATACATCCAAAGTGCTTTTGGCTGAAGCTATACTTATATATTTTTCCAAAAAAGTGCTTTTCAAATTTTTTTAAAAAAAACACTCCTTGTATCCATCTCCCTCCCTACATTGATTTGTTGTTAGCATTTTTATGAGTTTCAATCTTGGAAATTCTCACGTGTTTTTTCGCAGAAGGTTTCTTCTCATCAGATCTTTTTGTATCCCATCCTTGACTCATAGATACCTGATTCGCTAGCCCTTTCCACCTTTTGTGTACCATATAGCGGATCAAACTTATGGAACCATGAATATGGTAACTATGCTTTCACCACGCCCACTAGCATGCAGGTGCATACTATGCTCTCACCACATCCACTAGCATGCAGGCGCATACTTGCAGTCATTATTAATGAATTGTCTGCAATATATATATTTTTTTGAACAAGCAAAATTTTCTTCCTTAGTAATTACTATAGCCTGTAGGTTTTACTTAACTCGTGTTTCCTTACTTCACTTGTGTTTTCAGCTTGTCAAGGAGGATTATATATGGTATTAGACCATTCGAAGGAGGCATCTTCATCAGAGTACCAGAAAAATCGAAAAGTATGTATATGGATTGCATGACTGAAATATTCTGCATCCTGTTTTATTTCAAAGTTGCTCATACCTGTCATATGGAGAGATTTTTCATCTCGACAGTACAAGCAATGATAAAATATATTCTTGGAACATGTGAAAGAGTAAAAGAAAAGAACTGTGTAGAATCAACATGTGCAGTTGCGCACTGATGTGGTACATGATGAATAGATGATTATGGCAGCAGATTTCAATTGATGTAACATGACATTTCAGTCAAATTAATTTCGAAGCTAATTTCATTAAAATCTTGTTTCATATATTTTTGCTTGCTATGATTTATTTCATCTATAAATCATCAAAGAAGAAAAACTTACGGATTAATAACTCAAAGGATGAAGATGCTTAGGCTGGAGAGAGAGGAAAGGACTGCTCACTTATTGTGCAAGATGTGCTGATTCATGCATGTCCTGAGTGTTATTTTTTCAGGTCATTAATTATGACCAGAGAGGTTTGTTTATTTGGGCCATCAGCTGTGCAAGAGTTATGCTAATAAGTAAAATATTGATGGAAAGGGCCCATGAAGTCATTTACGATTACCTTTATGGGCTTTTTACTCGGGCCCATGAATAAGCAGATCATATATGCCGCAAATGTAGGCACCACATGATATCTATCTATTGTGTAAAATCGCAAGTGTATATATCGTAGCAAGTAATAAAATGATAAGTTAGAGTATTTTATCTTAAGGAATTGAACTCTCATTAAGTAATGAATTATCCTTATATTATCTAAACAATTGAATCAAATTAAATCTAAATGTTGCGATGAATCGACATGATAGCGAGATAAAATTTAATAAAGAAGGATGTAGGGTATATTTGATTTCATCTAGATATTCCTGTTATCATCTTTCAATTATTCATGCATGACATTAAATCACAATCACAACCAAAATAACATGGCTATTCATTGCTCAGGTTACATTAAAATTATGATGATATATCTAACCACTATATGCATATGATGAAATATATAACCATGCATTAGTCTCTAATTATCTTTTTGAAGATTTCATTACCTGTATAGAATATTCTTTTCTGTAATGAAACTCATGTTACTTCTCTCAAGATCAATCATGCATGCCTCTCTTGGTTTCAACATGCTTTATGCAGTCATTCAAATGGTGATCAAACATTTAAAAGCAGCATAAAGAAACTTTTATTGCATCAAATAACTTCATGAATACATAGTTCAACCATAGTCTACATTTGAAATTCCTAGTAATAAAAACTTAATTCATGCTTGAATGGATAACAAACATGAACATATTAAATTCCATCCTTCAAAGAAAGAATAAAGATAAGTGAAGAAAAATAAAGGAAGGAGGCTACCCCCAAAGTGCTCAGCTACCCTCCTGCCTATCCCTCCTCCTCGAGGTGTCTTCCCCTGAAAATTTTGAAAAGGTCATTCCCTAGTTTTTTGCCTAGTTTTACTTTTTGTTGGTTGAAATCTTGGATGAAAATTAAGCGATATTGCTCTCCAAATCTTCCCATCAATCTGTCTAAACTTTCTATCTTTGTGGATCTCCCAACTTAATTATCTTGCACATGTGCTTCATCTTGAAATCATTAAAATATTGAGACACGTGTAGAGACAAATGTGGGGCTTGAATTAAGCTTTGCAACACCACCAATTAAGTTTAGGTATGGCAAAATAGCTGTGTTTCCCTTTTTCCTTCAGTAGCTTCTTCCCTAGCCAAATAATAAACAAAAGTTATTTAAAGTTTTAACATAAAATAAGTTTGGAAAATATATAAAGTTTAGTCACATCACATTACTATCTCACTCTTGTACCATCGGAAATCCAAGGGCTACATCTGGTCCTCTGTCTCTCTGCTTTCTCCCCTTTTTTTTCTTATCCAATATAGAGGCAACATTTCGCCAAATAAGGAAAATGGCCAAGCTCACGGCCTTTATAAATGAGAACCTATAGGCGTACTCTTTCGGAGACAAAGGAGTCTTATATCACCTGAATCAGAAAAAGAATCGCATCTGGTAACTAGTTATCTGAACTTAAATCTTCTATCCAAATTTGTGTCCATTATCTTTTTTTGTTTATGTCATTCATCATCATCCTCTTTATCTCCTTCTACTTATTTTTGCTAATTTTTTCCTTTTATGGGCGGGGGGTGGGAGGGTGGGGGAGGGATTGGAGTTCTAGCCATAAATTTATATTAAGGTAAGTGAAGAGTCTGAATAAATCTCTTCTAAAATTGGGGATGCTAGATTTGGTGAATCTGGTAGCTCAAAAATCGCTTTTGACACTACAGTTTGCACTTGAGAATGAATTTGGCACCTATAGTTTATCCCTTTGGTAGTTGGAAATTTCATGAGTTCCATTCTTGTCTCTGCTCCCGGCTCAAAACATGTCACATACTTTTCATAGCGTGATGCAATATTTAGTTTATATGTATTAGACTTTTATCGTACCATTGACTATTGGACAATAAACCTGCTTTTCTATAGTGCTGGGTTTTTCGTCTTGTTTGGTTTATTTATTTGTTAGCTTTAATCGGATTAGATTCTTATACCATGTAATTGGTATTTCATGCCCATAATGGTTTGACAAATAATGCTGCAGGAAGCACCTGAAGGGAAGTGTAAAAATTCAAAACGCATCTTGAAAACAGATAAAGAGGTTTTGGAGTTCAATCGAAAATATCAACAAGTTCTTGTTGAGAGAGATGCAGGTAAATGGGGTAATTTCAAATAGTGCTAGTTTGTAAGTATGAAACTTTTTTCTGGATCCTGTGGTCTCAAAATGGTGTTTGTTCGTTTGTAACTATGAAATTTTATCCTGGATCCTATGGGAAAGGATATTTATACTTTGCATTGGGCAAAAATGTTTATCAATGTGCACCAAAATTTAATTATCTAAAGGACCGTTCACTGTATGAGGCTTCCACATTTTGGGATTGGAGAGGTTTTGATATGTGCAACCTTACTCTTGATTTGCACAGAGGTTGTTTGGCTTGAACTTGCGACTTGTTGGTTACATTGGAGCAACCATACTCTCGCATCAAGGCTTACCATCACAGTTGGACCAACTGATTATGTAAAGATTCTCTCTTGTAAAATGGGATGTGAAAAATTTTAGATAATTCACTTTAGAGCTCAAGTAAATGTAATGAATGACTGCTGGTTTTCTAGGACAATTAATGAACTATTGTCAGTTGTAACCTTATGGGAATAGTGGTACACTCATGAACAATGCATGGTTAGTTATTGCCGATTAATGTTAGTACTAATATCATCCCAAAATAGACAATGAGGACGTTATAGATTGCTTTAGAATTAAAGGAAATGTATTGAACGATGCAGACTTACAAGGAAACTTCATAAACAATGGCAATTTGACAGGATTGTTGGTATATTCATAGTGTCGGGTCAGTTATTGTTGACTAATGCCTATCCCAGAGGCCATATAGTTAGCTTTATCTTTAGTATTTACTTTTCAGTATGTTCATTGTTTTAGGATGCAAAAGTGTCGGTTATTCTCTATTTTTTGTTGTAGCCATTTCTGTTCGAGATAAGCTTGAGTCACTGTGTAGGGAGTTGCAACGTCAGAATAAATTGTTAATGGTATAATACTTTATTCTCTGCATCTCTTACTTCCGTTGCAATATAATGATAAGGTTTTGTTGAGTGGATTAAGTCATGACTTTGTCATTATGATGCCTAAGTGTTTATTCCATGTTATATGTTCATATTTCCTAATCTAGAGGATTTGATCTTGAATTAGGTTAGTCTGAGATTTCTTTGCTGGTAGAATGCTGAGTATTACCACAATGGTAAGTTTTCTTCATTGTGGCCTGGAGGTCATGGTTTAAAACGACGGAAAAGCTTCTCTGCATTGCAGTGAAAGCTTCGTTTGTCTCTCCCTAGAATCTGTAATGCGGGAAGCTTGTATATCGGGCCACCATTTTATTAATGAGACATAAATGGAAAATGACAGTTCAAGGATATGCTATTGGAAAATGGATGGGGAAGATGGAGGGGGAGAAATCAGAGAATGTTTGAAGACTTCCAGAAGTTTTAGATTACCTGTTTTTTGTGCATGTGGAGCTTCTTTGTAAAAATGCAGTAATATACTAGATTCTTTTGGCAGATTTATAATGGTTATTTACGCTTTTAAGCTTAACTTTTTTTTCAAAAAAAAATGTGTGACATTCCCTTCGTATCTTTCACACAAAAGCCATTTGGTACCAATATATATGCTTGCTGGCCAATCAATTGGACACCAGGGAGGGGGTTCTCTGTTTGTTTGGCAAAAAGGCAGAAAAGGCAAGAGACCAAAGCGCCAGTATGTAAAAATGATGAGCTGATACGAGATCCTGCAATTACTGTAGATGCTATTAACAAAATCTATGGAGAATAAGGACTGTACGCATAAAAAAAGGGAAAAACTCCACATACACTAGATCTTTGACCAATTTAAGATTCGTATTAAGGTGGTTCTTTATCTTAAAAACTTCTCGCATTTTCTCTTTATTTATGCACCACAGAGTTGGCAATTGCATCATTTGCCAAGCTTTGGCGTTCCATTATTGGTTCCTAAACTTCTTTTCCAGGATATCAAAAGCTCAATTGTTAGCAGACAAGATGATGGTTTTGTTCTGTTATAACCAGCTGAAAATTGAAGCTCTGGAAATTGAAGAAGTGATGAACTTAAAGATGTGCTCATATTTGAGAAGGCGGTTCTTGTTCCTTACATTAAGACGAAAAATTTAAGAGGTTATTTTATGCTGAATTGTTAAATCTATAGATTGTGAGAGGTGCGAAAATTTTGAGCATTTAAAAATAGAATGCTTAACTCAAAAACTTTTAAGTGTTGAAACTTTTGAGTGCTGAAGTTTTTTATAGTTGAGGTGATGAAAATTTTATGCATAGAAATTATAAGAGCTTAATTGTTTGAAGAATCGAACACTTAAAATTGTAAGAGCGGAAACTCTGATACATAAGCTACAACACATTGTCACGGAATTGCCAGTCACTAGTAAACTGGCTCAACAAATGTCTCTTCATTACTTCATCTTTCATCCTTGTTTCCCTTAATATTTGCTCTGTATATATTATAAGTGAAAAAAAGAAAGAAGAAAGCAATCATCCTTTTTTCCTTAGAAGAAGAGTACTTATTGCTTTCCTCCAATATAGTTCTCTGTTTTGCCTTTTGGGGAGGGGGGGTGATGAATATGCTAGGGCTACAATGAGTGAAAAGTTAAACTTCTTTACATATTGCTTTCTTATTAATAGAAAACTTGTTGCTTCTTTATGTTTCTGATGTAGTTTCTGTTTGTAAAGAGTTGGGGGAGAGGGTGGTAATGAATAAGAGGTAACAGTTACTTGTATTGAGGAGAATGGTGAAAGAAGATTTATATACCCTACAACTCATAGTGGCCCCAAAGACTTTGTAGTTGCTGTCACTATGTTGCTATTCTTTTGTATACTTAAAATAGTGACTAATTTTTATGTCTGGGAGAGTTTTAAATGAATCTTATGCATAGTTGGTTTCTCATTGTGTGCAAAATCCTTTTATAGATTTATTCTATTCTCTGTGGCTCCCTTTTTGCTCAGTGTATGCTAAATCCCTTAATATTCATCATATACTCTTTGGCTTCCATCTTGCACTATGAAAGGAAACTGTCATTTCCTCTTTATACTTGATTATGGCGACAGTCCTTATTTTTTCACAAGGACACCAATGGCTTGGTTGAAATGTCACAGGAGCAATGCAGAAGAATATCAGAGGAGGGGCAAAACTTGAGATTAGATTTATCTACCAAGTTTAATGATGCAATTCAGGTTCGACTTAAGTTTTATTGTTTCCGAAGAGTGGTGAATGTTGATGCTTGCAGTTTTCTTACTACAAAGATAGCATTAATGACTTTGAGGTGCTTGGTGTCATGGTGGAATCATTCCCCCAAAGTTCAGTAAAGGCGCACATGTGTTCCATTTGTAATGACTGTTCCTTGATGATATCATTCAACATCCTTGCATATGATAGAATATGTGAACTTAGATTTTGTATGATGATTGTGGAAATTTCATCTGAGTTAATGACTACTATGACATATATTTTATCATTCTTTCCTTTTGATTTTTATTTTAAAAAATAAAATACAAAATAGATGGTTACCATAGGTATCCGAATGCTGAGGCTTCAACCATGATAAAAGGGTGGCTTAGGATACCAATCACCCACATTGTGGAGTCTGGGGTGGGTTATGGACATTGCCTTACCTTAACATTGTATAAAGGTTGTTTCCTGTGCTTTGAACTTGTGGCCTTTAGTTTGTCCTAATGCTATCTAAAAAATATTATTATTATATGCTTATTTATATACGGCAAGTGATGAACTTTAAGCCATGCTTTTTTTTTTTTTGGTTTTTCGATATACATAATAATAGTATCATTTCTTTAAAGATACCAATGTGAGTCACCCAACTTGCAAAATGAACGGGGAGACCTAAAAATTAGCAAACATTAAAAAAACCTCCACAACCAGTAGGTGTATAGAAGCATGTAGCAAGACTGCGAAGACTCTAAATTAAGTTTCTGAGAAGTCAAATAACAGAAAAAGATGTCGCTTAAGAAACATCGGAATATCAAAGAAAATTGCTTTCATTGTCTTCCAAATGGAACTTCTAGAGCTTCAGCTTCTTCTGCAGGCAGAATTAAAGGTCAATCCACCCAACATTGCCTTATCTTTTATTCTTCTGTTAAAAAATTCTAGGAGTCTGCAACAGATGAATCTATGGGTTGTGTGTCCGCCGAGGCTGTGAGAGTGTGGCTGAGAAGAGAGAGAAGGAATGGAGGCTTCGTGTAATTTAAACAGTGAAATCAGCATCCTTTTTAGTGGACCAACTTTGTTTTTGAGTTTTGCATATTGGAAAAAGGTTTGTTTGTTTACATAGGAAACAGTAGTAGCATCTTGTGGTTTTTCAACTTCAAGAATGATTTGGGGAAATGGACATGGTTGTCTAATTCCCCTCCCCCAAAAAAAAAAAAAAAAACAAAAAAACTTACACATTTGAGCACAAGTTCCAATTTTCTGTTTGAAAACTTTTGCATAAAATACCACCATTTTTCCGCAACTAAACGAACCCTTAGTGTCCCCCTTTTGGAATTAAAGCATCCTGGACTTGTTGTCTTCAACTAATCTCCTTTCATCTTGAGAGACTACCACAATGCCTAATGAATAAGTCAGATGAAAGGAGGCTTATAATCAGTTCCCTAGGAAAGTTTTGTGCCGGGTGCTGGAAAGAATAGTGAACCAGATTTGTAGATGCAAGTAGGAACGAGCATGATGGGTTTATGTCTAGTGTCATACATTGGGTTTTTCTAGTTTAATCAAGTGTCAGCATTGAGTCATTGCCTTGGTTGTGTATGAACTTACAGGGCATACAAGAGAAGTTTTGTTGGTTTATGTTTGTACATAATATTGTGGTGACATTTCAAATTAGAGGACTTGAGTCAATGTTTTATGGAGAAAAGTTTTAGAACTGAAGAGAAGAAGTAAAATGGATACCCAAAATATAACATGCTTAAGATTTTGCAGACCTTTTGAAACCTACTCTTTTTCCTCTGAAATGTTTGGACTTTGGGCTCACTATTGATAGAATGTGGATAAAAATGGAATTGCAATCTACTATGCTGCCATCATAGCCAAGTGTCCTTAACCCCAAAAATTTCTTTGCATAAATCCACTCTCCCTGGAATGCAACCGTTCTATTTCGCCATAATGTGACTTGCAGTGAAGCAGTGATTGAGTTGTGCATCACATACTGTTCCTCAGTGAAGCAGTGACTGAGTTGTGCATCACATACTGTTCCTGCAATTTGACGGTTAAGTGCAAACCACGTTCCCAAAAAGTCCTATCAAAAGCACAACCACATGCTTCTTTTTCCTCAATCTTTTAACCCCATCACTTGATAGATCCGTTACATACGAATGCTTACCCATTTTGAGTGACGATAACAACTTTTTAGTGTTTGGAATTTGAAGATACCATTCTTTCGTATGATTTTGCATGACAATTATATGGTGATTTCCAGTTTGCTAGATGTATGAAGATTCTCTTATACAAAGAGTGAGTAGGACCTATATAAAGCTTGGTTGTTAACTTTATTTCTTCTTTGTACATCTGAACATTAGAATCTTGGTATATGAAGTGTTTTCTTGTGATTTTGGGACTAAACCAGAAGTAACAATGGTTAAGATGTGCTATCCTCCAGTATGTCTACCATTATGAAGGTCTGTAAGGTTGCGGTTCTTTTGAAATATCTTGAACCTATGTAATCCATGAACTCTTCTTTAATCTTTTTCCTTATCAAATGAATTGTTCTTAAAGTTAAGCTCATATTACTTCTTTTCCTACCCTCAGAGAATGTTAAATTAAATCGAATAGTATGACAAAAGCGGATTTGTATAGTCATCCCCACTTAGTAGAACTTAAGGCTTTGGTGTTTGTTGTTGTCTTATAATTCCATGTTATTTATTTAGATTAAATTGTGAAGATTATACAATGAAATTTTCAACGAAGTGAAATCTAGGAAGGAAGAAGAAACCTCCAAGGGAAAAAAACTTTTGTCCTCTAACAAGGACGTTGGAGATCATGAGTTTTCCGGTACAAATGTCACCTTTTCCTTTTATTTTTGACTAAAATGTCGCCTAATTATGCTTGAATTTTGTATTGTTTTAAAAATTTGAGGTATTAACATTTGTTTGCCAATAAAAAAATATATGATATGCAAATAAACCTATCTATCATAGCACTATGATAAAGTTCCAATTACAAAAAAACATGCAATTTTTTTGGCACCATGCACTGACGCTACAAAACAAATCTAGTTTTATAAATTATAGGAAATATATGGAGAAGTTAAAATTAAGGGTGAAGAATGCTTAAGAACAATGAATTTTGTTGCCTTTGGTTATGACTCAAGAAAATGGTGATATTGAAAATATCATACATAGGTTAAGAAGGATGATTGGTTATGTGATCATCAAATAACTTTAGAATTAAAATGACATTTTTCTGTGATGGCCTCTATGCATTGTCATGATGTCGGGCGGAAATATAAATATGCATAGAAGTCTTATGTTTGTAATATAGATGTTAAGGCTGTCGCTGTTATTATTGTTACTGAATAGTCTTTGATCATTAGTTACGTGAAAGGCTCAATTTTCCAATTTTCTTGTTGAACTTATTGTAGTTATTTGGTGCGCAATTGTAGATCGGATATTTATTTCCATGTCTAGGCAGATAGTTTGTAATTTTTTGTGCACTTTCTATGCATGAAGTGTTTGTCTTGATAAGTTTTCAACCTTGATCTGTTTTTGATTTCATTGGAGCCTTTGAACTGATACTGCCAGGCCCTTTTTGTTTGAATGCAATTCGTTTCTACTTCAGAATTGACATGGTTGTTTTCCTTCCGGAGATATATTACGGTGCTTGGACATGGGTCCTTCTGGTGATAGTTTTTGTGTCCTATGTTGGGAAACTGCTAATTTAGAACCAGTCTTATTCTATTTTCTTCTTTGGATGTTCATAATTGAAATTTTCTCGTGTTATGTCCTGTATTATTTCATGTTCATCCATAGTGTGTATTAGTTAATACGATGTGAGAATCTTTAAGGATCAGTATCTTCCCCTGCATTTGGTAGTCATTAATAGACATTCTGCGAGCCAGCAAGCCTACTTTTATCATGTTATTTTCTTTTTGGGGGCATCCCTTATCTTGCTATTTGCATTGTAATTTTTCTAGCAATTAGTGATTGTTCATTTTCCTATCAGAAACAAATTTTTTTCTTGATTTCTCTTTCTCAATTACCCTGCTGTTACAGAATGTAAGCAATAAGCTTGAGGAGCAGAAAGATGAATGCCTCTCCCAGATGAATGAGAATGAAATGTAAGGAAAATGTATAATTCAATAATTTGAAGTATTATTGTTAGTTTATTTTAATTGGACCGTATTTGTTGTACTATTTTTATTTGAGTGGTCTATGTGCATGAAAACTGAGGAAGAAGATGATGAAATGTTTTTTGAACTTTTGAATGTCTTTGTGCATTTGTTAAATCCTTGGGTTGACTAAGCATCGTGGCCCCAAGTAGTGTTTACATCTGTTAAATCCTTGGGTTGATTGAGCATCATGGCGCATGTACAATAGAAAGCATATACATACATGGAAATCTTCCTTAAGAGTTTGGAGTTTGTAGAGACCAAAAGAAGGCTTTTTGACTCATCTAAAGCATTCTTACTCTCCATCTTCTCCCTCAAACATGCACACATAATAAAAAAGCTTCACCTTCCATCTGTCCCCTGTAAACTTTCTATTATGCATGGGTCAATAAATTTAATAAATGGCCATGTTTATCAACAACTTGGCCTTATTTGCTTATTTATGCCCTAATGGATAAATATAGCAAAATAGTTAGCATACTTTTCATATTTTATAAATTTATTCTGTACTTTTTTGCAGCATCGCTTTTTTTATTTATGCTACTAAGCATGCTTGACGTATGAAATAACTCAAAATTAGGCTCAAAAGTGAAGTGAATCAAATTACATGAATTAGCAAAATTAAATATTAAACAAATAAAGGAAAAAAAAAGTTTTGTAAACCTCTCACCGCACGCCAACCCCAATACTGTAGGACTTCTGTCCACCAAAGCCGGCCCTCCCACATCTTCACCATCCTCGGTTGTGCAGCAGCATCTCTCTTCACCTGCTGATCATGTGCTCCACCACCTGTGAATAGTGTAGCACTCCATTATCTGTCTGTCTTTTGCATATTGCACCTGCCGCCAACCAATTCACTCTCTTATGTCTTACTCCCAAATTGATAATGTGTAATTTTTTGCGAAACGTTAAGTCACCATATCTTGCAAAGCCCTTGATGATTTGCAGAGTAGAATCACATGAGGGAAGTTCAATTCTAAGGTCCGGGGAAAGGGGAGTGTGAAAAGGAGAGGAGTGGAGATCAGTGGGGTGGTGGGGAGGAGGTGTGGCAGTGCTGTTAAGTGAGGGTATCACCGGTTCTGTGCCAGTGGTGGGGATGGTGGTGGTGGCGGATCTCCAGTAGGAGAGTAGGAAAGTTTGGGGAGGTGGTGTTTTTCTTTGGTCTTTTTCCTTTTTTAATTTTGATATATTTTACTGTGTGTTGTGAAGATTATATGATTTTTTGATTTGGTAATAATTAATTGTCGCCAAATGTGATATTTACATTTTTGTGGCAAAAATGTGCTTTATTAGCAATAAAACTAATGACATGAATAGATTTGCAAACTTTTTTGAAAAGTTCAGTAATTTTTTTTTTTTTTTTTTTTTGCTGCAAGAAAAGTTCACATATAAATTTTTAAGATTTTGAAAAGTTGGTGAATAAGTTTGCCAATTGGAGTGGTTTACAATAAACCCCCCATCTTGAGTGAGGGGTTCAGCAAAACAACAGTCCATCAAGGACATCAATTCTCATCAAATTGAACAAAGTTTGCAGGAGAAACAAACATAAATGCTGATGTCCACGGTTACACTTATCCACACATTGCTTTTCTGCTACATGCCTCAGTTGCCATTGCCAAGTCGAATGAGAACCTCACTAGAATCTTGTTCATGATCTGGCTAGATGATTGACTGTTGGATTGAAAAATTTTATGGTTCCTTTCAACCGAATCCCATAGGTGACTGCATCAAAGGCCAGTCTCTTGGCAATCTATTTAATTTTAACCGCTTCATTTGTACAAATCCATTTCAACTTATATTCCTATGAAATTCAAGCCAAGCCTCTGCTTCCACCCACAAGCTGAGAATGAGCATTAATGGAACAAATGGTGATGGTTCTTTTCAGCAGTGCTACATGGAAGACATTTGTTCTGCTTGATATTCTCCATTCTTTCCCCTTATTATTGTGTCATGAGCTTCTTGTTGACAGCAATCCAGGTGATGAAAGGGTGCCTTGGAATAGCTGCTTTATGCCATGTTATTTTCCCCATGTTACTAGGAGTTTCTCCTCAAATCTTTAAGCAACTTCGATACCCAATTTTCACCCCTTACTGTATTTCATGTCTGCATTTTGTCAAATACAGCAACTGCATTGCCCAACTGCAGTTGTAGTTTTTTTGTCTTTTTTGGCTCTCATTTCTGTTTCAGGTTTGTCTCTGACTGTGAGCAATTTTCTCCACACGCAAAAATCTTGTTGTTTTGGTTGAATCTGCCATATATTCTGACTCATCAAATTAGGCTGAATCAACCCATATCACAAAGCATCCTTGCTGTTGACTAGAAACCAGAGTGCTTGATATTTGGCAACAAATTCTGTAGAAACTATCTCTGAAGTTGAGTCCTGCTTCTGCTATGGGACAGGGAACCTCATGTTACTTTTTGTCATTAATCATTTGAGTTACTGTAGAGGGTGAGCTTTGATGCAACGCTAAGGTTGTTCCACTCAGACTCGAATCTCACGGGTTCAAACCATTGAAACAGCATTTCAGTAACGTAGGGTGTGCAATGGCCTGAAAAAAAAGGGGGGGGGACCAGCAGTAATACGTTCACTCCATGGTTTGCCTTGTCCTCTTCTTTTATTATGCATGCCTACCCGAAAGTGGACATATTTCGCTGTTGCTTTTTTCTCATTGAATAGAACCATTTACTTGCAATGAAGAAGGGAAACATGGCATGTCACAAGAGCGAGGTGAGCAGCATCTACTGTGAGAGGGATGGCTTGCGAATAAGGCTCGCATACATCTGACCTTTCTAAAGCTCAAAAGTTTGGAGCATCGTGTATTGAACTATCATTTTTCATTATTTAAGGTGTTACATGCTCATAATTGACTGCAATAGTCCCATGTAGTGACATCCATAATGGAAGAGATTAAACTCCATCTCCCCTCTTAATGTTTTTGTTATTAATGGCTCATAAAAATTTAATAAATCACCATGTTAATCCAGAACTCGGAAGAGCCTGAACTGGTGAAGCTGTATGGATACTTCCTTTAAAATAGTGTAATAGCGTTGGACATGTATCCGACACTGTTCTGCTGGCATATGAAGAAGTTGGCAATTATTTGTTTGAGTTGGACATGCTGGGCATGTGTTCGAGAAATGTTGGGGACATACTGAAATATGTTTTAGTTCATTTTCAATTTTTGTCCATAAAAATGATTATTTATTAAAACATCGATAATTTTGAGCTAATTCCCACTTATATCAAATCAATAGCGTCTCTTGTTGGAGGGAATTGGCTATTCAAACATATTACTTTGAAAAATAGAGAAAGAAAGAGCTTGTAATGGTCTAATAATATTCCAAGTGGAAATTAGAGTAGAAAGATTAAAAGTATTTTCGGTAGCTATTTTCCAGTAACCAAGAAAAGAGAGGGATAAATTTTAGAGTCTGTGAATGTGATATTTGGTATGAGCGTGGTGTATTGAGAGTTTATTTTGTATAAATGGTGTTATTTTATTAATTATATTCCATGTCAATGGGAAAGTATGACTTTTAGTCAACTGGCCCTGAGTGTATCTTGCCTTATTTTTTTAAAAAAATTACTCATTGATATGTCCTTAGCGTGTTGTGTCTTAATTTTTTTTAAAAAAATTAATCATCACCATGTCATTTTGTGTCCTTATCACATGTTCGTGCTTGTTCTCCTTAGTGGGGGAGGAATGTCTCTACAAGTCTTCATGCCATTATACTGTTTGTCACCTAAGATAGAATGTACTCCTAATATGCCCAAATGTGATGACAAAACACACATACTATAAGAGTTTCAGTTTCCGAATTCTTCCTCCTATTGTTGTCTGTTATAAATGGCCCCAAAAAATGTTAGAATCCGATTTTCTTATTGTTTGTCATAAATTGCTGATTAGTATAATCACATGCTTTTGACCTGGGTCTCTTGGTGTTCCAGGTGTGTGGAATTAGCTATCCGTGGCTCTGAATTTGTTATATCCAATCTTCGGAGAATTTTGAGGAGATGGTAGAAATAGGGGGAGGTTAAAGAAATGATAATTCCAAATACAAACAGTTATTGATGCAGGAAAATTGAGGGAAATACTGAATTTGCATGCCTTTATCAGCAAATTATATCCATCTTGTTGAATTGTTTTACTCAGCCTGACTATTTCTTAAATATAGCCAAAACGGATTCCACCTGAGAATAACGATGGAGCTTCGGCTTCATTTCAGAGAGAGGATGGGAGGAAGGGACAGTTGGATAGGGGCTGGGTTATTCTTTCTTGTTTTTGGTACGCCTTAGCCAAAGAGTTTAAGGCTTAAATGAGTTGTATTTTTCCAACCCAATCAAAAATAGTCTTGGTTAGTTGTGCAAATAAAACTCTTTATGTTTAATGTGTCTTTCATGGTGAAAGAAATTGGAAATGGCCTGGCTTAGTTATTAAATTTGAGGCTTTTGCATTGCGGCAAAGAAAGACAGCTCAATGCAAAAGGCTTTCACATTGTGAGTAATGGAAAGTGTCAGATATCCGTTGGTTTACCTCTATGTTGTAGGGTGGCTATTTACGTAGTTTGAATTTGTGACTTCCATGTCACAATGAAGAAAACCTTACAATTTGTACCAAGGTTCACATTCAATTGAGAATTGCAACATGTATTAATGTACTTCATTAATTGAGAATTTTGATAGCTTTTTCCTTCTTTCTGTGCAAGTGGTGTATTAAGAGGTGGACATGTGCCTGAACAATTGATAATTGATGTAACTAATAGTGGTACCATGGTAACAAAGGACAATTAAATATATTGTTATCCTATGTTGTGGGATATAAGAAGGGTTAGATGTAAAATTTGTTGAAATTAAGGAAAATTTAACTTCTGAAAACTAAAGGAAGGAAAATTTAACTTCCATTCAATGTAATACTTCTACTACATAATTATACCCTTATGTCAAAATTACTACGACTTGTATAGTGCATCAAAGAAGTGTATTCCCCATATACTATGTGCCTGGTTAAGTGGCATATCTTGATCCTGGAGGACTTTGCAAAGATAAAGGTTGAAGGATGGAAGAGGTTAGCTGATGAGATAGTGTGTATTGTATATTGGTTTTCTTATGTTGTGATATCAGCAATTAACCAACTATGGGGTAAAAGTGTAGTTTTTTTTTTTTTTTTTTTTTTTTTGGTTTGGGGTGGTGCGGGGGTGGGGGAACATTTTGGGTTTTGCATTCCTGTGGTGTTCCGTTTTTCTGGCATTTAGAAGGCTTTGGTTAGAAGGTTTTGGATTTCTTTTAAGTTTTTTTTTGTGACTGTTATGCTGTGAAGGCTTGAATATGCACTATACATTGATTATCACATTAAAACAGAGACCAATGAAATTCCCTTTTTTCTTTAGCCTCTCATTTTTCTCCTACACTTCAGAAATTGATTTATTCTTGCTATCAGTTGATATCAGTTTCTTGCTGAACTAACAAGAACTTTGCAATGACGTTTTCTCATGGGCTTGTTCCTGCAAATTGGAAAATCAAATTGTGTTTTTATGAATCTAAATAAAAATCCTTTTTATGTATTTTTATGAACTTTGCTTCTTGCCATCAGTAAATCCTTTTTAAAGTAAACATATTATTGGTTAGAATGGTTAGATATTGAATCTAAATAATTTGCAGTGATGATGTTTTCTATCTTACAACTGTATATATTATCTTAGTGAATCTTTTTCTTCTTTCAAAAATTTTGTTTTTTTATAGTGTAAAACCTTTTAAGACCAACATATTCTCCTTATATTGGTCTCTGTTTTATCTGGTGTTGCACAAACAATTCATTCTTTTTTACATACACTTTGGAGCTAGGCTGAGAGAAAAGTTGAAGCAGCTTGCTGATCAGCATGATCTTTCAGATCAGCAATATACGCTACAGGTACTTCATTTTTTGTTTATTCTGTAATTAATGACTGGCACAAGCATGCTTGAGTACTTAATGTGTTCACTTTACCACCTTCTTATTTTTGCATGTTATTTGCAGCTTCAGCAGAAAACTTTGGAGCTTAAGATTGCTGAACTGAAAATTCAGCGGCTTGAAGAAAAACTGGCACAGGAACAGGCACAGATCAAACTGTATGCTGAACAAGTGTCACACCTTTTGGTAACTGAAAAAAATTTGCGTGAACAATTAACAGCTGAAGGAGAAAAATTCCAACAGTTCCAAGTAAGGCTCACCCCTATTTTTCTGTCTGGCATTACTTAAATTAGTGTTGTATGATTTGTGTTTTGTCAACAGTGACAATGATGGCCTTTCTGGGTCAATCTGCCACCATATCTCATGGTCCCTGCAGTTGTTTATAGTATTTGTTTCTATTGGTCTTCTCATCTGAAGTATAAAATGCAAGTTCTATCTACTAGATCTAACACTGTCATTGTGATAAGTGGGAAGCATGATTTTTGAACTTTATGGTTTTGTGCATGGAACTTAAAATTCATTCTATGAGGACATGACGTGTGTTTAAGTTGGCAGTCATTGGAAGGGAATCTTGACAAATGACAGAACGTTTACAGGATGCATGGGTAAAGAGCAACGAGGTTTTTGAAACATACAAGCAAGAGATTGAAAAGGTACTGGGATATGTTTCAGTATGGTTTCTCACTTTGAATGCATTTAGTTTGCTCGGATGTTTCATAGCCTACTTTACAATCCTAATTTCCGTGAGGCTTCCAATTCAAGGAATTTACTAGTTCCTTTCTCGTCTTATCTCAAATTAGATGGTGCAATCAAGACAGGATGTCAACAAGGAAATTGCATTCTTAAAAAGCAAGTGTGTGAAATCAGATTTTACCCTTGTAGAGCTTCTTGAGGAGGTAGGCTCTATTAACATTTTATATTCCACACGTGAAGAATTTGTGTGTGCCACATTTGTAGCTTGAATTTGTGTGACCCCATGGATTAATCTGTGCATGATGCAGTGTGAATGTTACTATCTGCCTCCCTCCACGTTTACTTTGTTTAATTTAAATTTGATGTATCATTAAGGTAGTAGGTCTCCTGCATCTGATTCTCTAGCACAAAAAAAGTTCCTGGCGTGTTAATGTTCAAGCTGATAACATGGTTGGGGGGATTTTTGGTGATTGATTTTATCTTTGCAGCTGTTCTTTTTTCAAAAATTGATATGGATGGTGGTAACAGCCTGTGTGTGGATGGGTGGGTGGGCAGGTGTTTCCACGTATCGTGTGGAAACCACAAAAAACAAGAAGGAAGATGATGACAAATCTTGTCTTAAGGAAATCCTTATAAACTTGTCATCATGAAAAGATGGAAGCGAGGGAGTTGCTGTCTCCTTATTTCCTGTACAACTCAGTCTCACGATTCTTTTGTAAATGAGAAAAGCTAAGGATCTGAAACAAGAATTTTTTATGGACTTTCTTGGACATCTGACCAATGGGGTGATAACACATGCATGCATGCATACTCATAAAGTGTGGGTTCAAAACCCGGGGTGACATTATTAAACTCATTCCATTATGAGGCTATTGGTGGATTTTTTAGACTTGAAATTTGGTTGGTTCTCTTATGCGTCTTGAACTTATATTGAATGATGTGCCATTAGTCAAGCAAAAATATATTCTATTAAAGCTGCAAGACTTGAATCTTCCCTTAAGTTACCACTCTTACTAAACAAAAATTTTCCTTTCGTGCACCTTTACTTTCGTCAACAGAATTGACAAAGTGGGCTGCCTTCTTTTCTGGATAGTAGACGAGCTCCTCACTGGGGGAAAAAAAAATTCCATATTGTCTGTTTCCAGCTGAGAGTTTTGACAGCCTTTTGCAAAAGAGTTGTTGCATAGATCTCCAAATATGAGAAATCTTGCCATATATCCCGGTGTTAATATCTGTAAGAAAGACATTGCAGTCACATTTACCATTGAACCAGTTGATTTCGTCTCCAATAAAGCTCTTTTAATTACAATATTGAAAAAAGAGAGGTGGTTTGACCACTGCATCGATCTACCCCCACCGCTGCCATTGCCACTGGCACTACACTACCCACGACATCGGGTGAAATTGGTGGTGAATGCTAGTACTCTTATCATGTCCCATCCATCTTCCCTTCGGTTGTCCCCTACAGAAACCACTACCATCATTAATGGATGTGGGGCGTGGGATTGACTCGGGAAAAGGAATGGTAGTGGGGCAGGATTGGGGAGGGGTTAGCCTCACTAACACTGGCCGGGCTTTGCCTATGAGTGTGGGTCAGGGTGATCTTCTACTGCAATTATTTTTACAGTTTTTTTATTGATAGGAAATGAAACAAAAACAGCCAAACTCAAAAGGAAAAACAGTCTCTCACCCACTCCCTTTTCTTTTCATTCCCTCTCACATACCATTTCCAAATTTGATCCAATGACATCCTAAGATATAGTAAATATTAGTTTGAAAAAAAAAAAAAAACTTAACAAGTCTCTGTCAATATGGCATCAGTAAGATCGTGTAACCTGATATTTAATTGTGAAATCAAGGCTAGGCTCACTAAGCACTATCGTGGGCCATTGCCTCTGATGACTCCAAATATAGAAGATCATACCCAGTGGTTCCCTTCAAATCTATCTTTGATTTGCTTCTATTTCTTTTGTAACACGTACTTCCATTCATTCTCTCAATGCAAGTGAGTATATAGTCTTTGCTTCATATAACCAAACAACTTCAAATGCTTTTCTTGCAATTGGCCTTTTGCTAGTAGTATTTTGAATTCTGCTTATATATCATCTTAATGAATCTTATACCAAAAAAACATCATTTCTGTTACTCTAATTATTTTGGACATGTGTTATTTAACTGCCCAACACTCTGATACTTATTTTATACGTTTGGCCTAATGGCTACCTTATAATATTTTCTTGCGAGTCAGAGCACTAAATTTTCATACAGGTAGGATCCTTGAAGCACTTTGCTACACCCAATGCAACCCACTTTGATTTGGTGGGTAGTGCCCTCAAAATTGATCTAGTTTCCAAGAACATTGATAGAAGTTAGCTGAAATACTCTCTTATATAGGCTCTCCATCTGTATCCTCAACTGATTATAATTCTACTCGAATAGGGTTTGTAAACCAGTCATAAGATTTTAAAAAGTTTCAGGTCTTCCTCAAACAATCCTCTATCAATCTGCAGTTGGAATCATATGTGATACAAACGAGGCCAACATAGATGAAGTTCTTCAGACCATCATAGACAGGATTACTCATTGGTGCTGCACACCATCAACCACCGATGAAACACAATTGCCTTAAGAGTCAGATAATGACTCCTCTCTGCTCCTCTGCTATTGATGTACCAACGAATGTTGCTGTTGTCTTGAAGGTTGAATCTATTAGTTATCGTTTCTTGTAAGATCAGCCGGAAAAAGCTGTCCAGCTCATCATCCATGACAGTAGAAACCTGCT
Organism: Nepenthes gracilis; assembly: GCA_033239525.1. Taxonomy (NCBI): domain Eukaryota; kingdom Viridiplantae; phylum Streptophyta; class Magnoliopsida; order Caryophyllales; family Nepenthaceae; genus Nepenthes; species Nepenthes gracilis. The sequence continues at coordinate 19,895,780 of BSYO01000012.1, read as the reverse complement.
TATCCTTGGCAGTCACAAACCTCAACAATTGGATGAAGCGTTTGCTGGAAGCTGCTGGGACATAAGTTAGCAAGTCTTAGTCTGAACTCTTCGATACCATCAGCATACAACCTAAGACGACCCTAATAAGCATATGCAATTAGTATTTTCTCCCCTGTTCTTTCGGTATGGTAGAATTTCTTGACAATTTTGTTTGAGTGTCATTACTGTAACTATTTTTGAATATCTAAAGGATTGAGCTTTTATTCTCTTTTTACTCACAAAGCACCCGCTCAGCTAATGACAATACCTTAGTCATTTTCCGCTTGTCCTTCCTGCAGCGTGAACGCATGAAGAAACAACTGGAGAGAACAAAGAATCAGAAGGACAAGCTGGAATCTCTGTGCCGCTTGCTACAAGCAGAAAGGAAACAGAATTTGAATGGAAATAGGAAGACCGAGTCTCCTCCTCAACTTTAAACTCGACTCAAGGCTAAGGGCGTAGCAAAGCTGGTGAGCACTGCCTTTTCCCCTTTCTTATAGGCAGGTGGTTGAGCATTGCCATTCCTGTTACGTAGAAGAAAAAGGAACACATTTAGCAAGCAGTAGTTCCTCCAACTTGTGTTCGTATCATAAAATGGTTTTGCCTCAGGTGTCATGTCTCCAGATTTGTGCATTTTTCAGTTTGGATATCGTTTCATTGCTTGTGCTGTGGCAATGCCTCTTCTCGTCTATTTGTATACACGCAGCTTCCTCTGTATTAGCTGTTCATTTTCAATTGTTTGGCCATTAAGCCATTGGGAATTTGAGTGAAGTTCTGATAATGATTTTTCTCTTCACAACCCATTTTGTGTCAATGCATGCTTCCAAAATGGATCGGATTCGCAAGTCTTGGATCCAGGAATCATAAGTAGTCGTGGGGTTGGGATATCCTCTTGAGTTTCGCCCGATGCTCAAGTCAGTAACGCATTTTCCATGCTGATGGAGTAATGGTATCTCTCTAATTGTGGTGTTGGATCCACGGTGACAAATGATTGATTTACCTGTTCAAAGTAATTTACTCAAAGGACTCATGATCGCGAAGTTGAGTGACTTGAGGCTGTAAAAGTTAAAAATAAAATAATTAGCAGAGGATGAAATTTGAAACACTAATAGTAATATTTTACATTAAAATTTAAAATATTAAAATATTTGTTGGTTTTTTTTAAATGGCATATTTTTTATATTAATTTTTAAATTAGATTCAATCTTATGTATTCTATACTTCTAAATTTGTATCTATCAAACCAATTAAGATTTTTATTATTAAATTGGATATAATCCAATATTAATAGTAATATTTTACATTAAAATTTAAATTATTGAAAAATATTTAAATCTTTTTTTTTGTTGGAAAATTTTTTATTATATTAATTTTTAATATTAAGATTTCAATCTTATGTATCTTATTTTTACTAATAAATAATATTTTAGGTATCAATCAAAGCCAATTAAGATTTTTATTATTAAGGGTGGATATTAATTTCCAATATTAAAAATTGGCGGGGAGAACACAACTTGCCATGAAGTACTTGGTTTTAGCCCGAGCGGGGGGAAGATTATTGAAGAGATCTCACGAGACCACAAACCTACGATTTTAAATCTTTTTGATGTTCGAAAATTTTATAATTATTATGGTAAATTAGTATATTAAGATGCCAATTTGGTATCTTATTTTTACTAATAAATAATATTATTAGGTATTGAGCAATGCCATGTTGTCATTTTCAGTGCTAATTAATTAAGGGTTGAAATATGGTAATTAGATTAAAAAATCAAAACTGATACAAGTAACTCATTTTTCGAGCTCCCAAAAAAAAAAAAAAAAAACTGATTTGAATTAAATGTTTGAATAATTTTAGCTTATAATAATGTTATAGTTTTGCTTTGGAAATGGCATTTATGTGATATTCTGTACTGATGCGTTTCATTGATCAAAATTATTATATAAATTAAGAAATTAAATTGATTACTTGATCTAATTAGTAGCAAGTTTGATTTTTATAATTGTAAATCATATTCTATGTATCACAATAAATTAAATAAAAGGTAAGATATACGGGATTTACTTTTTAATATATCATCCGTCACTTAAATTAACGATTATTTTAAAGAAATAGAAAGATGCTAATAAAAAACTTAAATTAAAAGAAGACAGAGATGAGTGTGAGTTGAGAGGACGTGATTTCGTTGTCTTGGATTACACTCTTTGATTGAGTGTCTATTTTGGATATTTGTTCTCCCTTGATTTGAGAAGAGTTAAATTTATAATCGGGATCCTAATCGATTGATCAGCCTTCAAAACTATTGCCCATGTTGTAAGGCATTTTATGATAGTAGGTGAAAGTCATTAATTTTATAATATAATCGTTCTTTTAATTAATTGGAAAACCTTTTGATTGTTAATGTGGGTATTATTTCAATCGTTTTTGTATTAAATTATTTATTGGTGTATTATTATCTTTCAATTGACTATAATCATTTGTCAGGTAAAATGTCTCATTTAATACTTTGTAGAGTCATTATTTAGAAGATCAAATCGATTTAATGATCCCATATCTGGGCCATTAGTATTTAGGTTCTGTTTTAACTTTAGGTTAGGCTAACTTATTTGTGGCCGCACTTGACATAAACAAAAACAATAGTTAAGCATGAGCAATTAACTACTGGTGACCAATTGTATATGTTGATTGGCACATTTTAGATATCTTATGGATGCATTGAGGATATATATATATTTTTTAATAGAGATGAGATTTTTTTATCATTTATTTAAAAAATAAACAAATGTGATTAAATAATTTTAAAAAAAATAAAAATTATTTATAATTAATTAATTTAAATATAATTTAACCACAATGGTCCAAATTTAAACCAAAAGTTAAGTTTTGAGAGAAATATAGCCTATATATATTATCTTCATGGCATATTTGGGCTACATAATATCCTATTTATTCATTTATATTATCAACTAATAAAAAATAAATAGATATAAAAATACTATGTCACTTAAATGCATCATTAAAATGCCAATTGAAATTCCTAAAACATTTTCTATACATATTTAATATGTTCGATATTGATATAACCATGATCAATATTGAGATATTTATTCGTACTTCTTTAACAAGCAATCTTTTATTATATTCAATATTCTTTCTCTGTCAATCTATCTAACTAATACTTAATTATTTAAATAAAATAAAAAAATAAAATAAATATTATTTAAAATAAATATTAATAAAAATAAATTTGAATAAATATTACTTTGTTGACCATCCACATGAAAAACCTAAAATCATAATTCTCATATAATTAAAATTTTATTTTCATATAAAGTAATTATTTTTCATACAAATCAAACAACGTAATGTTAATGTTTATTCATACTTTATTCTTATTAATCTCAATTCATAGGCAATACTAATTTTAACAAGCAGAGGGATTTTTTGGTAGGATTTTTGCCTAGATTGCCTCGCTCGATAAGATACTAATGAACTTATTAGGCTTTGTTTGTTTACAAAAAAATATCTAATAAATGAATAATACTTTTCACAAAATTTATATATTTTAAAATGTTTTTTTAATAATTTTTATAATATTTTACAATATTTAACGTATATAAAAAATTTAAACTATCATATTAATTAACTAACAATAATAAATATTTATAATTATTGCTGATAATAATATTTCCGTTAATAATATTTTTAGCACCGTTTGAAGTTTTACATCCAAGAAATTATTTTTGATTATTGCTGATTAATCTTTGATGTGGTGAATTTTTTTACTAGCATTGGCCAATGACTAGCAACCAGCGGTGGATGTCGAGGGTTCGGTCCCATGACCTGTGGTTGTGGCTCGACACATCATTGGCTAATCACAGGAGCGCATGCCCGAATCCCTTGTGCTTGAAGTTGGGGTGAAAGAGACATTGATTCAACTCTTCTTAATTATAACCGATTGATTAATATTAAACTGTTAAAATCATTCATTCTAAAAAAATAATTTTTTTAAAAAAAATAATATAATAATTTGATTAATATTAAATAATTATTATTAAAAAAAATTTTATTTATTTATTTTTAGAGAGATAGGCTCCCTAATTATCTTGTGCTTTAGCCATGCTAAAAAATGTTGAGGAGAAGTCATCTCACATTGAAAATTTTGACAAGTTAGGGCATAAAAAAATGTTATACTGTCATTTAATTATTATTTAGACAATTATAGATGTTATCACTTTAATTTATAATTTTTTAATAAAAATTTGATAATATTAGTATAAAAATAAGGTGAGAAAGCCTTTGAGGTGGATTTTAAAAATAGACTCTAAAATAAATTTAATGATTAATATTAAATCATAAAAATTAATTAATTTAAATTAAAATTTTAAAAATGTAATTTAGATCCTTTAATTTATATGGTAATCTTTAAATCTTATCATGAATTCATATTAGTAGGACTGTATTTTATTGAAATAGTTGGCTATCTGTGTTTGAGTTCAGCCAAAATTTTGGAGATTGACCTTTTCTAGTCTTTACCACTTGATGCATGAAAAACTGTCCTGATTTTTTTTTTTCTAAATATTTATTTTTAGTTAGTTTTAAATTTCTTTTGTGCAAACATTCAGAAATTGACCTTCATTTTTGAAGCATTTTTTTATATCTAAATTGGTATATCAGATAATATATCGAGTTGTTTATTTAAACCTTCTTATTCAAATCTTACATACTATAATAATTAATACGATGTGAAAGGATAAGAGACTCATTCCTTAATATATTATCTGACGTTTAAATTAAAATTTTTTCTAAAGAATAAAAGATATAGATAAAATGGGAGTATGTTAGCGATAGATTAAATGAATTAGGAGAACTTGGCTTCGAGAATTATGAAAGAAAAGGAGGCGACTCATGTATGGAGAAGTGTTTATCCCTATTTCTTTTTGTTGGGGTTCTTTTTTAACAGGAAAGAGATTTTATATTTATAATATTGATTCCAATTAGCATGTTTTTCTATAATCGATACAACTACTTATCTGGAGTGTTATATTGATTTTATAACAATTCAAAAGTTAATATTTATCACTTATGTTACTATTATTGCATGCTCAATGTGACTAATCATTTCTCAATTTATGTAATTATTTGTTAGAATTTAATACTAAATTTGTTCTTCTATTAGGCTATTAATTGTCTCGATCTTTATTATCTTTGACTATTTGGTCGATCGGTTAGTCGTATGTCTAGGCTGATTATTGGATCAATTTTATATAAGATTGAACAATTCGATTGCTTCGGTAAGTTCCCTTGAGCTAGCAACCTATAAGCCCCATATTTACTTAGTCAATTTTATACCTCTTATTTTGAACTATTAACTGAAGTGGGATTATTTTTGAGGCTTTTCTTCATCCAATGGTTATAAGTAATTTATAACTTTTTTATTCTCATAATTTAGTTTATTTTAAATTATAGATATTGGATAACTTCTATTTTTAAATAAATAATTATGATCTACAAAATAATACCCTTTTCCCACAGCAAAGGTGGGCCTCCGATTCCAATGTAGGAAGCTTCAAGCACCGGTGTCTTGGATTTTGACTGAACTTTGGGTCGAGCGCCGTTGGTTTCAAGTTTTGGTCAAGTGGGCTTGAGCCATATTTCTGTAGTTTACTTTCAAAATAAGATCAGGTCAGGTTAACAAAATAATGAGTTGGATTGAGTCTCATCTCCATCGCTTGAGAAAATAGTCCAAAACTGCCTTGCCTTTATTAACTTGACAATATGCAAATGCATAATGTTGTTCGCTGAGCTACTAACTAATAAGCGTGAGCTTCTTGTGTTTCCGTTTAATCTCATACTCTCTGCAACCGGTGCTTTGAGATTAGCAGAGGATGGCCGGAGGCAGAAATGGACGGTCTCTTGAGGACACGCCTAAATAGAGGTGCATGCATGGGCACCACATGCTTATGGTTGGACTGATTTTTTTTTTTTTTAATATTGTTATTTAACCTTCATAACTTTTACTTTTGTTAATATTATTATATCTCATACCCATTTTCAAAAAATTCTAATTAAAAATTTCAACTTATCTGTCATGTTACTGCTACGTGTTTCAGCAATCTGTGTGGTGCAGTGTGGTGCTCTATCAATTGAATGGTTGTAATATTTATAATAGTAAGCTAGTGTCTATTGATCATCTTCTAAATATTTTTAAATATTTATATTTATATAGTATTTTATTATTTATTTATTTAATGACCCTAATAATATAGATAAGTAAATAAAATGTAAGTTTAATTGATAAAATATCACATCATATAAAAATATTTAAAACTTGTCTTCCAAACATTTCACGATATTACTATTCATGTTCCATCTTGAAAAACGCTCCAGATTCAATGAAATTTGTGGGTTTTTTTTTTTTTTGAAATAATTTTTTTTTAAGTGTTACTTTGAAAATATATTAACATTTGGTGGTAGCATTTGACATGTGATATATGAGAAGAGAGAAATCATGCCTACGGTGGCATGAGTCAATAATAGATGTAAGATAAGAAAATTTCTAACTTACCTTACTTCGTTGATAAAGAAAGCAATTGGACATAAACTTCAAGCATTTTTTCAAAACTTCGGTTGGTGGCTAAGCACATATAGTCGATATCTTTGAATCATTAGAACTAGTGGCTTAGCTCATATACTGGGCTAGTAGCGCTATAAGTCGTAACTCTAACCTGGTGATTGGACTAACTTTTGTTGTTCGTATACATGAGAATAAGAAGATAGACGAAATATTATACTGTAGACTCTAGAATCGGTCTAACTCTTTTTGTATTGAATGAATGACTAAAAAAGGTCCAATCCCCACAACAAGTGATAGTTATTTCAAATATAAGAAGAGCGGTCATCTAGCCATGAATTGTAAAGTAACCATGTCACGATCTTGGACCAAAATAAGTCCTAAAAATTATAAAATAATTATAACTTATAGACCTATATTTGAGGATGAAATCCTTTTAAGATGGGGGGATTGTAATACTTAGGTATTTTGGGTTGGACAAATGGTGACATTAAGGACAAATGGGCAAGGTAAATGATTTTTCTTTTACGCTTGCTGAGCAGTGAGGTATACTCTTCTTGACATTGGCAACTTTAAACGTTTTTAATCGTTATATTTAACTGTCCTATACTATTAATCTTAGCATTTTAGGCATCATGTGTCGGGGGTTAGGGTATAGCCTTTGATCTTAGTCACCACGGTTAAGTTTTGAGTCAAGACTTTTGAAAATGATCGTAATTTTTTAAAAAAATGAAATTTTCTAACAAAATCTTTTTCAAATTACAATGGTTTTCATGTAGGAAGAAACGATTTTGGACTCTGAAGGCATCTGAGAGGAGTAGGAGAGAAGATAAGAATGCGGATGGAAAAATAAAACAAAATCAAGGAGGCAATTGAATGGATGCTTACTTGTGAGTACTCACTAAACTATCTATTATGTCATATCTCATTATGATTTATGTTTTCGTCTGTTTTGCTATAAATGCTGATCCAACATATATCCGTATTTAGTTAGACAATGAAGACACCCTAAGGATTCCTAGAGATCTGAATCGCCGGAATGGTATAATCTTAATGGGTACGACTTTTGGTACTTTTGCAGTGGCTTGTGTAATTTTCGAACTATCACTGACTATAGTCGTAAACTATAGGAGTGAACCGTGCTTACGGCACGTGGACATGGATTCGGAGGACAAGGGCTTCAATTCAAGAAAGCCCTTGAAAATTTACTCAGTAAACATGGGTATGTACTCCAATTTGTCGACAAATATATTAGGGTTCTTTTCGTATCGACACCATTGAGATAACAACACTAAAATCGAAATCTGTATGCCAATTTAGTGGGACATGGAACAAAGAAAAGGTGACGAGCTTGGACCTTAATTGGAGGCAGGCAACATGGAAGAACATGTCGAAGAGGTTAGAGGGTACGATTGTGCGAGTATCTTGCTCAACTTCATGCATATAAAGTTAGTTACTTATAAATAACATACTGTTGCCTGTCTGGCTGCAGACCACGTATCCTTCAACCCTTGAGAAAGGAAGGATAGAGCAGCTCTTTTCAAAATGGTGCTCATATGAATGATAGGTACGTCTGTAACTTTTAATTCTTATATTGACGTTAGTGTAAAATTTGATAAAATTGTGCCCCCAATTCAAAAAAAAAAATATTTTCAGGGACCGGTGCGCACTTACTTTGCTTATATGGATTTGGTGGTGGGGGCTTTAGGAAAGGTCTTGAGTTCTTCTAAAATGCAAATACGTATGCAAAATTATTTCAAAAGTAAATATTTTCTACTATATGATGGGAATCATAAATTTACAAGTGATATTAAGGACGAAGGGCGAGGTAAGTGGTTTTTCTTTTACGCTTGCTGAACAGTTGAGGTATGCTTTTCTTAACACTTACAACTTTCAAACATTTATAGTCATTATTTTTAACTATCTTGCACTATTAATCTTAGCGGCTTAGGCATCATGTGTTGAGGGTTAGGATATAATCTTTGATCTAGGTCACTGCGATTAGGTTTCGAGTCAAAGCTTTTGAAAACGGTTGCAATTTTTTATCAAAAAATGAAGCTTTCTAACAAAATCATTTTTAAATTACATTGATTTTTCATACAGGAGAAACGATCTTGGACTTTGAAGGCATTTAAGAAAAGTAGGAGAGAAGGGGAAAACGTTCTGAAAAAGTGAAACAAAATCAAGGAGTCAATTGAGCGAATGTTTACTTGTGAGTATTCACTAAACTATCTGTTATGTTACATCTCGTTACGAATTATATTTTCGTCTATTTGACTATAAATATTGATCCAACATTTTGACTGCATTTAGTTGGGCAATGAAGAAGGCCCCTCCAAGGATTCCGAGAGATCTAAATCGTCGTGATAGAATGCTCTTGATAAGTGCAACTTTCGATACTTTTACAGTGGCTTGTGTTATTTCCGAACTACCACTGACTATAGCCACAAATTATAGGAGTAAGTTGCGCTTGCGGTACGTGGACTTGGATTCGGAGGACAAAGGCTTTAATTTGCGAAAACCCTCAAAAATTCACTCAGAAAACCTAGGTTGCGTACATTGTGCATTATCGTACCATCTTTCTATAAATTCAAACAAACGATCTGAAAACACTTACTGCATCAGATTGGTTCTCAAGTTTGTGAGCTAGGCTCTCACATTTGAAACCTAATACAGTTATCCTAAGTATTAGTTTTATGCAGTATAGGTGAGATTTTGGTATAAATCAAACTCACGGATTTGAAACAACCTAATATCTTAATTGCATACATAGCTATCGGCTTTGTCTTTATTTAAACGATCAAATTTGGTCATGAGTGAGACTATAAATTGTAAACACCAATAAAATCCACATTGAAATGCCAAGCTTGAGATAAGTTTGTTTATTCTTTTTATTTTAACGACATTAATCATCCATTTTATACAATAAAAGAAGCTGAAGTGATTATAGTGGTGGAAAGCGTCCGGCAATGGTAACCATCTTAAACCACATTCTCTTATTTATATTAGAAATAGACCGATTCGATTCATGCCATTATGGCCAGTCCACCAGATATTTGCCTTCTAATAGTAAGATGATAGGAGCAGCTCCTGGCAATGTTTTGAGAAAATTGTCAAAGGATGTTGTCCCTGAATAGAAAGAAAACATCTTCAATAATTCTTTAGGTTATGGGTGTGGATCTACACGAAATGATAGCTTTCACGAGTTTTTATACTTTGTTGGCTTGTTAATTTGAGAGTTTGGGTCGTAAATCTACTCCATTATGACCATGATATATATTGCATGTTTAAAAAACAAAAATTGCGCATTTGCAAAGTAGGGATAAACTCGTATATATTCATTCATTTTCAAACCCCATGACGTGAAAGCCCGTGTTTCAGACGAACATTTTGTGTCCAACCTGTTGAGAAAAAGGATAATGGCCCATTTGGACAGACAGGAATGATTGACACGCAAACACACGCGATATAAGAATAAGAGGAAGAATACACAATTTTTATATGAAAAATCGTCTTCTAAAATAAGAGAGAAAAACTACGGACATTTAATCCACAAACTAATTTCACTACGTGAGTATGGTTATAGAAATCCTTTCTAGCTGCACAAGCCTCTCGAAGAGTTGAGAACAAAAATAAGAGCAAGAATATAATAGTAAAGAATGACTACTCCTTGTTCTTTCTTACGTTTTTCTTTTTCTCACTTCTCTATACTTTGCTTGTATGCCCAACATGCATACATATACAAATTTAACCTTGACTCTCGCTTACCCAATAGTAAGGTTGCATGTGCAAAACTTGCCACCAACTCTACTAATCGCCACTCTGTCGGGAGGAATTAACTTGATCAACCAATCAGCTGTCAATTCTGAGAGTTAACTTTTCTTTTTGAAAAGTTGCTTCTTGGGCATTGTAGGTGACCAACTTTCTAGTTACAATTGTCAAGCGTTGATCAAGTTTACTCCCGACGTTAATACTTCTTTGGCCAAGTGCAAATCCACTTTGACTTTTCTTCATTTCGGCTAACTTTCATTTCGAAAATTTCACTCCGGAATTCCATACCGAAAATTTCATATATTCCGGAATTTCCATCCATTCTAAAATTTCTATCCATTCCGGAAATTCCTTCCCGACTAATTTCCATTCCGGCCAATTTCTATTCCAAAAATCCATTCCGGAAATCCATTTCGGAATTTTATTCCGACAAAACCATACTGGTAAATCCATACCAGAAAATCCAGACTGGCAAATGCATATCGGAATTCCATACCGATAAATCCATACCAGGAAATCCATACCGGAATTCCATATCGACAAAACCATACCGGTAAATCCATACCGGTCATTCCTGTCATCCCATTCCGGCATTTGCCATACAGGCATTTTCCATTTTGCATTTTTCATACTGGCATTTTTCCACACGGAAGTGATCCCAGCACAACCAGGTTTGCTTCTTCAGGCAATTTGTCAGATCCGTCTCCTAGGTTGATTACCACACGCTGTGGCATGGATTCATTCTGGTAAGCTGCATGTTAACACACCCACATTTGCTTAATAATGAGGGAGTCATTTTGATCAGTAGAATGATGTCTGATGTATATATGCATTCACTGGCCAACCTACAGGCACATATGGCTCCTGGGAGCGAAGGTAAACTCAATTTCCCGAAGTACATCAGCAAATCTCTTGAGCAGGATTTCAAAGATGTGGCTGGGATCAGGTCAGTAATCTCAATCACTCAAAGCTTGATGATTTCTACTGGTTTCATCCAATTAATGTCAACTAAGGAGAATAGTCCTTTTTTTTTCTTTTTTTTTTCTCTTCTTGTCTATGCAGTCCGATAATGTGGCTCTTTTCCGTCCTATTCTCGCTTGCATACACCAACGGTAAGCTGGTTTCTTCTTCATCAATCTTGTATTAAAACACGGGCGATCTAGTACACGGTGCTACCTTATAGCACATGTTAGGAGGATCAGATATATATAATCTTATCCATACCTTATATAGATGTTACTTTAATGGTTTGAACCCCCTCAAAGTCAAATACTACGTCGGTATTTGATTTGGCTTTCAATAATGTGCTTATCTAGTGCTTGCTACTGACATAGACTACTGCTATCTTGAAACAGGATGGTATTCTTATCACTGGTTGCCATTCATTCCTTTGATTGTAAGTCCTTTGCGTTGTAAACTTTCTGCTTCTCCTTCTCTACAACACAGTGAGTCTTTTGCGTGTAAAACGCCATCAGGTAGAGAATTTCAGAGAAGTTCTCCATAGTTTTAACTATATTTTACACAATATTCAGAATCTTGTGCACAGATAGTATACTCAGTTTCGGGTGTTTTTCTATCACCCGAAAAAATAATTGAAATGGTATAAGAGATTGACGCTTGAAGAGGCATATGTGCACAAATAGTAATAGCAGACGCACCTGATAAGGCACTTGTACATGATAGCTGAAGGTGCGAGTGTAAAATTTGCCCGTACCATTTGAATACCCGATCGCATTTGGGCTGAAGCATTTTAACGTTAGGAGTGTGCACTAACGAAAGTTTTGGCATCCGGTTGAGTCCGATTCGAGTTCTATTTTTTACCAATCTCGAAAATGTTTTCCAACTTCAGTAATATGACGTTTTTTTATTAGTTGTTCTTTTTATGGTTGAATTGTTCTCTTTTATATTATTAGGTGTGTTGGAAATTATATTCAACTAGTTATTTATATGGGGTTGCTGCCGATGGCTCTCACAAGAGGTCATTTGTAGCCATATATTTTTATAATTGATTTGTTATAAGATTATTTCATAAATTTTTTCTTAAATTAAAATAATTTTTCATATTAAATGTTATTATACAACTTTTTATGTTTGATTACGTATTGTTATTCATTATGTTCACATGGTAGATTGGTAGTTATTCAGGTTTTGTTCATCTGTGCCGATTGGGTGTATGTGTATCTTGAATTTTAACAGTCTCTATAAATAATAATGATATTTTACTATTGATGGGTATGTCGCACAAACCGTTTTATGTAATCCACAAGCGGTTATAACCGGTAGTTATCACTGGTGGTTAATTATGGATAAAGTTCAACCATGCAAATGAAATGTAAGAAAACCTCCGAAAACCTCAGGAGAAAAGGAAAAACCTCCGAAACCTCCCGAGAGGAGGAGGTCCTATATAAAGAGGAGTTATCCTCCACGAAAAGGGTGCTGGGAAAAAAAAACAAAAGGAGGTTGAGAAAAATTCTCTCTCTCTCTCTAAAAATACTATCTAAAAGAAAAATATATCTTCCCCTTTTTATTCTTTTCTTTGGGGATTTAGCCCATTGGCCTTCCGACCATCTTGTCTACTTTTATGTTGCATTGATTCAAGACTATGAAGACGGATCCGCGTCGGATCGACCAACAAAAGATCCGATTTCGGCCCACGACCCATAGGATGATCCGATTCACAGTACACAACATTGGCGCTCGTGGGAAAGCCAAAATGCGATTTTACCACTAAAAAGAATAAAACAAAATTTGTAGCAAGCATTCCGATCAGATAAATTAGACAACTTTAACAAATGAAGGGTACTCTCCCTGCCCTTCGCGCATTAACGTAAGGGGCTAGTGGCTACTTCCTATCTTCTGATTTCCTATAAAGAGAAGTCGGAGAGCCAAATCAAGCCAAATCGGGCATTTTTGAGGGGAAGATTAATACTCATTATACATGAAAATGCTCCAAGTTTTGTACAAGATATAGATGAGGGCTTCTCCTCCGCACCGATATCTAATACCAATAAAAAAAAAAAAAAAGAGTTTGGCCACGGCCGGTTTGACTCAAACCGGCCTATACTCCATTTCCACGGCCGGTTTGACTGCCTCAACTCCTTTCCATTAAAAAAAAAAATGAAAAATGAAAATGAAAAATTCGGACCGACATATTTGTGGCGAAGAACGAGAAGAAAAGAAGAAAAAGGAAGAAAATGAGAAGAGGGAAAACGCACAGAGCGATAACGATCGTCATCTCCGGAGGAGACAACAGCCATATCTGACGCCGGCGAAACCCTCTAGATGTCTTCCTCTCCGATTTATGCCACGATGTGAAGAAAGAAGAGAGATCGTGAGCCGCGAGGGGCCACCGCCACTGTCGCCACCATGATCGGTGCAAAATCCACAAATCGAGGCATGTAAATCTTTCCTTCATCTTTGTGGATACGGTATTGTGTTTTCATATGGCAAGTTTGAGGAGATGAAATTTCGATAAATTGTATGATGAGGTGCGGTGGAGAAGGACATCGGATCATGGGGTTTTACGTCCGGACCGTACTTCTTGAGCTCATCATCTTCAAAACCCTCAAAGCGAGCCACTGTCCAAAAGCGAACATGCCGTCCAAAATCTACTCGCATTTTCTCGAATTCACACCGCCAATGTAACAATGGTGTCCCAAATCTACGCAAGTCATATATCACTTCGACTCCAAAAAATTCACTCTGGCAACAGCGACTTCGGATTTCAAAAATCCACTCCGGCAAAAGCTACTTGATTTCAAAAAATCCCTCTGACCACGCCATTTCGGATTCTATTCTTCCGACCCACTAGCGTTCCAAAAATCCACTCTGGCTAGCAGTAATTATGGCATCCCAAAAATTCACTTCGGCTCCCAAACTTGATTTGTTATAAAGAGATCGAACTAGATTTGCCTTAAAGAAATGGGACGAACTAAATTTCTGCGCTCAAGCCGAACTTGATTTCTAAAAGCCGAACTCGATTCTTCAAGGGACGAACTAAATTTCTGCGCTCAAGCCGAACTTGATTTCTAAAAGCCGAACTCGATTCTTCAAGGGACGAACTGAATTTCCGCGCACAAGCCGAACTTGATTTCTAAAAGTCGAACTCGATTCTTCAAGGGGCGAACTGAATTTCTGCGAACAGGCCGAACTTTATTTGTTTTACAGACAAGGATCAGACTGGGTTTAATTTGCACAAAGCCGGATGGACTTCTTTTCAAAAGGGCTGAGTTTAATGGTGATTTGATAAAACCTACAGAGAGGTCGATTTCGGTTTTGACAAACCGATTTCATGTTGAGTTTGATCAGATGATTTCGATTAAATCTACATAGATCGACTTCAATTTTGACAAACCAATTTCAATTTGTGAGACTTTGATGCACAGGGACGATGCGATTTCGATCTTTCACGAAAAGGCCGATTTCTATTTGGACGCATAGTCCACTCCGGCAAATGCCTCCGTCATAGCCACGAAAATCTACTCCGGTCACAGCTCGAGGCTCCCAAAATCCACTGCCCAAAAGGCTGCTCGAGTCCATTTCGGCGAGAAAGATCCAATGCCGTTGCTTATTTCTCAATTTGAGAATGCACCAATTTGATCAAATCACCCGGCATTCAAAGTATATGTTGCCAATTGGGATAATCGGGCACCCAAGCTAGTGCGAAACATGAATCCGGCATCCAAAATCCAAATTGCGGTTTGATTAATACGAAAGTGCCACTCCGGCCCGATTTGGCCACTCTAGTACCCCCAACTACTCCGCATACCATTTCTCGGTGAACTCCGCCCGAGATTGACTCTCGCATCAAACCATTCAGCAAATTCGTTTTTGACCGAAGCCCACTCCGGCTCTCAAAATTAAACTCCGGAATTTTTTCTCACAAAAAGCTGATTTGAGTGCCATGGTATTTTCTACTTTCATAGCCGACCAGTCCACTCCGGCATTTCCTCTCAAAACTTGCTGGTCGGCATTTCCTCTCAAAACTTGCTGGTCGGCATTTCCTCTCCAACAGCAAATCGGTCATGTCTCTCACAAACAACCGATTTGAATATTCAAACATAGCCCCTCAAATTCCAAACCGGATGGCGCTCTACATTCTCAGTTAAAATCAAACGTAAGTAAAATTTGAGGTGATCAAAGTCCATTCCATCCGGAAGCAACTCCAATAGCTCAAAGCACTCCAAAAATCTGTTGCAGATTACCGGTCGACTTTTACAAATTTCCAAATCGGCCTTTGAGATGCAAAATCCGATTTCATTTCTAAATCGGCCTTTGAGCTCACTCTGGATTCAAAATTTTGCTCCGGTCACTGCAACTCTGGATTTCAAAAATCCACTCTGCCACGTTCTATTTTGGAGCCCAGAATCCCAATGTCTAATAGCTCGGAAATTGTGTCAATTCTACTCCGGAAGATTGTATTCCGTCAGAATTCTACCCCGGAAATATTGCGCTCCATCATATTGCGCTCCGTCAGAATTCTACTCCAGATATTGCACTCCGTCAGAATTCCACTCCGGAATATTGCATTCCATCCGACACATGAAAGGCATCCCAGCAGCCTTCTCACACACTTGGCTCATTTTTCACTCCGGCATAAGTGTTTTGCTCTTGTGAAAAGGTACCAGGCGCACAAGCGGCTCCCTCCAAAGCAATTTTCTTGATTTGTTAATCGGCTCCCAAAATGCATCACCACAACACACTTGGAATCTCAAAATCTACTTGAATTTCCTGTTAAGCAAAACGTTACAATAAAAGTCATTCTACTGATTTTCACTTCGCTCCGAAAATCACTTCGGCGCTCAGGAGTGCTCATCCAATCCGGAAGGTTGCCAATGCCGGATTTCAGCCAACTCCGGACTTCATCTAGCTCCAGATTTCAATCGACTACGGATTTCGGCGCAGATATTCCCTAGTAGCACGAAGAGCTCCGAAAATCTCGCCTAAATTAAGCACTATGGCGGCAACACGTTATCTCATCCAATCAAAATCCAACTCCGGACTTCAGTTAGCTCCGGACTTCAATTAACTCCGATTGATTTTCACTCCGGCTCTCAAGAGTGAGACTGTCAACTCCGGACTTAAGCGAGTGGACTTCAACCAATACCTCCACTCTTAAATAGCCTGTTTGACTTATTCAAACACAACTCCTCAAATCCAAACCGGCATCTTCTCTCACAAGAAACCGGTTCAAGTTACATATATCCTATAATGAGTGATCAAACCCGAGACAACAATTTTTATTAGTTGTCTTCTAGCGATTTCTTTTTACCAATTCCATGATGTTATACTGGGGCTTCGCCCCTAAACTCTCACAGAATTAAAGACGTCCAACATTCGCAGAAAAGAGTGTGGATTGATAACCTCGTAGCCCAAGCAGCCATTAGTGACAAGACATGACGGTGATCAGAAAATCGATTCAATCATTAAATATCGATGAAAGCCAAGAGTATGGTCCACATCGCACCAAGCTCATGGCACTCCGTCTAATTTGAACACTGAGCGGCCCAAAAGAGGTCGAATAAATCCGGAGTGACCAGAAAAGCAGGAGTCGCCAAATCCGGGGTAAATAAACCCGAAGTGACCAAGAAGCGGGAGTCACCAAATCCGGAGTAAATAAACCGGAGTGACCAAGAAGCGGGAGTCACCAAATCCGAGTAAATAAACCGGAGTGACAAAAAAGCGGAGTCACCAACCGATAAATAAACCGGAGTGACCAAAAAAGAGGGAGTCACCAACCGAGTAAATAAACCCGGAGTGACCAAAAAAGCGGGAGTCACCAACCGGAGTAAATAAACCGGAGTGACCTTAGCGGAGTCAACAACCGGGTAAATAAATCCAAAATCATTAAAAATCCTAACTAATCAATCCCATCAGAAAACATACTAGAAGTTAAAATTTTAATCTTCTAGCATGGGGGGCTTATGATGGGTACAGTATAACCGACTCAGGAAACAACTGCACAAACCGTTTTAGGTAATCCACAAGCGGTTATAACCGGTGGTTATCACTGGTGGTTAATTATGGATAAAATTCAACCATAACCGACCGAAAGGTAAGAAAACCTCCAGAGAAGAGGAAGAACCTCCAGAAATCTCCAGAAAGAGGAGGTCCTATATAAAGAGGAGTTATCTTCTACGAAAAGGGTCTGGGAAAAAAAAACAAAATGAGGGTTGAGAAAAATTCTCTCCCTCTCTCTAAAAAATACTATCTAAAAGAAAAATATATCTTCCTTTTTATTTTGTATCGCTGGGGATTTATTTCGTTGGCGCAGTGTCTATATGGAGACGGATCCGCGTCGGATCGACCAACAAAAAGATCCGATTTGCTGCCGACCCAGGATGATCGGAATTTCTGGTACGTAACAACTATGATATAAAAATTATCAATTTAAATTATAAATATAATCTCTAGAACACCAATCTTTACGGCATGAACTTCTTATGGAAGCTGATTTATATATATAAGATCTTCACCTTGTAACAAAAGAATATTACTGTTTATTATAATCTATCATAACGAATTTATAAATATTTTAAAAAAGAACTTATATTTATCCCAAATATGAAATTTATTTTCAAAAGTCAAACTAGAAAAACATATATTTTCCTTTTATTAAGGTAAAAACTTTATATTATATAAATATATTTTTTTATTTTACTATAAAACATCAATAGTTTTATTTTATTATTTATAAATTTTGTTTTAAATTATATATATATAATTTGTGGTGTGTATGATTTATACGAAGCTATTCTAAATCAGATACCACATTACTTTAAATAAACTTTCATTCAAGCACGTATCACTTGTTTTAATTATGTTATTAACTTTTATTTTAATAGTTTTTATTTAACATAAATTTTAATTAATTTTTAAGCCACACCATCCATATATCTAAAGTCATAAAGTTTATTATAAATTATTGAAGTTAGATCCAAGGGCATTTGGCCTTCTACAGATGCACTGTGTCGTATGTAACTAATAAATATTTAACCAAAAAACTATGTTAATTTTTTAAATAACAAAAAATCACCATAGTTGTAAATAAATGAATAATATTATATAATAGTTTTTTTAATTGTCCGGATGTAATAATTAATTAATTTATTATTATACAAATTTATTAACGTAATTAAATAGACAAAATGTTAAATTAAAAAATTATTACATCTCATACGGCGCGTGTCCAATCATGAATCTAAATAATCACATGCCTACAAATTCACACCGTATCGTTGAAACTCTCGTCACCGCGAACGCGATCGAAAATCTCTGGATTTCGCGAAACGTAGAGAACATTGGAGCTTCTAATAGTAGTAGTGGTTTGCCATTTCATCGGCTTATTAGATTAAGATCCCGAAATTCCGCAATCGATTTGATTTAGTTGGAGGCCATCCACCGATTGATTGTTGATTCAATGGAGGTCCGGCGGGAATCATCGGCCGACAACTCCTCGACCCCGAGGCAATCGTCTTCTTTGAAGCAGCCGAAGCATTCACCCAGTAGTGTCGATACCTCTTCAGTCACTCAAAGGTTCTTCCTTACTCCGGAGCTCTGTCGGAGTTTCTTTTCTTGAAGACGATTTTAAGGCTTTTCAATATCTATTCATAATTTGCGAACTCTTTCTAAATTCTTCCGCGTTTTCTTAAGCTTGAAAAATTTTGTTTTCCTGTTTCTTTTGCTTTGTTTGTGCAGGCTTCAGAAGGAATTGATGTCCTTAATGGTATCTACTCGGTTCTGATTCTTATTGATTTCTTGAAATTGAATTTACTCTTTCAATTCAATCAATAAATTTAATGTTGTTCATGACGTTAGTGCTGTTTTAGGAATTTGGTTGTTTTTTTCTCGATCAAGAACTGCTATAGCTGGTGTGAATGATTTTTCTTTCACTTGAATTTTGTATTTTTATATGAATCTATTACCTTTTTAGGGTTGGTTGCCTTTTGTCGATGAATCTTTAGCTATTCAGATGTACTTTTTTCTATGTTAAATGTAAGTTAATTCATAACTGGTAGGATTTTTCCTGTTTTCCAGCTTATATTTCTTGATTTCTAAGTTTGATTGAATTGCAAATCTTGATTTTTATTATAATTTGTGGTAGAAATGCTTTAGCCCCTTTTTACAGTTATATGCCATGGAAAAATTGCTAAATAGAAATCTGACATTAAGGATCAAATATTTTTGCTGAAATGTTAGACCATTAATAGATGACATGAATCTATGATTTCAGTTGTGAAGAGCATGACCCTGATAGTGGAGGAAAAGAGAAAAATGATAACTACTCAAGTTGCATGTTGCTGTATTCTTTTCTGGGCTTTTTGACTTAATTCCTGTCTGTTTAACATCAAAAACTCAACGGAACTTCAAAAGGAACACATTGCAAAAGCATGGTGCAATCACCTCTAAAGATTGTATTTGGTTTTAGTACCAGGCAGGCCTTTCAATAGTTTCATTTTTGAAGATAAGAACATGTTGATTGAAAGAATTTCGGCATTTCCGCTGTCAATTTACTTGAGCAATTTGAGTGCTCTAGACGTACATGAAAGGACAACCTTTTGCACGCCCTCTATCTCCGAACATATAAACTGAGATACAGAAAAGATGGATGTGCACTGTGTCTCCTTCCCAATATTGTCTCTCTGGATCCCCCACTGTTATAATTACCAGTTTCCACTTAATAAGCAGGAGAATTGATGACAGGAATGAAATGGCAGACACAACCACCTTAAAATGGCTAGTGCAAGTTATCAAATGATTTATCATATTATATCTTCTCTGTTATAAAAAAAAAAAGTCACAGAAGAGTTTTGCTTATATTATGAAATAGCTAGGAATTATGCTGAGAAGAGATGTACAGTTTGAATCATAGCTTTCTCCATGGAATTATGGTTCACTTCAGTGAATTTAAATGTTGTTTGCTTGACCTCTTGGTATTTGATCGCACAGATGAGCAGTGGTGATCTTGGGGTATCTGCTTTTCCCCAGGGGGAGAGCATTTTTACATGGATCGGCACAATAGAGGGTGGTAAAGGAACTATGTACGAGGGTTTATCTTACAAGCTCTCTTTGCATTTTCCTGTGGATTACCCTTTCAAGCCACCCCAAGTTAGGTTTGAGACAATTTGCTTTCATCCAAATGTTGATCAGTTTGGGAATATCTGTCTTGACATCCTTCAGGTACTTACTTCATCTCGTATGGAGCTCTTTGAATGTTTTGGTTAATAAGAATCATATGGTAAAGGGGAATATTAGGGATGTATAAATTATATATGCCTTGGAATTCTGCATCAAAATAATTTCGGCCATGATATTATTCAGCTATTTGTTACATGGGTTACCTTATCAAGATTTTTGACAATGGTAAAAATTTGTTTTATGGATTTTTCAGGTTAAAACTCGAACAGCATTAAGGGTACTTAAGATTTTAAGAAACTGTATAGTAAACTCCCTTTATTTGAAGCAACAAGAAGTCGTGTCACTTGTCTACTATTCTGATGTGTATGTAAGAAGAGGATAGAGTAGCCTAACTATCAGCTGCATATGTTTCATATCACTTATATTAGTCTATGCTTAGACAGAGATCTGACATAGTCATCTCTACTTTGCTATAGGACAAGTGGTCTTCAGCATATGATGTTAGAACCATTCTTCTTTCCATTCAAAGTCTTTTAGGAGGTTGGCCCAGTCATCCCTCTTTTCGAGTTGCTGCTTTTTATCCTCCTGTTTGCTCAAGTCGCTAAAAATTTTCTTTAAACTTGCTAACCTGCAGAACCCAACAATGAGAGTCCTCTCAACAGCTATGCTGCTGCGCTTTGGAGCAATAAAGAAGGTCTGCCTTCTTATGCTAATAGTTGCCTGCCTTCACTGTCTGTATGTGATTTTTTCACTTGCACTTCAAAATTAATATAAACCTAAATTTGTTGAAAAAAAAATACTGTTGTAGTTATGTGCCTTGCAATGAGACGCGGACATTCTCCAGGCTGCGGTTCCCTCTGGTCTGTTTCTGGGGCAGGGTGACAGAACTTCCTAGCGATTACCTTTGAATCTAGGTTATTGAAGTTTCTATTTTTGCTTTGACCTACTAGGCCATCGAAGGACTAAAAGAACAAAGATGGCATTCTGATTAAAGTTAGAAGCTTAAAATAGAACATGATAATACAGATGGGTTTCTTTGATAGCTTGCTTTGTTGTTAAACTGGTCTTATTTTTTTGGGTAAGTATTGTTATAGTTTAATAGCTAGGGGGAAGGGTGATGTTCTACTCACACTTCTGTTCCGAACATCTTGAACTACATTTTATATCTTATAATATAGTTCTTCTTAGACTCATTATATTTTATAAATCAGAATGTCAGGAATGAGAGAAAGGAAGAGAGAAAGGGAGAAGAAGAAGAAACAGGGTGACAAGGGGGAGGAAGAACAGATGGATATGAGGGGAGGGGAAAAATCAAGGGAATAAGATTGAATTAAGTAATAACCATATTTGTTATATCATTCATATATAGTTAAATAATAAAATTATGATCATCACATAGAGACATCCTAATCCAAGGTTAATAGGA
The DNA here is from genome assembly GCA_033239525.1 of Nepenthes gracilis. Lineage (NCBI taxonomy): Eukaryota > Viridiplantae > Streptophyta > Magnoliopsida > Caryophyllales > Nepenthaceae > Nepenthes > Nepenthes gracilis. The sequence continues at coordinate 19,873,850 of BSYO01000012.1, read as the reverse complement.
AACAAAATAATGGCCTAATTCAAAACAATCTATAATAAGGAAATAATTAAAAAAAAATATAATATTCTACGAATATGAATATCATAGACACTACTAAAATTTTGAAATCTCTAATATGTAGCTAAATATAGAAGCATATAAAATAAACTAATAAATCAAATTTTTTGGGATGTCCTTATCACAAACATGCATAAAAATTGAGTAGAATTACACTAAAAATATAGGATAAGGAATAATGACATTTGTAAATGCTAAAAAGTTCTATTGGTATAATATAAGAGAAGGAAAATACTTTTAATATGGTTCAGACACTTAAACGTAGAAGTATATATGAGAAAAAAAGATGAGTTAGTAATGATTGTAGAGAAGAATATAATAGGTAAACTAATAAATATAGACGCAAAATTTTGAAATAAATCAAAAAAATCAAATCTTTGGGATGTTTTCATCATAAACATGTAAAAAAATTAAGTGAAGTCACACTAAAAATATAGGCTAAGTGATGACAATATTTGTAAATTTTTAAAAGATGTACTTTTGGAATATAAGATAACAAAAATATTTGAAGACAATTGAAATAGTTAAAACATAGAAGCACCTGTGAGGAAAAAGATGAATTAATTTGCGGTGGAAGGGAATTACATAAGAGGTAGATTTAGGAAATTTGGAATAAATTGATAAAAAATGATTTAAAATTATTTATATCTTCGGAGGATATTATTAAATTTAGTGGAATGGTAAAAGCGGATGCAACTTTGAAGAAAAATTATTGAGAACGGGGGCCGGCAAAACCGTAAATTGAGAATAAAAAAATCGATAATAATAATCACACACACATAATAGAGAGAGGGAAGAACAATACACATAAATTTTATGTGGAAACCCTCTTCTGAATAAAAGGGAGAAAATCACAGAACATTTAGTCCACAAAAATCTCACTTTCTAAAATTTGGTTACAAAACTCTTGGTTACAGATACCCTTGAAGAATAGAAAGCAGATTACAATAGTAAAAGGGCGACTCCTTGTTTTTTTGTTTCTTCCTCACACTTCTTCACCTCTATAAATCTTAGCTATGAATATATATATATATATAAATGCACTGGGCGGTACACTTATTCACTTTTACAAATCTCAGCTATGAACATATATATATATATATATATATACAAATGCACCGGGTGGCGCCTGCTCTGTAAGTTTGTGGCGTGTCCTGTAAAGTCTGCCATCTACTATACAAAACTGCCTTCCAATCGTAAATTTGGCAGTTAGCCTACTCTACAAAATCAGTTACCAACTCTGAAAGTTAATTACATGCTTTGTAAAGTCAGCTGCTTGCACTGGACTTTGCAAATAACCCGCTTTCCAAATAGGCAGCACTCGGCCCACCTTTACATCAAGATGGATTGAACTAACCTTATCACTCCGGTTTGGTGGAACCACTCTTGCAATTTACCACTCTGACCAAGTGTATCACCCGGCAATTCACCACTCCGGCCTAAGTATCACCACTCCAGCATTTTACCATTTCGGCTAAATGTAACCACTTCGGTATTTTACCACTCCAGTAATTTGTTCACTTCAGCCGATACTTTGTCATCAGGCTATATCACCGCGCGCACAAGCAACAATACTTCCCCTCAGAATTGCATCTATGTATATTTGGCCAAGCCTGTCGTTCTGCCAATTTGATATGAGCTCACACAAAAGTGACTCATATCCCAACAAAAATAAGTTGATTTTGGTCCAAGAAAAGAAATGGAAAGATAGACTTAAAAAAACTTGGATGTGAGGGATAAAAGATGATGTGAAATTACTTTTCCTATCAAATGATATTATTCTAAATTGACTAGAATAGTAAAAGCAAATTCATATAACCGACCTACTCAGTAAAAAGTAGAACTTTGCTATTATTGTTTTTCTGTTCTCATGTGATCTCAATTTTGCAAACCGCTGGTAATCTCCCTGACCATAGTGAAGTTGTAGTTTCTACTGTCAATAGTGCAAGATACCGTGTCTTCTGTTACTGCCAAAGTGCCAACTTAAATAACCTGGGATAATTCCAATATTAACTCACGGCACATTTGCACTAAGTAAGCTAATTGGGTTTGATATGGTAACCCAAGCCCGCTCTAGTTGATTTGCCTGCCATCATAAGCCTTACCCTCTTGTTGCCCTAAGTCTGGTAGGCATTCATGAATCGTTCCCTAACATATATTTGTGCTGTCATTTTGTTGCAGAATACAGAAAGAAGGTTCAGAAACAGTATTTTGCTGGGGGCATCATGTGAGTGCTAATAATCTGATCAAACTCAGTCATAGGAAGTTCATCATGTTGATGCACAGAAAATTCAGAAGAAGAAGAGGAGGAGGAGGAAAGTTTAGATTACATTGCTAGTGTAAATGCATTGTGAATCTTACAGAAATCTGTAGATTTGATTATTGATCTGATGTTCGATTTGTGCCTCCCCCTCTTTTTGTTATTATTTTTAAATCTTAACAATGATTTTTTTTTTAATTTTCCTCTTGTCTCTGCCTATATATATTACTTGACCCTTCTGATCATTTTCTTTTTAACTTCCTCTAATCCCCTGCCCCCTGGTGTTTCTGCCTGCCGCCCCGCTCCCCCACCAGGGCCGCTTGCCGCTGCGCACCTTCTTGCCGATGCTACTGCAGGATTTACCCGCTTGGGCTGTTCTTTTTTTTCCCTATTATAAAAATATTTTTTTGGTGTAAATAATAACGTGGCATTTTTAGTAAGTTGAGAATTGAGGTTTTTTTTTAGCTTTGTTGAAGGCCCTCACCAATCCATACCTACGTGTAGGTCCATGGAAATTTAAAAAATATATATATATATTAAATTAGATCTTATATATGGATAACGAGTTTAAAAATATCATATTTCTTAGATTTGGTAAATTTTTGAGGACAATTTATTAAATAAAAATGAAAATTAAATTAATTGTATTTTGCATATCTTATCCTGTCAACATTGGTGGTTGCCATCACAAATCATTTTAATTATAAAATATATGGAGAGAAATGAGTGGAGCTTATAATTCACAAAAAAAGGTCAAAGTTATATACGAAAAAAGAAAAATTATTAAAATATCAACTATAACATATTATGTGGAATATAATCATTTTAACTTATTTTTAACCGTACGATAAAATTTAAAGTAAAAGATGATTATATAATTCAAAAAATTTTAAAAATAAAATTTGAAATAATGCATATTTTATATAATGTAAAGCCAAAATATCCACCGTGAGAAACGATACTAATGCATCACATATCCACAAAAAAAAAAAAAAACGAAAAAAAAGAAAAGAAAATACCAATCACGTCCATTTTGATATGCCACGTAGGCAAACTAAGAATATCAGATTCCACGTCGCAAATTACGGATAACATGTAAGCAACGTTAGCCAATGAGAATCAGCAATTGGATTCGCCAATATCTCCACTCCAATTCTTCATATACTTCCTATCAGCTGAGTTGCCCTTCCATCCATAATCACTGAGCTGAGCTTTGCCACCATTTCAGCCTCATCAACTCATTCAACTCGAAGATGGCGTCCAATGCCTTAATGAGCTGCGGCATCGCCGCCGTCTTCCCCTCCTCTCTCTCCTCTTCCAAGTCAAAATTCGCGGCGGCGCTGCCGTTGCCTAATTATGCTGCCACCTCCTATAGGATATCTATGTCGGCGGAATGGATGCCCGGTCAGCCTAGGCCTCCTCACCTCGACGGATCAGCACCTGGGTATTCTTCTTCTTTTTCTTCACATTGTCATTATCTTCTATTGATAGTAGTAATATTCAATCAGGGCATGTTTGGTTTCATCAATATGAAATTGGATTATCAATGAAACATTTCGGTAACATTTCGTCTTTGATTGGTTGGTTCAGTGACTTTGGGTTTGACCCACTTGGGCTTGGTGAAGTCCCAGAAAATCTGGAGCGGTTTAAGGAGTCTGAACTCATTCACTGCAGATGGGCAATGCTTGCTGTCGTAAGCTTCTGCACTTCTTTTGTTTTTCGGTGTTTTTGCTTTTTTTTTTTTTTTGTGGTGGCCGGGGGGTGGGAGGTTTGTGGCGGTGGCGGTGGGTTTTGAGGAGAGGGGGGGGGGGGCGCTGAAGTCTAATTCGGACACCTGTGCTTAAGGGCTTTGATGAGGCATACATCAAACTGAGGGAATTTTCTGTTAGATTTTTCTCTTTGGGTACCTCGTAGTGGATTCTCCTACCCCATAATGTACACCAAATTCTAATGACATAAAACGGACAAAAATTATCTAACCAGAATTAAATTTATTGTCATTTTAGTTTAAATTTTTGAGAAAGTAATATTAGTATAAAATTACATATACAAACACAATAGTAAAAAATTTTTACTTAAAATTTTTTTTTCTTAACTAATGAAAAACTATAGGACTTTATATCTAAAATATCTCTACGATGTATGAGATCTGATTGTAAATAACCCCTCCAAGCAACTGATTATATAACGAATTATAAATATGAAATCTGGCTACCAATAACCCCCTCTAAGTCAACTTGTTTACGTTACGCCATAAGTGTGATGTTTGATTATTGATAGCCACAAATACCTTGTTCATATAATATCCACAATTGACAGGTCTGGAAAACGATAATTTCAAACAAATTGGTTGTTCAACACTTCCATATGAATAAATAGAGAGATAAATGAATATAAAAGTAAAAGAAACGAAAATAACAAATAATATATTTAATAATAAGAGTTACAACATATTTACGGTTGGCAAAAAGTGAACCAATATTCAAAACCCCAACCAATTGGCCAATCTTTCATTTTCTTTCTCTGTCTTCCTATCTCTTTTCTTTCTATGTCGACGCTTATAGGATTTGAAATTATCTCCCCTAATCAACCCTAAAATATAACATTATATTTATATATGTGTGGACTGCTCAAATAGCTATTATGCACATTTGTGAGACAGCCACCACAATTCTTTCTAAAATTGCTTCTAAGCCCCAATTTCACAAGTGTCTTACATGAATATTAAGCAAATAGCCATGTACAATTGATATGAAATTTACAATGAAGTAACTCAAAATCCAATACTTTTATGCTCTTTTTGAATCTTTGAGAAAGAAAAATTGAGGAAAAGGAAAGTTTGAAGGCAAATGGGATGAATTTCAGTCCAAATAGAGGCAATAACGCCCCTGCAATGCCACCAAATTAGTTTGAAAAATGCAGATTGCTAGCATATGATTTGTTATGATCTTAATATTTCTTGACTCGGTGTATGAATTTCTGCAGCCAGGGATCCTGGTACCAGAGGCCTTGGGGCTGGGCAACTGGGTAAAGGCTCAAGAATGGGCTGCAATTCCAGGTGGTCAAGCCACCTACCTCGGCAACCCTGTTCCATGGGGCAACCTCCCTACGATTCTGGTCATCGAGTTCCTTGCCATTGCTTTTGTAGAGCACCAACGTAGCATGGAGAAGGACCCCGAGAAGAAAAAGTACCCCGGTGGAGCTTTCGACCCGTTGGGCTACTCTAAGGACCCAAAAAAGTTCGAGGAATACAAGGTCAAGGAGATCAAGAATGGTAAACGCTACCCACTCACTCATTAACTGGCCTCCCTAAATATAGATATATATTTGTATATAATTAGCAAGTTGATTGTTTTTTTGGATATATATGATGAATAGGGCGTCTTGCATTGCTGGCTTTTGTGGGGTTCTGTGTTCAGCAATCAGCTTACCCAGGAACAGGTCCATTAGAGAACTTGGCAACTCACTTGGCCGACCCATGGCACAAGAACATTGGTGACGTCCTTATTCCCAGATCACTTTTGCCTTAGTGACAGACACCCTTCAGCCAGTCTTGGAATTCAGACATCGTGTAAAAATCCTCTATGTAAAATGAAACTGAATTTGATGAAATTAATGCAGTGTTAAGTGAAATTTCTCTTAATCAATTGCTGGTTCCATTCTTAACTTCGTTCTTTGCTACCCTGCATAGTGTTATATTGGTTAGTTTCTCTTAGTATGGTGAACTGCAAAATGCCATCTGCCGTTGTTACTTGCTTGTGAGCAATCTCACGGTAACGGAAACAGAAGCATGTTCATCTGATAAAACAATCGCACATATTCCATCACAGAATGTAAGAAATAGCCTACATAAAATAGCATATATCATCTTCTATATTTATTAAGACCCGTCAAGATTAGAATCTTATATAATTTAATTATAACTATAACATGTAATATAATGATACGTGTCTGTAATTTTCTAATTTTTTCTCATTTTTCCATTTTCTATTTTCTCTTAATTGTTACTAGTTTGTTTCGTTTAGTCTATTGGAACACGTGCAATACAGCACTGCCCTCTTCACCTCATTGTATTTAGCCAGCACTGCTAGCCGAGAGGAATAGAGAAGTATTTCCTTTTCCCACTAATTTTCTCTCTCCCTGTCTCCATCCCTCTGCTTTTCCTTTCCCTTCCCTCTCGATCCCTTCCTTCGTCCCCTCTCTGTTGTCCTCTGCTTCCTGCTCTCTCTCCCTTGCGCTCTCATTCTCTCTATAATTTCTTCTTCTCCTCTGTCAGAACTCCGCATTCCCTCACCAATCTCCACGCATCGCCCATGGAGCACGTATCAAATGGTGCTCTCATTGAGATCAACGCAGAGGAGACGGTGGCCGAAGAACAAGCCCTCGATGCACTCGAATTTTCCGTCATTGCTGAGCAATGCGATGAAGGAGTTCCGACAGGCTACCGACCGACTCGTTGCTAACTCATCTACGATAGCCTCAACCACAGCACAAATCCGGTCATCCATCATTGAAATCCATCAATCTCTGGTCCGAATCAAACGGCAACGAAGTGAATACCATCCACCAACCTGCCCTTCGATTATAGCCCCGTTCTCTCATCTTCGTCGGCCTCCCATAGAAATTCCACCATCATGTTCCAACCCTAGCTTACCAGCAAGGACGAATGCGTTCAAGGAGTTGGAGGCGACCGTCCAGCACCATGCATCAGGTATCCCCTCAAACACTCCCACCATTGAGCACATTCCACAATCCTTCACTAAAATTCTCCATTCCTTATCTCAAGTCGAGACACAACTGCAATAATCTGTCAATCTACCGATACTTTCAACCACCTCCGTGATTAGCACATCTTTGACCACGATGCCACCACCGTAGACTCACATCGAACACCTAATACCACACACATTACCAATGAAGAGCTTGAATTCTGCAATAATGGCCTCACACAGAGCACACGGGTTGTGTTCTAACTGTGATACGTTACATAGAACATTTCACCTCCCCCTTCCTTTCGCTTCCCCATTTTGTATGTTCGTCTCTTCTCTCACTCTCTACTCTTCACTGCCTCGTGCCTTCATCACCTCGGCCGACTTGTATCATCTCGGCTGTACTGTAGTAGGAGACCGCGGTCTCACTATAACTCCATCAAAGGACCGAGGTCCTACTGTAGCAAGGACATGTTTGCTTCACGACCCCCTCCAGAATCTTGTTCCATATACAGATGCCGACTCCAGTGACAATGAAATTCCAACGGGTCCATTTTTCGAAACGGTTCCTCAACATATCTCTAGCCATTTTGTTTTTAGAAACTTGTCAAAAGCTTCCCCAACCATGTCTCCGCCCGAATCCAAGAAGAGCACCGGAGGTGTTGAACTGGTTGAGAAGGAAAATGAGACTGTGAAGTTAACGAGCATTGATAGCAGTGGTGGATTTGAGGTTGGCAGAAGCATTGATAACTAACTCTTGCTCAGGCCTTGCCGTCCACAACTTCCTCTATTCTTCCAACTCCCTCACAGTTCATGACTTCAACCACTGGTGTGAAGTCAGTGACAACTTTTGCTCCTATGAATTTGTGGATCTGTGGAGTTGTGTATTTTCAAAAACTGTCCAACACGCAGCCTACGGTGTTGAAATTCAACCAGTTGCAAGACGCGTTTAAGGATCCTAGCGATCGAAGGATTGGAAAGAGTGAGCACAATGTCCTTCGCCATTTCTCCTGGGATGCAGGGGCAGTTTTGGACCCCTGATTACCATAGTTGGTGATATTGTTGGCCAAGAAATTGTTAAGACCTACATTTGTGAGTTCCATCCACATTTTTAGTTTTTCTACTTTGATTCTGCCGATCCTCTTCCCTATCAACACTTGGATTTGAAAGACTTCTGGCCCTTCCACAGACATTACGATGCCCCGATTTCTATTTTTAAATCCAAGCTGCAGACCAAATTTGTGGATGCAAGAGTATTCATGGTAGGTTCCGGCTGACGTACGTAGCCTTAATGGGGGTGTCTTGCAATAACAAAGCTGGCAGAGTTATTAAAGCCTTCTCCGGGAAGTTTAATTCTTTCTTCCAACTCTCAGGTATAATGACCAGTGCAACTTGCTCTCCTCATACGAGGGCACAAATCACCATTTTCACTGAACCAAACTCTCCATCGGCATTTCTCCACCTCATTCCACTCCGACTCATAGAAACGAACTTAATTCCTCCACCTAAGAATAAAATTAGTTGGTGCAACGGTGAGGCTGTCGCAAATTCTTTTTGCTTATTTTGGAAGTTTCCTTACAACTGGACAAGGGCTCAAGAGGCAATAGGGGGCCATAGACATTGGTATTGCCTCTACTGTTAGTGTGTTACAGTTGGTCGTAAATCCCAGGTATGTGAAATTATTCTTTAAGCGAGCGGTAGTGATGAGGCACACCTAGCAGTTGAAGTCAAATGCCTTTATTCTGTGCTCGATGTCACCATGAAGGGTCACTCGTGTTGTTGGACATGCCGATGTGTTACCAATGCCTGTATGGATGAAGGAATTGGAGATCAGTGTTCAAGTCATGGAGTTAAGCAGTTCACTCAGCAATTGAGTGAGTAGTCTGGTGCTGAAGGATTTTGCATTGAAATCGATGATGGTGTGTGGGCTTCTTGGTTTATGCTCCTCCAAGATCAAGCTGACTCTTTAGCTAGGATACCTGTGCTTATCAATGCGCAAGATAGTCAGGCAGACTCTTTTTTTCATACTACTGGAAATACTGAACAATATACAAGACAAGAAAAGAAGATTTGTGAATTTTTAATGTTGGGATCAAGTGGAAAAGAACAAGACAAACTAGATCTTTCTCATATGGCCAACTTGATGTCCCTCGACGCAATCAAAATTTGTATGCTACTGCAGTATGCTGCTCAAATTGATTTTGGATCTGAGAAAAATTTGAGTTCTGCTGAAAAATTTCCTTTCTCTTCCACAATTCCCTGTTCTTGGTTTGCTTCCAAGATTTCCTTGGGCTCCTCAGCAACTTCAGGTAATGGTTCGGCTACGAGGATAGTCTCAATGGGCTCACATTATTCTTCGAGTCGAGGCTCTAGACCAGATGACATAGAATTATTCGGTGCAGTTTATGTAAGAAGAGCTGTGTTTGCTTGTGGCCCTCGTTATGTTAGGCCTGTCCCCTGGCAGGGCGAAATTCTCATTTGGGGACAGGAGACAGGGAGCAAGCGGACTTGTGAAATGGCTGATCAGGCGGCAATGAGGAGAGAAGTCCTCCATACAGATTTTCTCACCCTACCAATATTAAAGGAGCCTATGCTAGTTTTGGAAAAACTAGGTGATGCCAAAGTTATAACTCATGAAGGGTATCCACAGGCAGAGTGTTGTTGGCTTTCAGTTGGGCATCCGGATGCTATAATAAATGTTTCTATGGCTGTTGCAGCATTAAGTGTTGTAGGAAACTTTAGATTTCATCCTTTTTCTCATGGAGAAGCATGCATGACACGAGCACCAAGTCAAAAACTATTGTCATCTACTAAGCCTGCATTGCATGACAATGCAAATTTGAGGTGGAAATCTCTAATTCTTATGAGCAAGGTTGAGATGCTTCTTCCAACTAACATTGGGGACTACACAGACTTTTTTGCATCCCTTCATCATGCTACAAACTGTGGGACTATATTTCATGGCAAAGCAAACCCTGTTCCTCTAAACTGGTCTTACCTTCCCATAGCGTATCATGGGTGTGCATCATCTGTTGTTATTTCTAGAACTGGTATTGTTAGGCCAAGCGGTCAGGCTTCCTCACTTAGTGATTCTCCACCATCCTTTGAGCCTTTACAGAAATTGGACTTTGAGCGAGAAATGGCTACTGTAGCTAGTCCAGGAAATGAATTGGGGACGTGTAGAGAGCGTTACATGACTAGTGAGATTATTGCAAATTTTTATATGTTCGGTTCCTCTACTGTTCCCCGTTTATTCAGTTTAGGTGCCAAAATTCTGATCGCAAGGGTGCTTGTAGACATCCCATTGCATCTTCCTCTTACGAAACTCATAAAGGAAGTTATAAATCAGCCGGTCAGGTCCTCTTTTTCCAATAGTTACACCAAGTCAGCCCATCGCCCATGTGGACCCGTTGAAATAGACAACCGAGGGCTCCAACCCATGATCATCAGCCCACTTCTCACCTTCATGCAGTCCCTCCAATCCATCAAAGCTATTATGGAGAACACTAGACCACAACTCAACTAGGAGCTTACCAATTTCCAACGCAGTGGCAACTCTTCACTTAGATCATCTTTAACCTTAAGGATAAGGTTTTTTTTTTATGAGGAGAGCAATGATACGTGTCTATAGTTTTTTAATTTTTTCTCATTTTTTCATTTTTTGTTTTCCCTTAATTGTTACTAGTTTGTTTCGTTTAGTTTGTTTAATCTGTTGGGACACATGCAATACAGCACTGCCCTCTTCACCTCATTATATTTAGCTAGCACTGCTGGACAAGAGGAATAGATAAGTATTTCCTTTTCCTACTAATTTTCTCTCTCCCTGTCTCCATCTCTCTGCTTTTCCTTTCCTTTCCCTTCCCTCTCGATCCCTTCCTTCGTCCCCTCTCTGCTGTCCTCTGCTTCCTGCTCTCTCTCCCTTACACTTTCATTCCCTCTATAATTTCTTCTTCTCCTTTGTCAGAACTCCCCTTCCCTCACCAATCTCCACGCATCGCCCATGGAGCACGTATCATATAATTGGAAAAGTGATTTCATTAATAGAAATATTTTTCAAAACACTCTCTTTATGTTTTGCTTTAACTCCAAATGGATTGGGTATTTGAAATTAATTAGGTGTGGTAAGGTAAATTACCTATGTATTATTATCTTGTATTTAAGAGTGCTGACCGCAATTTGAATTTTGAAATTTGAAAGACTTCAACTTAATGAATCTTGAATATTATATTAATAGAGTCTTTCTACCATAAAAAATAGTGAAATTGAATACATTTGAATGAGAAATTTTTAATTTTTTTCTTCATCTTCAGTATTCTACCGTCACTTTCTTCTATAATTTGTGGGTTCTTCTATCACTAATTTATTAAATTGGTATTAGAGTCATTAAACACTCGGTATCTAAACACAATTATCACAAAATCCAATCTTGTGAAGTACTTGGCCATCACCATCATCACATCCCCCAAGGAAGACTCAAAGTTTTAGAATTTGAGTTCCAAATAATAGTTGCCACAAACAAATTCTTCCAACTAAATTTTTTTATTCTAGGAAAGTATAATTATGAGAATTGGAGAATTCAAATGAAGATACACTTGGTATTTCAGGACTCGTGTGATTTTCTTGATGGGTCTAAAGAGGCACAAAAGAGAGTTTATTAGATAATTAAAGAAGCCAACAAAAGAAAACGATAAAAAAAGACAAAAAAAGGTATTGTATTTTATCTATCAAATGGCAAATGAAATGAGTTTTATAAAATTTCTGTGACTACTATTTCTAAGTAAACATTAGATATATTAAAAAGTTACTTTTTATAAATTGATAAGATGATGAGAGTGGGACTATAAATTTTATGAGGCAAATTTAAGATGTTGAATATGCATAATGTTAAATCCATTGCCAATTATTTTACAAAAATGATGACCATTTTGAATTGAATTTAGAAATATAGTGAGAAACTTAAAAATATAAGTGTGATGAAAAATATCTTATACTCACTCAGTTTTAAATTAGAGTATGTTATTATAATTGAAGAGTCAAAAAACTCAACTACTTTAATAATTGACAATTTGAAAGCTACACTTGAAGTTCATGAGTAACAAATCAAGAAGACAACTTCACTTGGGCAAACCATCCAATCGAAGCTTTTTTTCAAAGAATACAAAGATCAAGGGGGACCTTTAAAAAAGGTAGAGATTGTTGCTATGAAGGCTGATAAAGAAACAATGGTGGAAGAGGTAAAGATCAAGGTGTTTTGGTGAAATTTTCTTTATTTCTAGAGAAAGAGGTGGGGAGGATTGAGATGCAGAGAGGGAAATGGTGGCCATGGTGGACAATGGCATGAGAAGAAAGTTGTGAAGTGTTGTAGCTGTCAAAACTTTGGACTTCATGTTATAAATGTAGATCGAAGGATAATGATAAAAATGGTGAGTTTGCTAAACTTACTGAGAAATAAGAACATTTGTTTTCTTATTGCTGGCCCACGACTTGCCCAATGAAGACAAAATGAAAATTTGTTTTCTAGACATTGATACGAAAAATCACATGTGTAGTAGGAAGGAGATGCTTGTGGACCATGACAGCTAGTCACTCTTTGTGATTCTTCTAAGATTCTGCTAAAAGGCAAAGCCAATATCTTCATCATACTCAACAATGGTAATCATGATTTTATTTTTGATATTTTTGATATTTTAAATATGATAAATTATGAATTTATGATAATTTTTTTAAAAAATTAGATAATCACATACAGAATCTTTATTTTATAATTGAAATGCTCCTAACAAATTAACAACAAGTGTAAAGATATTAAACAATTGGATGCTCACTATGAACATCAAACATGATGTGGCGAAATACTTGAATGCAATCTTGAAAGACAACGTGCGAGTGTTGCATATGATATTTGGCCTCCTTGGTTTTGGTGGGCCAAAAATGCTTTTAAGCAATGATATAGTAAGATATATGCTCATAATTAACTATCTAAATGATATTTATGAAAGATATACTATCAAAAACTATCATCGATCTAACTTCTTCAAACAAACAAAATAAAAAATATCACAACCTTCTGAACTTATTCATATCGATATGTGTAGCCATCAAACCTGAAAAATAAAAGGAATAAGTGCTTTTTTACCTTTATTAATTATTATAGTAGGAAGATATCAGTTTATTTCTTAAAGAAAAATCTAAAATGCTTGATACTTTCAAAGAATTTAAAAATTTTGTAGAGAAGTAAAATGACCATTACAATAAGATGTTGCAGTTCAATGAAGGAGCTGAACATGCTTTACTTTTTCTAAAATCAATAATACTAGGATTTACTAAAAATTATTAAGAATTATTTTTAATTTACATATAAGTCAATTGTGTGGACATCAATGGTTCAACTTACTAGCATGAAGGTCAATATTACACACTAGATCTATGAGCACATCCTTGACATGATAAATCTATTTACAAAGCTTAAACCTTTTGAAATGAGTGTAATGACTCATAAATTCATTTATATCTCAATATACAGTCTTTTTTTTAATTCACAAAAATACTTTTAAGAATAAGTGAAATATAAATAAATTAATAAGCATGTCAGTGCTAGTAGTAAAAAAATTTTAGCAAATAAATATATCATTTAGTAAATCTGATGGACTATCATAACAAAAAGAAAAGAGAAAAGCAAAAAAAAAAAAAAAGAAGCATGAAAGTTAGATTATCAAAGAAATAAAAAAATCTCATTCTCAAATAAGGGTTTTAATAAAGACATCAATGGTAGGTACCACATCACAAAGAAGCTAGCAAACACCAAAATGATTACTATAAGAGAAATGCTTAATTTGAAAATCAAATTAAACTTTTAACATAGGTATGATTTATGGAAAAGTTTATCAATGTTCTTTCTAATATTGGCAGATATGATTGAGGCTTTATGGAGATATTTGTAATGTGATATAGAAATTTCTTATATATTAAATTATAAGTTAAAATAAAAATTTCATTATCCTTGTAAATAATGTCAATTTTTTTATTTTTAATATTAATTTTTTTTCAATATCGCTTAGTTTTTAGATTTGTTATAAATACTTTATATACTTGCTATTTTGAGAATTAGTTTGTTAACGCAGTATCGTTTTTGGTATGGTGTTTTATATGATGGTTTATACAAAATTAACTTGGACAACCATTTTTGCTAAGACCCTCGTAGCCTTGCATCATAATAATGGAACCACGGCTTAATGAATAAACATTCTTTTTTCTTGTGCCATATAACATTGAGTTGTGTATCAATAGAAGGGATTAAGAGATTGATGAAAGATCCAATTAAAAAAAAAAAAAGTCCTAAATTTCACAAATCTCAAAATGAGTGTAAACCAATCTAAAGATAACAAACCACACACTAAAATGAGAGTCACAAGAAGTAAATAACTTTTTAAAATTATCCATATTGATATTATGGATCTTTTAACTCCCTATTATTAGGTAAAAAAGAATTTTATCACTTTTATTGATAATTTTTTTAAAAAAAATTATTGTCGTTACATTCACTTGTTACATAAAATGTCTGACAAAGCAAGTAGCTTAGAAGAATACGAAAATGTGGTTAATAGGTAACTGGATAGAAAATTAAAATTCATTAGATACGATACAAGTGACAAATTTCATGGCAAATGTGATTAATTAAGATAATATTTAAAATTTTTTGCTAAGTTTTTATAAATTTATGATGTATGTGTTTAATATAATATAACAAAAATATCACGTTAAAATAGTATTACTGAATAATGTAAACATACTTTATTGGAAATAGTTAAAAGTTTACTGTATAACTTGTCCAGAATTGTATAGATAGAATCCCTTGAGAATGCTATGCATATTCTTATTTGACTTCATAGGAAAGTAGTTTCAGAGAATTTTTTTGAATGGTGGAATGATGAGAAACTTAGTTTAAAACAACTATATATTTGAATTTGTCAAGCATATGCTAGAGTACATAATCCAACTAAAAAGAGATCAGATTTTTCATCAGTTATATAATTTGATTTATCTGAATATCACAAGTTTAAAACCATATAAGTATGTCTATAATAAAAAAGATAAGACTCAATATACTTGACTCTATGAAATCCCACAATTTGAGTTCATTACCGTATTGGGTTTGGTCACTCCTTTGTAGGTAGCTTAATAAACGGACGTGTCATCAGAAAATCGTACAGAGTTTGTACGAAGTTCAGAATATTGTAAATTGGTTGTAGCAAAGACCAAAGAGACCGATTTGCCAGAATAGGCAAATGTCGGGAAGACCAATTTATCAGAGTCCAATTTGTCAAAGTGGACAAATCTCAGAGTGAGAAAATGCTGCTCTTGGGCCGACCGGCCGAAAAGTAGGAGGTTGGTCGGCCGGGCAGCAAGCCGATCGGCCGGTTGGATAGTAGGACGGAAAGCCGGGCGGCCGGGTAGTAAAAAGCCGGCTAGGGATGCTGACCAGTTAAGAAAAGAGGCCAACTATGGGTGTTAATGTAAAAAGGTGACCAGTCAATGCCAATTCAAACGAGTCAACCTAGCGGAGTTGGAAGATGACTTTGCAGAATAGCACCAGGTTCTAAGGAGTAGGTAGTAGGCTTTTTCAAAGTAGGTAGTTGACTTTCAGAGTCGGTAAGCTGACTTTACAGAACATGTGTCATTTATGCAGAGCATGTGCCATTTGGGAAGCGCAGGATCATGTGAAGGCGTAAAAAATGACAAAGTTAGTGTGACAAATTATCTCCAAGATCAAACCAGATAAGCAAATGGGATTTGGAGTTGATGTTATTATAAAGCGCACCAGGCACTTTAAAAGAAGTAGCGGCAGCGCAGCAGTGGAACGTGGAACAGAGGGCGGAACGAAGCAAAGTGCAGAAGGGAGCTCTCACCGTTCGTCGTTTGCCGTCACACTTATAAAATCAATGAGTAGAGAATATTATCAATGAGAGGAATGATAGAAGAAAACAGAGAAAAAAATGAAAATGAGAGTTTTCTTACTCTGGATATTATTTTTTCTTATTCTGTCTCGAGTGGGTTGTTGGTATTCTGTCTCGAGGTCGCTTATAACCGATTTTACATAGTAAAATTTTATTCAGAATTTATCCCGTAGATTTTTTCTTAGATAAGAAGGGTTTTCCACGTTAAGAATCATTATGTATTCTTGTATTCCTTGTGCCCATAAAAATTAGTGGATGAGGACCGACGGAGGGTTCAAATTTTTTTGCTGTGTCAGCTTGTGTGTGAATTCGGGTGTCAAATTCCAATAGAGAGATGGTAGGCCACCCTTTTAACAGTGGGAGACTAGCATTTCTTTTGCTGCAGCTATTCTAGACAAGTTCGAAGCTTGGAGTAGTGTGGGGTTGAACTTGCTGGAGTGGAAGAGATCTAGTGTGGATGCACACATACTTCACACATGCTGAACTGAGATAGGAATATGACATATAGAATAAAAGACCGAAGCAAAGAGAAAATTGCGATGACAAAAAAAAGGTCAATATATACTCTTGGGTTCAGCAAAAACTTAAGCTCATCTAGACTCATTGGCTGAACTCACAGGAATAAAAAGAAATCCAAAATTGATGGTATCAATCAATCGAGAACGGGTCTAAAAGAGGCCTAATTGATCATAACACCAATTATGCAAGAGCAAGTCTAAAGGAGGCCCAAAGGATCAAAGCCTAGGAAAGACTTCTACAATCAACGCTTAATAGAAATCTGGAGAATGTAAGTCGATTGATTAGATTGATAGGTGGTTAAGATTTTAGCTTCAAACTAGGTTCGAGAAGACAGTCAACGATTAGCCAGAGAGGTGAATTGAAAGATATCAGATTAATTTATCAAGCAGTTGGTCAAATATAAATACTCAATCAATATTCTACACTACAACCAATCACGTTTTGATTAGGCATGGTCAGTATTATCCAACTCGAGCATAACTGACCATGATATACGATTCAAAACAAGTGAGATGGCTGCTAATCATTTCCTACTATCGGGTCATGGCCTGTAACCTTCCACGAAAAACTGCCATTGGTCTTCAAACTGTTATAAATGCTAACTGACTCACCGCGAGGGGGATTGAGCATTCAATTTTTGAGAGAGGAGAAAAGCTATTAGTAGACTTAAACTAAAAGCATTTTAGTCTCCAACAAATTAACTCAATCTTGGCAGTTCAATCTGCATCACTTAGTCTACACACAAAGAGATTTGGAGCCTATCATTCAAACACCTTTTCTTCCTCATTAAATACGAAGCTTAATTCTCCAAACTTTGAC
Organism: Nepenthes gracilis; assembly: GCA_033239525.1. Classification (NCBI taxonomy): domain Eukaryota; kingdom Viridiplantae; phylum Streptophyta; class Magnoliopsida; order Caryophyllales; family Nepenthaceae; genus Nepenthes; species Nepenthes gracilis. The sequence goes on along the minus strand of BSYO01000012.1, from coordinate 19,856,532 downwards.
TCTCTCTTTCTAACTTTATTATTAAGTCTAGAAAAAATTGACTTGAGCATTCAAATGTAACTTAAAGAGCAAGTCTCAATTTCACTGACACTCTTAATTTAATTTGTAGTATATGAAATTTAAAGAGCAAGTTTCACTTTATTGATAGGTCCAGAAATACTGCTTAGGAAGTGACCTACAATTCTTCTTGACCATGATGTATAATTATTAAGTAAGATTTTTTCTTTTGTCATGAGATGCCTATATTACCAACCATTTATTAGGGCCCAAACCGCTTATTTGAACAGTAAAAAAAATCAACGACGCACAATAAATCCATAATAATTATAAATAATAAGGCAATACATAATTTTACGTAGAAAACTCCATTTAGAATGAGGGAGAAAAATTACGGGATTAGAAATCCTTAAATATCTCTACTAAATAATATTTCGATTACACAAATCTCAAATATAAAGTCACAATATTTTATCTCAAAACAAATTTGAACAGTAGATAATATAAAATGAAAGAGAATAAATAAAAAATCGGTAAACGTTCTTCTTAATTTTCATAATAGCATACCCAATATTAGTGAAGACTAAAATGTGATTCAGAACTCAATCGGATGGACAAATTTTCTTCTTTTCACTTTTCTCTCACTTTCCCTTCTTTTCTCTCACAAAGCGGCACTCAGAATGCAAGTGAATTAACCCTAAAATATATTTGCACATTTTTATGTTGCGAGTCGTGCTCGAACTCCCATTAGATGTGCCTCAAGTGTGGATGTCTCTAGAATTGGCTCCTCCAATGCCCCACCGGGGCGTCTCCAGTACAATCCTTCTGGAATCGACACCTCAGTAGCTCTCGAGTGAGTTTCGAGCGTGATACTTTTAGAATCGACGCTTTAGGCTTTCGCCATATGCGTGAAAAACTCCTAATTCATACTACCAATCGGCACGTTAAATAGATATGAAACCATACAAGAGTAACCCATAATTCAACACTATCTACTCTAACCCTACTTGCTAAAGGAAGTACCCAGTTAAGCAGCATGACAAGTTCTATGAAGTTGTGCAACAGAATTTATTTTGAATAAACTTCTAACTTTCTGGTTTAGGTTATTGGATAAATTGTTTTGAGAAGCTCCAACTGTTATGCTAAAGCCATTCGAATGCTCATTTATTGACAAATGTATTATGCCAAGTTGTTTTAGGAGAGTCAGCCAAATAGTCACTAATTTCTAGTCTTACTAAATCAAGAGTTATGTGCATGAGGATCCGCATTTCCCTAAATTAGAAGATGCTAAATGTATTGAGCAGATGCAAATTATGCCTGTTAAATGCCTAAAACATAAGGAGGAGCTTTTTAGCTTTAGCATATTGTAGGGACCTACCCTACTATTTGAATCGCGAAGAAACAAATAATAACACACGGTAAGCACACAATAAATACACACGATCAATAAAAATGCGATTTTTATGTGAAAAACTTCATTTTGTACGAGTGAGAAAAATCATGGGATTTAAAGTCTGAAAATATCTTCACTGTACAATTTCTTGGTTACACAAACCCCAAAATATAATGTCAAATTACCTTATCTTAAAATAAATCCGTACAATAGAGAGCACAAGATGAAGGAGAAGAAATAAAATTCGTTAAACGTTCTTCTCAATAGTAAAAATAGCGTACTCATAATCGACAGATGTTGAAACTTGATTCAAAACAAAATGGATGTACAAATCATCATCTTCTCTCCTTTCTCTCTCTTTCTCTTCTTTCCTCTCTCAAAATGACGCTCAAATTGTAACGGTAAAATCCTAACACATGTTAGTCGTGTTTTTGACCTCCCAGACGTGCTTGAGCTCCAAGCAAGTATGGATCAAGCACGATACTTCTGGAAATAGTGCTTAAATGCTTGGCAGGCACAGCTCAAGCGCAGAATTTTTAGAAATGATGCTTAAACACCTAGCAGGCATAGCTCAAGCGCAGAACTTATGGAAATGGCACTTGAGCTCCCGGCAAGCGTGGATCAAATGAGGTGCTTCTAAACTAAGATGTGTCTTGGGCGTGATGCTTTGGGAATCTGCACCTCAAACGTTTATTGTGTGCGCTTCGTACATGCGAAAATACTTATCATTTATATCATCAATTGGAACATCAAATGGATATATGCTTACACCTGAGTGATCCATAATCTAATACATATAGTGTTGGCCCTCTGGATTTTGCCTTGGTGGGAGTTTGTTTTATTTAAACAACGGATGCAATATTCTTTCTTTAGCTCTTTTTACCCCAAGTCTAAAGTTTGAAACACTGGTTCCGGTGTTGTGTTCCAACAGTACTGTAAGTCAAGACAAAAGAGGATGAAGTTGAATGTCATTTCTTTCTTGGCATGTCACGTTGTAGAATGATGGGCAGATATATTCTGCAACATTTTACGTGGGGAAAAGGCACCATGCTATTTAGCAGGTCAACATGCTTGTAGGATCCCAATCATTTATCTCATATGGTTAGAGATATTTGTCATGTTCCCAATTGCCCAGATTGTAGTATTGAAGTGTCTATTAGTTATAAGCTCGACAAGCCATTTGGTTGAAGTGGCCAAATGTATGCATGATTAACCATCTTCGTCCCCTGATTCCTAGCTTATAGTTCTATAGTTTTATGTATCAGTTGTATCCAAGTTTAGGAATCAACATGTTTTTAATGCTCGTGTAATTAGATCATTAGATTTTTGTAGCTTGAATCTTGAATACGATTTCAATCGGTATCTCAAATGTCAATATTTGAGTCCTTTCTCCAACTGGTACTTTTATGTTCATATAATCTTTAATAGAGTCAGTAACTTCGTGCATGGTCCGCAGAAGTTAATTCTATGAATTTATATATTGCTTATATCCTATTTTGGTAGCAGAAATATTTTTGATATAAAGCAAGATCTGGAATTCATTTTGTTGTTGACATTTCATGGTTGTTGTCAGATGTATATCATGTTTGTAACATAACTTTGAATCTACTTTTCTCTTGCAGTTCTGATAGTAAGAAATTCTATCAACATCTATGGCTTTAATGGATAATAAATTTGAAAATCAATATGTGATTGATGGTTCAAATCAACAAGAACAAAAAGCAGTTTCATGAAAACATGAAGAAATTTCCCTCTGGAAATTTCTGAATACTTAGTTGTTTCTGATTTATTAAATCTGATTAATTTTTTTGTATATATTATAATTACAATGTTTAAAAATAATCAAAAGTTAGGTCTTTTTTATGTCAAGTCTTTTTAGTTGCATTGCAAGACTCATTTTGATGTATTGTTAGATAACCTTGTGGTGCTAGAAAGAAAAAGCTAAGTTAAATGGCCTTCATATCCAATGTTAAATTCATGCAAGTGATAATTCAGGTTGTGAGCTTTTAGTTCGTGTATATTTTGTTTGAATGTAAAAACTATTCATTATAATATTTTTTTAGCATTTTAGGCTATTAAAATGAATAATGCCGTACAAAATTCGACACCCGTAACAAAAGGGACTTAGCTTGATGCATTTCGAAGATTGAATAAACAATAATATGTATAAATTTATTTAGAAAGTTGCCAGAAAATTTTTTAAAAAATTTGAATTCTTATAAGATAATTTTATTCTATTATATAGAATGAATAAATAATTGTAGCAATGAAATTTTGATCAACAGTAATATCTTTTTTACTGTAAAAGTTTCATTTTCTTGTTGTGACAAATTGTATGAAATTATGGTAAAAGATGTGATGTGACCTGGATCCGAACGAATTCGGATTCTTAATGGATGATGTGAATATCAACCCGTTCACCGAAGTTTAAGGTCCGCACACCACTAAATATAAGATGAAAAAATAATCCCACAAAAACAACTGATTCGCAAACAACCTTAATGGAAGGAACTAAAAGATAGAGAGAGCAATGGGAGAGGGAAAAGAGTGTCTTGTTCCAGATGCCAGAAAGGCGCAGGTCCTTTCTCGTATCTGAATGGTGGGAAGGCAGAGAACGTGTGTATAGACCCGTTTGTTACCTTGGAGTATGATCATGTTAGAGAGTTTGGCTGCTGGGAACCAGAGCTCGTTTCTCAGAGCACTTAGGGTTGAAGATGAACGTGTTTGGAGTAGCCGAGAGCTTGTGCAGTTCTGGGAGTTTTAATGTCTCAGAATGCCCAAGAAAGCATGCAAGAAAGTGTGTTTGAAAGCGTGCCTTGGATGGTGAATCCAGGGCCTCTTTTATGGCAAAGATGGCGATCCTCCTTCTTTGGAAGGAGCGATCGTTCCGTGATCTATTCGGCCTTCCTTTGGAAGTTGATGCTCATTGCCCAATTGTGGAGGATTGTTTTCGAGGCGGCCAACCACTTTCTAAGTTAGTTTCTTTCCTTGTGAAACTGAGGTTCCTTAATCGGCAAGGTGTTGGGAAGAACATTCCTTATTTGAAGGGAAATCTTGCCGATATTCCTTTTGAGATCATGGAATATCCCGGAGGATCGTGGTTGGCCTTTTTGGCCAAATTGGCCTAAACGGTCGGAAATGAAAGGCTTTTTAAGGCCCGATGTGCAAATGGACGGCCAACGTTGGGTAGATATGCGTTTTGTTAGCCGCCCTTATGAAAGGCGTCCGTCGTTGGCCCTCAGGATGGGCTATGGGCTGAGTGAGTCGTGCCCATTATTGTAGAAGAGCCTTGTTTGGGCCTCCAATATATAAATGCCTTCATGGAGAACGAAGGGAGAGCGGCGGGCGATCAATCGATCAAATGGCGAGAATGGAATAGCCATCATCGCTGCAGCAAAAGCCTCTAAATACCAAACCTGGTCAACGCTGAAGTTGACCATTTTGAGTAAGTCGGCCGCCGGGACGGTCAACGCAAATGTTGACCGCCTTCGGGCTTTCTTGCTTCCGGGCCCAGTGGAAATGGATGGCTTTTGGATTTGTTGCTTGACTTTTCTTTGGGTCTGCCCATTATTGGTGTACCCATCAAGATGAAAGTTAACATATGATAATATTTCTAAATATTTAGAAGTTAGGTCTATATAATATAAGATGAAAAAATAATATTTAAAATGATTTAAATACTTAATATATAGTCTAAATAAAAAAATGTATTGAAAACATATAAATTAGTTAGAGTAGGAGTAAAAAAAAATAAAGAAATAGCCATAAATAATTTAGAATTTGCAAATAAAATATGATTTAATATAATTCTCATAAAATATTGCAATAACTTGAGTATGATAATGGAAGAAAAATTATATAGCTTCATTTTGTGAAACTCAAGACTTAATCAAAAATTTTAAAATAAGAAAATATTCTTATAATTTCTATATTTGCACTTTGAGGAAATATACTATACACGTTGAAGATATAATTATTATAAAATATACATGAAAATAAATGCATAATATAATCATTATTTTTACTAATAATTTTTATTTATAATAGCAAACATTATTAGCCATCTTTTATTATATTAAATTTGTGGGCCACCATACATTCTTTTTTTTTTTTTTTTTTTTTTTGGTTCCGATGAATGAACGGCCTGCCTAGATTCAGCCCATATTTTAAACTGAGCCAAAAAAAAAAATATAGCTAATTTAATTCTTTTTAATTATAATTATTTAATTAATATTAAATAATTAATTTTTTTAAAACTAACTTATTTTTTAAAAATAATAATAATAAAATTATTTAATTAATATCAATTATTATTCACATCTTCTCCTTTTAAAAAAACAAAAATAATAATAAAATTACTTGCCATAATTTCCACGAAATTCCATTTCAAAAGTGACAGGTGAAAGGCAATTATTATTAGGTTATAATATTAGAATCATTTTAATCGTATTTTTATGTTTATGATTTTTAATCAACTATTCATAGTAATAATCATTACTTTTTTTTTCGGTCTGGAGTCGTCGCACTAATAATTTTATATTGTTATCATTTAAATGTTTATTTTTTATATGATGCGGTCGAAGTTGCTGACGTTCTGATTTATATGATAAATTAAATTTAATAATGTATGCACAGGATTAAAAAAAAAGTTTTTTAATTAAATTACAAATGAATTATTTTGTAATATTTTAATTATAAAAATTTTGAGCGATTATTTAAAAAATATATATTCACAATGTAGAACAACCCAATCTAATAATTTAGACCATCGTTAATTTTTCTTACTTAAAAGCTATTTTGTTGTATGGATGGACTTTTCACCTGTACTATGTGAGGACATCTAAATGTGTTTAGATCAAATCTTTAGATTATGCGTTTGATGTATTTCAAAATTGAAATTGTTATACGGATTAGGAGACCACACGATCTTTCACGACAGATTGAATTAGAGTAGGCCTGATCTTCATTATTACGAATCTAGATCTTACACATCACAATTATTAAATAGAAAGTCATAGGACTAGTGAGACTCGCTCTCCTATATATTCTTCAACACTCAAAATAAAAATCTTCCTCAACGGATGAAAAGATACGATGATATGAGAAAAATACGTGAATGTATGTTATCGGGGATTGAGTGTTAGAATACACTCGGCTATGGAGCGGCTTATGGATGGAGGACTAAATTCTAATGAATACGCTTAGCTAGGTGGCGGCTTAGAGATAGAGGACAAGGCTCGGGTTGAGTGCGCTCAAGAAAGGGGCAACTCTGTGACAGGAAGATTGAGCTCCGACAAGTGCGTTCAACTGAAAGGGGGCTTAGAAAAATGAAAGATTGACCTTTACTGGGTACGCCTGGTTAAAGGGCAACTCAAAAAGATGGAAGGGTAATTGTCACGCTCCGAAACTTCATAGGTCTAATTATTTTATTATTTATGAAATTAAAATCATAAAAATTCAGATCTGACAAACCCAATATACAGGATCTATCCAGTCAAATTCATATAAAATCTCATCGAACAACCGTCCGAATAATATAAATATGACCTACTCTAAATATCGTAAGAGAGATATTTAAATATGAACTCATTTACAATTTATATATATTCAATCCAACAATTCTTATTACATAATCCAAAATCCTACTCTCAACTAAATCCTTTATCCAAAAATAACAAAATTCATAATAAATTCAATCCAAATAATAGAGAAATATAACAAATACCATTTGAGTTGTAATAGATACTCAACCCGCCAGATCATATGACACCACATTAAATATCATCCAACTCCCATATAGCATCCCCATCCTCTATTGATCTGAGAGATGAAAACACAAAAAAGTGAATTAGCGGCTCAACAAGTATCATCATAGATATATATATAACAGTATAGATAAATCAAATAAAGAATTCATAAAAGAATATCAAAACAGATGATAGATATAAATTCTAAATTGCAAATATCAAAAGCCAAATCACCAACACACCTAAGGTTGAATATCATCATACCATCCAGGTGATACGAATGTATAACAAATCGTGCTCTCATACTTTAGTACATAATCAAAGGCCACGGTGCAACCACGTAAAAGAAGTTACAGCATACACACATAAATAGAGGCCAACGACAAAAGAATCCAAAAATGCATATCATAACAAATACGTTTTAGGGTATTAATCAAGGTCATCTCATATCATTGGCTCCATTAGTCCGACCATATTTTAGGATTACAATTTTTTACTATCTCAAATTATTGATTATCAGCTCGGCTACATTTTACAACTGTAACTCTTAACTATTTAATATCATTAATTCCATTAATCTCACTATATTTTAGATTTATAACTCTCGACTATTTCATATTGTTAGCTCTATTAGTTCGGCTATATTTTCGGCCAGCAATTCTCAATCATCTCATATCATTAACTATTAGTCTAATTATATTTTAAACTTCTAACTCTTGGCAATCTCATATGATTGACTATTAGCCTAATTATATTTTAGGTTTATAACTCTCAGTTATCATATTTTTAATATTGGCTATATTTTAGACCTATAACTCTCAACCATCCTATATTTAAATTTGTGAGAGTTAACCTATTATAGTCGAAGAAAAGATAGGAAGTAACATGGGAGTTGCCAATGAACAAGGTTCGGATGGACGAGGCCCATTTGAATTGGGCTTGGCCATTGAAACTTTTCTATTCGCGGAGTGACGGTGCACATTGGCTAAGTTTTTTAACATAGGTGACACCATTAATATATTTTTCAAAGAAAACATGTGAAAAATTTAAAAAGTCGAGATTAAAATCCTGTATTAGCATTTGGATTAGACAACTATTTAGGAGATTGTCATCCTTTTTGGCCTCAAAAGTAAAATTATGTTGCGACAGATTTATTAACAGATATTAATGTGATCTCTCATAAAAAGAGCATGTAAAAACTATCTTTTTCAAGGTTAGAGACGTAAACTATGAAATCAAAAAAATGTTAGTAATTATAATTCGATACACAATAAGGCGCCGGGAGAAACAATTTAGCTTTGAAGGAGTGACTATTCCATTGGACAAGAGCTTTGTGTGGAAGTGGGACAATATGATCATATGATGAAATGTTTGGTGGAAGATAGTGGTAAGTGGATATATGCATCATTGGTATGTGAATTGTGTACGAGATATCATTCGAGGTAAGCATAAGAGTGCAACCCCTAATAAGTGTCATAAAATAAGTGAAGGATGTAAATCGGGATGTGACACTAAAACTGAACTGTTGTTTCCTCCCCTCCCACCCCTTTTTCTGCTCCTTCATCTTTTTAATGAATCATAAAATTATATTATTGTATAATTTTTCTACTATAATTTTAGCAATATTTTAGATTATGCCAGTCAAATAAGTTGATATTATTTCTTATTTTATTTAAATATGTCCGAAAATTTATCAGGTCCTCCTAGACTAGGAAAGTTGGGTATCCCTCGCCTTCCTCAACTCTATTTAACCTTTCATGTCCTTACTCACCATGAAAAAACATCCAATCTCAATTCAATATATCCATCTTCCGTTTGTATTTCTTGAAAGTGTTCAAAAGATTTTACCCAAACGCTATGAATGAGATGATCTGACAAATCTTAAAACAAATCAAAAAATCTTATTAATTATATTAAAAGAGATTTGATGCAACATCAGTGTTTGACTCATATTATAAATGTCACTTATCATTTACTAAAAAAACCAATAAAAATTATAGAGTTCTTGATACGTTCCTTTTCTTTCTTTATTTAAATGTCCATAATAATCCTTCCCTTGTATATGTCACAAAGTACCTCCACACTTAAAATATTCTTTAATTGAACAACAGCATATATATATATATATATAGCTGCTTCTCTGAATTACCTCATCCCCATCTGTCACCATCCGGCTGCAACTTGTTACGTACAATTGTCATACACAACTCTAATATATATATATATATATATATATAAATGTACTGTTCTGTTACTATCAATAACGTACATTATATATATATATATATATATATATGCTATTTTATAATATTAACTAATCATTATACAGTAGATTGATAATCAAATGCAATAGAATTGTACTATTAATCTTCCAATAATATAAAATATCATAGAAATAAAGTAATGCATTTAGGGTTATTATATTATTTTTCCGTTCAAGAGTTTGAAAGAGAGAGAGAGGGAGAAAAAGGAGGATCAGTAAACAGAATAGATTTATGGAAAGTGAAGAAAAATATGCACAAAGAATGAGAGGTTTGTGTGAAGTCGAGGACAGAGAGAGGCATAGGGAGAGAGAGAGAGAGAGAGAGATGGAGAATCTGCGCGGCACATGACAGCAGGGATGCCCTTTTCAGCTCATCGTCAACATCATCACCTCAGTAATGGATAGCCATATGTGCGTGCGTGATTGTGCCTCTTTGCAGTGGGTTCGAGGCGTGTAAAAGCAGAGAATTAATCCCCCCGTTCTGAGTCTTTCCTCTTTCCGCTCCTTCTCTTCTTTTGAGATAGATAGAAAGAGAGAGAGTGTGTGTAAGAGAGAGAAAGAGTGTGTCTGCGTTCTGTGTTGTTGGTTGGAGTAGAATCTAACCGTGAGACAGATGAAAACAAACACATTTTTACAGAAAGGGCGGTGGTAAAAGTTGCAGAGCAGAACAAAACATATGAACAAAATCTGACAGTTTGATTCCCACACTTGTTGCTTCCAACACTCTACACGATAAGCTCCCTTTTCCTTCTTTTAAGAAACCTTCCTTCCCCTCCCCCTCCTCTCCCTCTCCCTCTTCTCTTTTTCAGTTTGCCATTTTCTACAGATTCAGCAATGGAATTCTTGCAGCTTTCCCCCCTCTCCTCCTGTACATGCATCAATCCTTGCTTGTAATTTATTCGCTTTTGAGACTTATTTCCCATTCTATATTCGTCTGCTTTTTTTTTTTATAGAAACTTATTAATTTAAATAAATAATATATTATATCATGAAAACACTTTTAAAAGTAATAATGGGTTCTCCATAACATCAATCTAGTAATTCCTATCTCATGTACTTCATCAGTTGTTTAAATAGATGAGATTTTTTTAATATATTAATTATTTATTTTTTAAAAAATAGTTATTATTTAATAATTAATTTTAATTAATTTTTTAAATTTTTTTAAAAATAATTAAATTATAATTATTTATTTAAAAATAAATATTTTAAATTTAAAAAATAATTTTATCTCTTTAAAAAATTGAGCCCCATCATAATTTCCTTCCTCTATCTCTCTCTCCTCTAATGTTTCTTATTTTCATTCCATCCCATGTGTGAAAATAAGATTATAAAATATATATCGTCAACTACATCATAAGTAATTATTATAAATTTGAAGAATTATTAGATTTTAGATTGTATTTTTAAAATATTTATATTTTTTAATATTAATAATACCATGAAATAATATAATATTTTAAACATATTATATAATATTTTATCAAAAATTGGGGAGAGATGATATACGCACTAGCCAAGGGGAGTCTTCATAGAACCTTTGGGTTAAAGCGTCACTTTCCATGATCCTTTTTCAGGTCTTTCAGGTTGAAACCCTAAACCTGTAGGTCTAGGGATTTTTTTTCACATGATAACAAATAATTTTCCCCTTCAATATGTTACCAAGTTAGGATTCCTAAAAATAATCATTCTTATAAATCGTATTTTAATTTGATTCATTAACTGTTTGCCATGGAGTATAAATTATTTTGAGCCTTTTATGTAGATAATAAATTAATATTTTTGATATGATGGTTATTTAATTAGTCTAGTTTATGATCAATTAATTTTAATCAGAGTACTTATAAATTCCATTCAAGATGAATCTTTTGCAAAAACAAGCTGTTTAAATAAATAATTTTAAACAAATAAGATTATGGCATTTTGATTTGCTATGGGGGTCATGATTTTAATCCATGTTATTGTGCATTTTTAATTATTTGGTATGTGGTATTTTTAATTTTAGGTGAGTTCATTTCTAAAATTTGGCACAAATAGACTCAAAAGGGTCGTAAATTATCTAAATATAGTCCCTTATACATACTAAGAAATTACAAATTTATTTAAAAAATAGTTTTTAATAAATATGATTATGATATCTAGATTAGTTATATGGTTATGATTCTAATCCATGCTATTATGTAATTTTAATTATTTAATATGCGATGTTTTTAGGTGTGATTATTTCAAAAACTTGGCACTAATGGAATTAAATGGGCAGTGGACAATTAATTAAAATGCCATAATGTAAAATTTTAAACTTATTTTAAACCTTAAATTGCCTGCCAAAAAATAAAGCAACCCCACCAAAATATTAAAAAATAACAAATATCCCATCTCTTGCAAGCCCAAAATCTTATGAATTAGCAAAATCGAGTAATCAGGTAATCATAGTGTTGGCGCATGCGTGGTGCGGCAGTGCGTTTCTTTTTTTAATTTATCTTACAAAAATATTCTTAAAATATATTTAAATAACATAGCTTTCACGAAGCAAGCTCTCAAAAAATTTAAAAATAAAATATTATATAAAAATAAGTATTTAAATAATATCTAAAAGGTAACTTTTTATCATTATTTTTTGTTATTTGTTTTATAATATTAGTTATTTATTTAGAAATAGACACTTTATAATTTATGAAATTTTAAATAAACAAATTTCAAATATTTTTTAATATGATTATATTATAGGTTAAACAATTCAAAATTATGAGGAATAAAATAAATAACTAATATTATTAACTTATTAAGGAATAAAATAAATAACTAATATTAATTATTATATTTTTAACTTATTTTTGAACAATATAATATTTATTTATTTATTTTATATAAATTTATTAATATTTTAAAATATTAAAAAAATATGTATTTAATATCAATCAGAGATTAAAAGCACCCAGCCACATCATTTTCTTCTTGGTCCACTAGAAATTGGAGGCGAGGTTGTCTAATTTTGTCGGACTTTTTGCATTATGATTAAATCAGTCCAAATTTTATAAAATATTTTTATAAAATTAAATATGAGAATAAAAAATAAATTTCAAAAAAAAAATGATGATGTTTTTAATAATTCTATAAGAATAAACGTGACTCGATAGATGGCTCGGTAGGTTAGGCTGCCATAACAAATTTCCTTCTTGTCAATGTCACGTCGTAGTTCGTCGTACATGCATGCATGCATGCATGGCTGTAATTTTGTTAGTTGGGAATCCAAATTCCTTCAGTCAAATTTGATGGCAATTTCTGACTTTGTACGCCTGCTGCCTAGCTTGTCTGCCAGAACCCTCCGATTAATTTCTCCAGTATTTATTTTGAAAAATTAATTTACAAAAAAAAAAAAAAAATTATTTCCATGGTATATTTAAACAATTTTGAATGCAAATTTAATAAAAAAATTGATATTATTCACTTTTACATATTGTAAGGATTGATTATAAATTATATTATTTTATTTATTTATTCATTTTTTTTAAAAAAAGTTCACCATATACTTTGTCTGTTTCTTTAATCCAGGGGCACCCACCATTTAAAATCATTATATTGGCCACTTTTACATTTTATAATCTCATTTTCAGCTAGCTTTTTAGGCAATATCCAATTAATTTATAAGTTTTGTCAAAAGTTAATTCAACACTAATACTAAGTATACCCTAAAATCTACACTCTTTTGCATCATTCCTTTCCTTTAATTATGGCCGCGATATGGCCCGATTACCTAATAAACTTTTACAAGAAATTCAATCCCACCATAATAAATAAGTTAATTAAAAAAATAATCTTTATTGTGCTTAATAGGGATAAACTTTGGACATCATAATGGCCCTTCAATATCCATTTACAATGGTGAGCCAATAAAAAAATATATAAGCAAATAAAATATTAAAATATAATATTTTTAAAAGTTTGTATTAAACTTTCTTGAAATATTTCTCTGTCTAGCATGTGAAGTTTGCAGCATATCTCATCCTCATAAAATTTCCACATGTTGATGGGACAATTTTAACATTGACTCCGGCTTATTCCTCTAGTGGAACAGATGGCACCAGGTATCCCGTCCTTAGTAGTCGTCGCAAAGACTAATTATTATAAACATGTTAATTTTGTGTCGGTAACGTGTTTAATTTAAGTATATGATTGAAGGAGATAAATGGTATTATAATTGGTGTTTGATCGTAAAAATTTGTTTTCAATATGGATTTGAATCTCACTCTATTCCTCTATGACGATCATTAATTCAATAAACTATATATATATATATATATATAAGGTTTATACCTAGAAAAAGGTATGGCCATAATTTTACTATTCGGTGTAATTAATGTTTAATTTATATGAATAATATTATTGGCATTTGATTGATGCAGATTTATATTTGATGCGAGGTTTAATTGCAAACTCTTTTTCTTTGTTGGTAATTAGCTTTATAATCTCAAAAAGTATATGTTTAACTCATAGGATTGCATAGACATTGGAATTATGCAACATTAAAATTTTTTAATTATTTGTGTTGAGATTGTATGTGCATTGGACTCTTTCGAAGCAAAGACAGCATATAGGAGCTTTTGTGGTCACCGCATACTAGGTTGGATTAATACCAACCAACCCAAGTTTGACTTTGAGCGCCAAATACGCTAAATCGCAATTAGGGATGGAGTAGACTGGGCCCAAGCTGAATGCACATCACCATCTATTTAGGAATAAAAATTATTTGTCATCTTTCTAACTCGTAGGTGGTATATTTGTCTAGCATATAGTAATGTCTATCAAGTTAAAAAAGGTCACTAACATAACTACAAATGAGGTTTTAGAAAAAAAAAGTTAATTTGACAATGAAGTTGTACTTAGCGTGAATTATAGAGAGAGTATGCCTGCCTCCTGATCCAAACTACACAACAAATTACAAATGACAGTCTTCCAAAAATTTTTTGTTTCTAAAGGGTTTTAGATTGTCCTCCAAAAATGGTATACAAAATTGGTATTGCGATCGGATATGATAGTCTTCGGTAAGCCAAATAGTTAAATGACCTCCTTGCAGAAAAGATGGACCAGACGAGACTTTTCTGTGGTGGTCTTATGAAAAATATAGTATGCCATTTGGAAAATTGAACCCACCACTACAAAAATTTAGTCATTCCCATGTCGAGTCTAAGGAAGCCCAACAACAAAGTCTACATAGCGGTCTTCTCATGGACGGCTTGCAACTGCAAAGGCCAGTAAAAAGGCCTTGGTTGAGCTGTCTACCTGCAGTCTATTGACAGGTGATTCGCCATTTAACAAAATAATCAACATCGCTTTCCATTCGGGGCTAGAAGAAGAATTCTCTTTAACTAACACTAGGGTTTTATCTCATCCAAAGATTCCTTCCAAACCTCCCCCTGTAGTTCTGGTAAGACATGTAGCTGTAGAAATGCCTTGGCAAGCATAGTTGATTTCATAGAAAAAGCAATCCGCTGGCAGGGTTGAACTTGCCATCGTTTGTCATGTCAAGTTCCTTGGCCGCATTGGGAAAAAATTAGGATTCAAGCAATAGTGCTATTAAAGCTAGTCGTGTTGGAAATTTGTCACCTGGATATACCCGATCGACACGGCGGAATAAATCAAACCCCCGTCAATCGTCAACCACCAAGTTTTCAAGCACAAGAAACAAATAATGTACAGTGATTTTTAATATGAAAAATTCTTCTCAACCAAGGAAAAAGACCACAGGATAAATTTCAAACAAATCTACTATAAATAATGCTGATTACAATGACCACCTCCGAAATCCTTCCACTTAGAACCCAAATAAAGAATGGTTAAATACAACCCTCTCTTAACACACCCGACAAGTCACAAGAGAAATATAAAAGAAAGAAGTGCAACCAAATAAAACTATATTTTTAAAATTACCTATAAAACGACGTACCCGACCTTGACGAATAAGGGAATTCACATCGAACTTCTATTGGATATCGAACTTCTTCCTCTTCTCTCTTCTTTTCTCCTTTCTCTATATGCGAAATCATTTGTAGCGAAAGATTTCAGAATCATAACACCAAAATGCATGATTAGCATTTTATAACGTGTACCAATACTTGAGCGCCCATCAAGCACGGAGCGAGCACACCAAGTCTGGAATTCACACCTCTTCACCGCTCAAGCGCAAGGCAAGCACCAACAATGCTTAATCAATCTGAAATTAGCACTTGAGTGGAGCGCTCAGCTTGATCTTGCCTCCTGACCCTTTCGCCGTGTGCACGAATACTCTAATCTTTGCACAAGCCTTGTATAAACCTCTAATAACTTTTCGTTTGTTAAGTTATCCACAATAAAATGATTAAAATTCTAATAAATTTTTCCTCACGACCTTATGAGAGACCCTTCTCCTTTAACTAAGAACCGTCATTACTTGTCTTTCAGCAACTTTTTTCAATTGGGATCCCTGCGTCGGCCTTCACAAGCTTAAATGATACCTACTTCCACCCTATTAAACTTGGAGTAGTCCCATTTCACTTCGACTTCTACTCCGTGGACGCATCATTCCCCATTGTACTCCTCATTGACCTCCTCTTCCAGCCACATTTGCCAATGCTCTCATTGGTCACCTCGATTCAATCCTTGATAACGTCAACTATCATAAAATAATAGCTTAATTGCTTACTTCCCGTTACCACAATTGAAGTGCCTTTGGTGAGTTTTTAATTGCCGTTTTCAAATACCGTGTTGAAACCTTTTTCATCAAACTTTCCGATTGAAATCACATCAAACCTCAGGTCCAGGGCATGTCTCACACCCTTCAACATGAATTTTGTCTCGTTGCATGTCCGCAAGAAAACATCCTTGATGCCAACAATCCTCGACAAACCATTGTTATCCATTTTAATACCCCGTGGTCCCCGGGCGTATAACTCGTGAAGTGGGACTCCCTCGGTGTCACGTGGTGTGAGGCACAACTATCCATCACCCAATCTATCTACTAGCTCAGAAAGTTCCGTGTCTTCTCTACTAGACAATCCAAAGGTCTTCACAAATAGTGACAAAGGCTCGATTATCTTTACCCTGACCCTTCCTCTCCTGATGCTCACTTCCATCCACCTTTTACTAATTCTTCTTGGGGTAATCTTGATTCATATGACAATTCTTATCGCCATGGAGGCACTTCATATCCTGAAAATCGGACCAACTATTACTCCTCCGGGGTTTACCGTCTCGATCCATTGATTTTCCGTATCCCCAACCACTAGCAGTAACCAAGAGTCTCGACTCCTCCGGAACCTCAATGCTTCCCATCCGCATTGACTCATTCATAAATAAGGAAGTGACGACTTCATCCAAAATTGAGCATATCTTTGTTAAATAGTAGTATTGTGACAATATAATCATACGTGACCGGTAAAGAAGCTAGTAACACCAACGCCTTATTTTTCTCATTGATCTTTTCATCAAGTATCAACATTTGCGTCAAAATTTCATTGAACTCATCTAAGTACTTCTCAATACTTTTCCCTTTCGATAGATGTAGGCCATAGAAATGTTTTTTCACATATAGTCTTATTGTTAAGGATTTAAACTTATACCAACTTTTAAATTTCTCTCAAACCTCCACTGGAACCGACAAACCAATGACTTTCGAAAGAGTCTTATTTGCGAGATACAGTTTGATCGTGTAATTAATCAGATCCCTCTTATCTTGCCACTCTTCTACCATAATATTCTCCTACTTACCTTCCTTTTTTCAAGGTACTTTTATTATTTCTTCTTGGATTAAAATGTTCGTCACCATTTCTTGTCAAAGGATAAAATTATTTTGCCTGATAAATTACTCAACATAAAATGGCAAACTTCTCAATGTCAATGTCATCGAATCGTAAGTTTTTTAACCTCTCTATGACATCTCTTGTTAAAAATTTGACACCCGAGTACAACTAACCCAACAAAGCGGAATCAACCCAAGCCCCCAGTTGACCGTTTGCCATCAAATTTACAAGCACAAGAGATAAACAGTGTACAATAATTTTTAACGTAAAAATTTCTTTTCAACGAAAAAAATGACGGGATAAATTTTAAATAAACCTATTATAAAAAGTGTCGATTACAAGAACCCCTTCTAAAATCTCTTCGCTCCGAATCCAAGTAAAAAATGATTGAATATAACTTCCTCTTAACACACTCCACAACCCATAAGATAAATACAATGAGAAAATGAGCAACTAAATGACAATACTTTTTAGAATCACCTCTAGAATGATGTATCCGACCTTTGTGAAAAACGGAACCCAAATTTGACTTCGATCAGATGTTGGACCTTTTTCTCTTCTCTATTTTTTTTTTATGTACAATACCTCTTGTAGATAAAAATTTTATAATCATAACCCTAAAATACGTGAACCGCGTTTTATACCGTGTACTGGTACTTGAGCGCCTGTCAAGCGCGGAACGAATACACCAGGTATGGAATCTGTGCCTCTTTACCGCTCAAGTGCGAGACGAATGTCAACAATCCTCCGTCAATCTGGAATCGGCGCTCGAGTGAGCGCCTGATTTGATCTTATCTCCTAACCCTTCATTGACCGTGCGAATACTCCGATTCTTGCATGAGTCTCGTGCAAACCTCTGATGACATTTCATTTATTGAACTATCCATAAGGGAGTGACTAAAACCCCAACAAGTCGAGTCCAATTACAACAAAAGAAAGAGTCGTGAGGAGATATCCCTTCTAACTTACATTGTCGGCTACTCTATTTGTTGCTCCATGTTTTCAATTAAGTGTGCGAGAGTATTTTCGGCATTAAGAAAGCCAATTAGCACACTGAAAGTTGAGTTTTTTTATTTTTTTAGTGTGAAGAAATTATAGTACTTTCTGATCAAAATAAACGATGAATTCTCGATGAATTAACACATCAAGAACTGTATACGATATTGTGGAACTCCATGTCATATGTTGGGTAACTTTTTTCTTTCTTTTAATTTTTATCGAGAAAAGTGAAATTAGGTGTTCATTTTGATTGAGAACTACTCTAATTCCAATGTATGATGTGTCACACTTGACTACAAAAAAGTCATTAAAGTTTTATAAAGCTAAGCCAGGGGCCTAAGTCAACTTTTGCTTGATCATCGGGAAGCTAGCATGGGAAGCTCTATGCCATGAAAACAATCCTATTTTAGTGCAATTTGTAACTGAGGTGATGGTGCCAATAAAATTAAAATAGCCAATTTGTGAAAATTCTGAATTTTGATTAAAAAGCGTGTAATGATCGATTCGGTAATGACACGCATAATTCATGTATAGTTTGTTTACATCTGATTTTATTATTTTAGTAATTTTATTAAAGGACATTTATTCATCATTAATTGTATCTCTCAGTCAAGATTTTATCTTTTTTCTTCATTTTTCACAATTCCATTCTAAATTTCTATTGAAATATTATTCTATTGTATACAAACAAATCATATTAAATCAACCACAATATGAGACAAATAATAATACAAAAGTGACACTATGTTCACAGAAGCAATAATTCGGAGTTCTGAATATTCGTTTATATGGTTGCAATCAACCAATATTAAATTTTTAAATATTATCAAATCAATCATATCATGTGACTTTAGAAAAAATATTCTATATTAGACCTCACTTGTAAATCATCACACATATGATCTAACCAATTTAAAGAGAATCAACAGATGTTTTTAAGAGCAATTGATCCTTCCTAAACGTATGATAAAACTCTTCGTTGTACTACACTATGAGCATGATTTTGTTTATTAACTGAAAATACTAGTCAATTTTGGAGGTTTATTTATTTATTTATATTATTAAATCTCAATGATATATGACAAAAAATGTATTAGAATAAAAATTTAGGAGTGTGATTTAACAAATAAAAAATTAAGAGTAAAAGGAAATAATGTATAAAAAGTTTAGAATCTTTTTGATGTTTTTTTTCCCAATTCTTAGATAGGAAAATAATATGATATTATTTAGTTTATATATATTCTAATTACATTAAATTTTCTAGGTATTACGTCAATTTTACATTCAAATATATATTATGTTAGGTGAAGGCCTCGTGATGTACGAGGCTGGGATGCTTAGCAGAATCTGCTTTTCACTCTCCTCCCTTAGATCATAAACCAACGGTAAAGCATAACATTAGCAATAAATAAATAAATATGAATAATTTTTTATTTTTCTTATAATATGAGCATTTGGGTATTTAAATATTTTTTAAAATAATAAAAAAAATCTTTAAAAGTACATTTTTCTAATAGTAAATCACATCCATGAAATCTGTGAATCTGAAGCAATGGAGGGGTAAATAATAGAGGCAGCTAACACCACCGCTTATCAGCCCCTGGATCCCACGATGTGAACGAAGTAGGGTTTCTTGTTGAAATGACAGTGACATAAGGCCAGTTGTTAGCAATCTTTCATGTTCCTGTGCTACCCCACTAGTAATATTTTGCTTAGATTATTCCCAAATTATCCTCCTTCTTCTTCCTCCTTATGATAATAATATTTTTAGTTTTATTTTATCCATTACGATCTATCCTTATAATATAGAAATCATTTCAATCTATTCACTTTATTACTTTTTGAATAATTTAAAGTATAAAAATAATAAAAATTTAATAATTAAGAAAATTGTAACATATGATTGGTGCACTCAGACATCACATGAAAATTAAACTTTGATAAAAATTAAAAAGACAAACTGATCGACAAAAGAGAGGGCAAGAAATGACAAAAGCATCCACAATGAAGATCACCACTTTAAAAAAAGATATTCAAGTTTGGGATCACTTTTGAAAAAGATTGTTCAAAGTTTGGGAATGATCAAACCTAATTATTACCCCCACTTAAACACCGCCATCACCGCCCAAAAATAAAAAAATTAGGTAAAAATAACACTGTGTGTGGTCTATACTCCAGTATATTATATTTTAACAGTGAATATACTATGAGTATTTAAAATAGATATTAGACCGTTTATTTAAAATATTTAAATTAGATTATTATTCTTAATTTAAATAGGTATTATAGTTTATATGACATATGAAACTATTTCTACTGACCGTCTATAAGTAATTTTTTAGATGATTCTAAAAATGGTTAAATATATTTTTTTAACTTGTCATTTAATAGTAAAATTTTATTTATTATATCATCTAACATTATCTTTTTTTAAATATATATTTTTTAGAAAAATAGTTTTTTCGTGTATGAAGAATATGTGAATTGAATTTAAGGTAAGAAAATAACTATAAATGAAGAGAAAAAGAGAACAGCGAGAGCATGCAAAGAAGTAGGAAGAAAAGAAGATATGAGAGAGAAAAAAATCTAATGCGCCAATGATAGAGAGAAGCATGAATTTGGAATGTTTAAATTGAACCTTCTACTCATAATATCTAAATTTTAAATAATTTTAAGAAATATAGTCCTTCTATTATAATATCTTTTTAATTTAAGTATTTATATTTAAATATAGACACTTATTTAGACGGGTGAATATAATTCTATAACCATATATTATTTGAAATTATAATGCAAATTATACATGGAAAAAATTTTGAAAAACTTAGCTATCTAATGGGGTTAAATTCAGACATCTATCAAGCCTCTAGCTATTTAATGGAGTAGGCTAGTTAGTCCTTTTCACCATAAAAAATCTCCCCTCTCAACCATTATGTAAACAATATTGATCTCAAATATATTTCTTGAAACTACAATAACATATTTCAACAATTATGCCAAGGGGCATATGCACTTCACATTAAATTAATGTTATTCAATTTCTAACCATTTCTTTACCAGAGATCGATGGAATAATTCTTTGACCTGTTATTACGAAGAAATCATTATTCTTATGCTCTAGCATATCTCCCTGTGCTAATATTTTTACTTGTAAAGCTTGAATAAGCGCAGATACTTTGCTAGAAAGCTCTGTGCAAGTGTCCAAACAGAAGAGACAAGCAGTTTGCAAACTAATGGATCCTGGCGATGATGATGTACATACAAGCAATGAAGCAGCATTCTACCGATTAAAAATGTATTCACATAATCAGCTGCGAGAAAAGATCGATGTAATTGAAGTATTATTCGGTTGGCACTCAAGTCCACAAGAAAAGGCCTAATGCATAACTTTCAAATCGTAACTTGTTGAATATGTGTGTAGTCTGTTGAACTCGTGACATTATAATTATAATAAATTTGTTTCAATAAGTAGTAATAATTTAATGAATAGAAAAGATTATACAATAAAAATTACGGCCACAATCCAAATATAACCCTGAAATATTAAAAAAGTCTAGTTCAAAAAAAAATCAAACCAAGAAATCTTATAAGAGATAAAAAATGGAAGGCCAAGAAATCCAATAAGGTGCCGATTGTAATAAAATGGTGAAAATCTTAAAAATATGATCTAATTAATGATAATTGAAAAGATAATCGTTTATGTGATAGACAATTTTATAAAAAAATACATGTTAAAAATGATTTTATTTCTAACCCTTCTAATATAATAAATTGAGATTATAAATAAAACTCTACAGATTATTGATTTTGCATAAAATTATTTCCGCTTTAAGGTAATTCATCTAAATTATGATAAGGTAACCTTACTGTTTGCAACAAAATAAATTCCACTAGAGAATAAGTAGTCAAAAGTGACTCACGTCCCAATTCTTTATTTATAAAGTCTTGGCAAGTGATCAGGCAAGAGTTTGTGGCATTCCTGGACTTTTTCAAGAATGGCAGGCTCTTTAAACAATCAATTAAATGCCAATAGCATCACTATGATTCCCAAAATCACTGTACCCAATTCCCCATTGCATGTCGCGATCGATCTATTAGGTTTGAACGAAGATCTACCTGCATGGGTTGATCAACGAATTAAGCACAAGGAGCTAGCGTTTATGGGAAGACAAATTCAGCGTAACCTTCTTCTTGCTCGTGAACTCATAAATGGCCTTTCTGCGTGGGAAGACGCATGGTGTATATATAAACGCACACAGAGATAGAATGGTGTAATGATTTCCATAGAAGAAGCATTGCATTCATATGATATTTCAGAATGAAACAGACTGCAACTTTCACCGTCCCAAGTCCGTGAGGCTGCTGGGGATAAGAGTCTGTATATCGCAGATGGTATGTTGATGCGGTGCAGAGCTGGTGAGACTTCCATTGATCTTCTCAAGCAGCAGCTTGATCGCTTTCCAACAGCCTCAAACCTCGCAGTTCATGACAATTTGAAACACGGCAGGGTCGATCCATGATCCTTCGTTCAGTCAGATCAACGTACAGAATAATTTTCTATAAATATTAATAAAATAAATTTTAAAACGACTATATTATTATTTTTTATAAAAAAAAAGATAAAAATGATTGTCCTCTAAGAAATAAGTGGGGCGTAATAATCCACAGATAGTTTGGTAGGGTTAATATAAATATCAGTGGGGTTAGAAAATATTTTTACTAACATATTTAATACAAATATTTAAAAAATTAAAAAATTTAATGGGTCAACTGACACAATAAAAAAAAGGCCGTGGATCCGCCATTGCATATTAAAAATTACAATATTCCTTACCAAGGACGCACTAATAGATTTTAGGCAGTGATAAGTCCAACTTCTTTTATAAAGCTACGAGAATATTATTATCTGTCCCTGTGTAATATCAGAATGTATAAATATATATATATATTTTTTTTCTTATTTAAAAACTTATGTAACACGGTTTTATGTTCCAGATAAATTAAGACACACTATTTAATATTATTAAATAATGTATGATTTTATATGTCTATCTATACCGATCGATAAAAGTATATCTACGTGAGAGGGAGTGGGGTCAACCTACCCACTGAACTTTTTAATATAAATAAAAAATTAGATATAAATATAATAATAAAAAATGTCATATTAAATTTATTTATTAATTGCTTTGACATATTTATATCTTTTTATTCAATTTAGTCATTTTTCATAAAAAATAATAATACAAATATTTTAATGTATTTTATTAAAAATCATAAATTATAAAATTATTACCCATATTGAAAAAATAATCTTACACCTGCCTCTGCTAGCAGGTCCATATAAAAGGTTAGACCTGATATTGTTTCATTTGATGATATATCAAAATTATTTATTAAATGTTATCAAAATATTTCTCTTATCTTTCTCTATGTATACCTAATGGCAATTTGGGCACCAAACATTTTTAAAGGAGATATATTTAATACATCTTCAGTCTTTATTGTTAAATAAAAAATCAATGGTAGAAATTAAAATATATATAGAATTACATATAGTATTTTATAGATTTATCCTTATAATATTAATATTTATTATATATTTAATCCAATAATAAAAATAATACATAATATATATTTAGATAATTCAATCTGAATTTTAAATATTATCCGTTGAATTTTCTTTTATTTAATTAATAACACAAAGAAATATTATATATTCCTTCTTAAGTAGATGCACTAACCCAAATTCTAACCTATCAGATAGGCAATACAAAAATTCAAAATGTTAAATATATATAGGCAATAGCTTATAATGCATAGTAGGCTGGATTATTTCACCACAATATTGCATGGTAATAAAATTAGATAACATACGAATTTCCAAATGTTTCTATAAAAAAGATTCATAATCTTAAATATTCATGCAATACTTATTAACTCATTGCATAGTGAGTTATATATTATTTGGGCATAACCTTAACGTATTATTTTGTTACATAAGTTACAAATCAAATACAAATGGAGATAGAAGGTGGTGGGTGTGTGAGTTGAGGGGCTGCTACGCGTGAGCAGCCCCTGCTATATATGTCACTCGTTAAATTTATTTAGATATAATGTGTAAAACTTAATATTTAAGAATAAATTATAAGTATTTTTTATTTTTAAATGTTAAATTATAGATAAACATACTGTAATAAAATGTAAAAATATATTCCTAACTTTGGTAGGGACTTGCTCAATAGCACATGTATAAATAAGGTGACGCAAATGTATATAAAATGTGACATTTCTTAACAAAAACATTCATAACATTTTAATTAGTTTTGCACCTTATCCCACGCAATATTATATTTATTTAATAGTTTAACAAAAAAAATCAAAAATAATAATTCTATAATATATATTATTATAGAAATTATTTCCTTAATGGCCGGGATTATTTCCTTAATGGCCGGGACCTTGATGACAAGAAGAGCATTTATGTGAATGAAAATTTGATCTTTTTTTCTATCCTATTAATAACAAATTATTTGAATTAATGATAATAGTAGAATTTCCTAATTTGAAAGTAAAACGAAAATTTTACAGTATCAGTTACTTCGAGCACTTATCACAGTCAGTTTTTAAGTTAGAAAAATTAACTCAGAATCTTGATGTTTAATTTTTAATAACATATATAGAATGAGAGATATGATAAAGAAGATAAGCAAATTCTAATTTATATAAGAAAAGGACACTGATATATTTAATTTTAAATTATTAATTTATATAATAATATAGTAATTTAACCACCGTAAAATAGTTTTAAATTTCATGGAGTTTTACACTATTATATATATATATATATAATAAAGAGGAATTCGGTGATTAGGATGTCACCATAGTCTATGAAGAAAGCGCTGCTGTGCGAATCTGTGTTCAAAGCGGAAAGCGTCTAAAATAAAGAAAAATAAAAAAGAAAAGGGAATAAAATAAAGAAAGTGAATCAAATGCGATAGGGTGAAAATAAAAGCAGGATAATTATGTTATTTCTCTTTCCTTTCATAACTTCATTGTAAATGAAAGAGGGCAGAAGAAATAGTATTATAACAAGGAGTGTTTAGGGACTTCAGGAATCTGTATGTATTCCAAGCACTCCCAGACAAACAGGGTTTCAGAAGAGTAAAGCTACCTTTGCCTTTACGACCCAGATCAAGAAAATTGAATAAATTAATTGATTAATTAATGAAAAGGAGAGTCTTCGAACTATCCATGAGAGAGGACGTGAGAGAGACCAGGAAATTGCGCGGTTAGTAGCCATAACCCGTTTCTTCTCTCTACCTCCCTGTCCCTTTCTCTCTCTATCGCACTCTTTCTTCTCTCTCTTCTGCGTGTGTGTGTCTTGTGGCTATAATTAGTGGGCAAAGCAGCTTGTTGTGAGGGTGCAATTCTAACCCCACATCCGTTCCTTGCTTCTCTCTCACAACTACAGCAAAAACCCACCGAAAATCAGCCATCGGCCATGGCTGATTTTCTGCGAATTCTCGAGGGATTTCCATGGTTTCTCTGAAATCGATCCGCAACAACAAATGAGGCCTGACTAGAATGATCCACCTTACTCTATCTGTCTTCATCTCTCTGATTCTTTCCTCCCCAGCTTGCCCGCGTATGTGTATTACAGGAAGACATATATGATGGGTCATGGCCATGCATTTCATTTTCTTTCTGATGAATTCTCCATGCAGTGGGTTGGTGAGAGAGCAATTTGAAGGGGAAGATGTATGAGAAAAGTCCATGGCGCATATAGGAGTAGGGCATATCGTCCAAGGACGGGGATTAGATGCTGCAGATGCGTATGCCTGGCTCCCTGTATGCCATTTGCAGAGAGCCCACCGGCATCTCGATGGCCTCCGTGGATGGCGTATGAGGAGCCAAGCATACTCCCATTCATATTCCCTTCATTTACTTACCCTACCCCTTTATTATTGCATTTTCTCCCCATTTTTTCCTATTTTGTAATAATTTTTTACATTTTTTACTATTTGAATTCTAATATTTCCGTGTTATTATTTTAAAAAGATTGATCTTTTTGTGCATATTTTGAAAACAAGTTGGTTTTTTTCACGAATTCTTCTTCAAATAGAGTCAATATATAACAAGCTTTTGGGCTTAACAACTTGTAAATGCTCTTCAATGGAGGTAAGGGTCTAATGGCCATCCTATATTTTCCATGAACGGGGACTTCAATGCCAAGAATTTCTAGTCCTGCGGGCAGAGATGTAACATTGAAATTCCAGCTCCAGGAAAGTCTAACACCAGGTATGTCCTTTCTTCTTTCTGTGCAAATGCAAATGCAAATGCCCACATCAGGAGAAAGAAGGGGGGAATGATTGTTAGGATCACTGACCATTTCATATGTTCTCCATGACCCTCCAATAATCTCCGGACACGTATGTGTTCAGAGGTGGTGATTTGGTTGGATAGATAGATAGATCCTTCATGCATGATAGCATTAGAAGTCCTTAACTTTTAACGGTTGGCTCTTGGCACGCTTTGTCTCAGGGAATCTACTACGTATATGTAATTTCACGTACCCCCAGATCAAATTAATTCCCTTTTTCCCATTATTTATTAGCATTTTTCCCAACTACCTTAATTTATTGTAAATTATTCATGGAGATTAGAGCGAGTATAAAGATGGAGTCAAGTGTTGGGTGGCTCATTGAGGTATGGCCTCAAAGTACCCAGATTTGTTTTAGGTGTTCCCTATATTGGGTTCTCAGATATTTGAGAAATATATAAATATTTGTTATAATTTCATTGACCCATTTAATTTTTCACCATATTTTAAGTATTACTTTATTTTAGATAAAATTGATAATATTTAAAATCATATTATAGAAAAAAAATGAATAATAATACCATGTAAGTAATTTTTATAGAGTATATGTTTTTTTTTTTTTTTTTTTTTTTTTGTAGAGAAACGAGATTGTCTATTACAATAAGACTCATCTATTAAGCTAAGGATAGAAGTCAACCTAACTAAAGCAACGGTGCATAGTGGAAGGATAAGCATTGCTTACTACTAGAAAAAGGCAATCTAGGGTTATCTTTTGTAAAACATATTAAATCGACCGGAATGACCTATAGCTTAAAATCTGCTTTTAGTAGCTTGTGGTTGTAATGAAGAGATCTATGATAATTCTTCGTAAATTATATCATATCAATCAGAATGATTTATATCTTAAAATCTGCTTTTAGCAACTTGGGACTATAATGAAGCAATTTAGAATAATTTTTCATAAAACATATTATATCGACAATTTGTTCCTTAAAGTCTGCATTTGGCAACTTGAGACTGTAGTAACGGTTCAACTGGTAAGGGTTCTTCTCACATCAATTGAATTTACATCTTTACTAAGTTTTACCTAGATAGACCAATTTACGTCCATACCTAGTAAAAATAATACTATAAGGTGTTGCCTTTTGTGACCGTAAGTTAATTTCTTTGACCAGGCCTCTGTTTCGGAGTCATTGTCTCTTTCTTCACCAGGCAAATAGCATGTTCGTAGAATGTGAAGAACTTTGAAACTATATATTTAATAGGATAAATAAATAGTTGTTTTAGATTTTAACAGGACATGTTCGTTTGATATGATAATGAATTTTGACTAAGTTTTCTAATAATATAAAACTGCAATACGATATATGTTTAAAATAAATATATCTGAAAATAAATTGAAAATAAAAGTTTAGAATAAGCATTTTGTAACATATGGGGTAGCCCCTTTTTGTAGTGGTTTAGGTTTAAGAAAGTTAAGATTATACTATGCTATCATGTTTTTTAAAGATAGCGTAGTACAATTTGAAAAAAAAAAAAAAAAAAACCCAATTTAGAAAATAAAAAATTATAATACAATGATAGAATTATTACTCTAAAATACAATCCATTCGCTTTGATTTTAAAGCTCTTAGATATAAATCTAACTCTCTGAGTATTCATTTAAACTTTTCTTAAAAATAAAATACATAGGCCGTTAAATTTAAGACTATAAAATTAAGGTAAAAACATTGCATCTTATGAGTGGGGCATAGCCCCTCAGAATCCTATTAGACTTGTTAGGTAAAATTCTTCTCTCTTCTCTCCGTCTTCCTAAGGGAGAAATTATACATGCTATAACATTATATAATATGGTTAATTATTAAAAACACATTATATTATATTTAAATATATATTTATTTTGGTTTAATTGATACGATAAAAAACACTCTAAACACATGTTGTGTTAACAAAACAGTGATGTGAACCTTAGGGTTTAAGCTAGGATGTTTATTTGTTTAATTAAAAAAGGTATTAAATTTTTATAATAAGTAATTAGTATGTATAAAATTAGAATTTTTATGCAAACATAGAACACCACAAAAATTTAGTAGTGACACACACCAAAATAACTACCGCCTGCTGTAGCCAAAGATAAACAAGGACACTAACAACAGGGTTCAAAACAAATGACCAAAGAAAGCAAAAATACATAATCCATGTGGCCCGAGCTATGGAATCAACTCGAGCCCACCTGCTACAATCTCGTGCAGTTGGGCGAGGTCGAAACCCCACCTTCGAATGATCGACTCAAACTAGGCATCAATGGAAAGCATATATTCGAAAACCTTTTACCAAAGGATTTTATGAAATGAAAAAGAAGTGTTCCGTGCTTTAATAATTATCCGTTATCTTATAAAAATAAGATTACCTTATTATGATTTAAAGTTTATGGTATTAAACCATCAAAATACATACCTTCATCAACATCTAGACACCATAAAACAAAGCAAAGAAATACAATTGAATAATATATTGTTTGAGGTAACTAGCAACAGGTAGAGTGGGGTAGAGGGGGAATCTCATCCTCAAAATCTGATAGATCCCATACAAGGAAGTAAAAAGGACCACCTCTTCTGTCTAGTCTATTGCCACATACTTCCTTCTTTTTCCCTCTCTTCCTCTCATTGGTCAGTTTGGAATAATGTATACGGTCAATGCAGGTCAAGGACATGGGACTTCGGGTAATTGCACAGAGAGATGGAAGGACCACCCAAGTGAAACGTTTTATTGATTCTAAGTTAAAAATTACCTTATAATACGTGTAAGGAATTGTAAATTAATAGTATCCCTTGTTGTTGCAGTGACCGCGTGTTTCTTTGTGGCGTTCGTTGTACTTTTGATTGAGTCTACTCCCGAGATGGTTTTCTATATGGGTGTTGTTGTGGCGCCTGTGGTGGAGCTGATGGTTCCTTTTCACCCTCGGACTCCTTTGTACTAGTCATTACATAACCAATGGAGAAAAAATTGTGACATTTTTTTATCTGTTTATAGCCTTATTCATCTTGGATCTGTCGAAATTGATGTAGTGTAGATGTGAATCTTTTGATCCAAGCGGTCATTGTTGTTCATTTTTACACCTCGGGTGCGAGTTGATTCAATTATCTTCGAATAAGGGTAAGAGCAATTATTGATAGCTTATCCTATGCACATATCTACAAAATAAATAGCGCACCCTTGATGTCCATTGCCTCAACTTTATGGCCTTACATAACTCTCTATGGAACCATCTAGGTAAGCTGAAACCTAAATATACGTATTCAAATCGTCTAAATTTTTAAGTAGAGGTAACAATAATAAGGTTAGCACAATTTTAAAATTTATCTAGATATAACACCCTCCAAATAGGTGAAGAATCTATACGCATACTTAATAATTCGCTGTGAGATTTATTTATATTTTTGGATAATTCAAAATAAAATTTATTTATTCTATATAGTTTCATGCATTATCCATCAATAACAGTAGTCATATGGATATAATCAGTAGATATTTATATAGCATTCTTTAATCATTGTATATTATCAACAAGTTGAATTGTTATTAATTGACAATCTAATTATGATGGTCACATCTTGAAACATGACAGCAGGATCCCCCACAACTAGATAGAAATTGGATATTTTCAATTTTCTACTAATTATAATGTTTTCAATTCTAGTCCCTTCACGCGGGTAGCTATTGAGTGATTCTATAATTGGATTACATTTAGGCATATAAAGGGGCAATTTATTATCAATTTGTTAATATTGTATGCTCCCAATGAAATAAAAAACTCACCCAACGATAGTTTGATAATTCTCAAATAATTTATGCAACCATAGAAAAGTTATTAACATCAATAGTACCCTTTTAGGCCTATCAACTTTATTACTCCAAAAATAATTACCGATTAATTTTATATTACCATTGAATGGTGTAATTTTGGAGATGTAGTGGCCATATTCCGGTCCGGTCTCATGTATCTTTTCTTTTATTGTTTGTGTTCCATCCATAATAGAGTAATATGTGGGAGGAACCAGCAGAGAATTGAGTAAAATATTTTTAGTGGGAAAAGAAGAATTGGTTTGGAGTAAAGAATAGAAGAAACACATGATGTTATTTATGGGCATGTAAGGAGAATGGGGGGATAAATCATTTGTCTTCTACCTTTTTCTTGTCCATCATTAATGGATCTAACTCTAAGATTGGTCTTCAATAGATTGAGCAATAATCTAGGAATCAATAAAATTAAAATAGTTTATATGCATCCAAAATATATATCCACACTTATAAAATTTATTAATTAAGGATGTGTAATGATTTTTGCATATGAGATTTTTAGTTGCTAAAAATTTTAACAATTGCATGATTTATTACCAAATGTTATGATATATGGTTGTTTCTATCTCTTTTGTACATTGGCATATATTTGATTATCACCGCAAAAATCCTGTTGCTCGACGGACTATCATCGCTTGTTGACTATTAATGTATTCTCATTATTGTTTAGTATTTTAATGCACGCAATTATAATAACTTTAACGTTTACAAAACAATTAATGTATTTATGTCATCTTTTTTGAACACTGAAACTGAATGATGAAAAATATGCTAGACAAAAAGCTGTCATAGACATGTTGCATGCAATTTTATCCATGATTATGGTCATACAACTATATCATTATATGCCAACATGACATATTATGTAATTTCTTTAGAAAATTTTGTCTACCTACTCTTATAATTCATCATCCAACCCTTAAAGTTTATCCATTATGGCCTTGAATGTTTGGGTTTGAGCTTCAATCCCTAATCCAATAAAAAGAATTCCTCAATTGCTAGTTAAAAAGTAAACATATTAATGTGAAAAAGAACATTAAGAGAATTAAGCACAGCTTTTATTTCACATGTTATGGATAAGGATTATTGGTTGTTTCATTTTTATAAATAGCATTATAATTAGACGTCACGTGGCGATGGCAAAAAGAAATATAAGTAGGTGAATATTACCACTCTGAATGATAGAAATCAGTTATCTAAAATTCAATTGTGTTTTATTTGTCCGTTATAACACATAATTGTAGTTATAAATTAAAAGTTGTTAAAAGTGATGAAAATGCCGAAATCAAGTTGGTTCTATTTGCACACGTGGTTGAAAAGATAATAAACAGAAAAATAGATGAGTGGATACTTTTTCTGAATAAGATTAGTGTTGAGTTATTAGACAAGTATCAAATATACATGGCTACATAATAATTTATCAAGAGTAATTAGATGGGTGATTATCAAATAAAATATGAAATCTTATACTCAACTTTGGTTTAGAATTTCTTTACCTGCTATAATTTATTTTATTTGAAGAGATCATAATGTATATATCTTTAACACATCCTTCTCATTCAGTAAAGATAGAACAATGAGATTCATCTATAACTTTCTTTTTGATAAAGATCTGGTCAGTTGATACTTGATTGGCAAGAGCTCATCTGTGCATTAAAATTTTTTCCCTCTTGGGTTTTCGAGGCTCGATATGAGATGTGGGCAAGTTATGTCAACCTTTCCTCTTGGTTTTTATATATCGAGTATAGTATGTATACATGTTAGCCTTTCATTTTGAATTTATCAATAGAGATAATCATTGGCCCTTGGTTCATGTTAGGCACATTTGGATATGTATCTGTGAAATTCTCCTTCATACTGATGTGGTGTCTTGGATGTGATATAATTCCTGCCAAGCTTTGTAGCTCAATCTTGCAAATTCACCGCATTTCAAATTATTAGACTTGACATCACATGAAAGTGGTATGAATAAGCTTAATACTCCATAAGGCATATATATTTTTATATATTGATATATATTGAATGAAATATGATAGGATTTTGCTATAATCAAAAGTTTAAAATACTGATAACATTATTTTTTGATAAATCATACGAAAACTGAATATATCAAATGTGCAAAAATCTATACATATTTATAAATCATAGCATAATCTCTACAAATACGGAAGACATACCAAAATCAGATAAATACGTATAAATCATAAATTATATGAAAATCATACTAGTGTGGGAATGATCAAGGATCGGCGATAACCTAACCAATAAAAGATAAATGGGACATGATTATTTTCATATAGGCAAAGTTTATAAACCACTATTCACAACTCATGGGTAGGTTAAAAACATAAAATCTCTATAATCAAAATCAAACGTCACTTTTTTAGCTTATAAATAATAGATTCAACATTTGATTTACCTAACCAATAAAAGATAAATATCAAAATTTGGGACATGATTATTTTCATATAGGCAAAGTTTATAAACCACTATTCAGGACTCATGGGTAGGTTAAAGACATAAAATCCCTATAATCAAAATCGAACATCGCTTTTTTAGCTTGCAAATGATAGATTCAACATTTAATTTATTAATAATACATTATGAAATGTTATAACATATTTCATTATTTGGGTGTGTTTCTTTAAAATTCTTCTCCATTATGCAGTGGCGTTTTGATTGTGATATAATTTTTGCCGAGCTTTGTAGCTCAATCTTGCAAATTCACCGCGTTTCAAATTATTTGACTTTGGCATCACATGAGAGTGGCAGCCGGACGACGACGTTTTGTCGGGGCTCATATTGAAGGTCATAATTTCAAATTTAAATTGACAGCACGATGGAAAGGACCCAGCTTTTCATTTTCGGGACACGTATGGCTTTCATACGTTGATTACACACCGTTGATTCTCAACATATTATGGGACCTTGTTTATATTAATTGTTTATTATGAAAATTTAGCTTAGCATAGCATAGTTAACGGGCAATTGAGATTTATATTTTTTATTATTTGCTGGGTCGTGACACCCTCCTCGATCAATATGAAAACGAGAGGTTTGAATTTTGACTATCAGATTTTTGTTAGATAAAAATTGACCAATCATATATAAATATTTTCACATATAGATTAAATATATTAATAAAATTAAAGATAGAATGCAATCTTCCCGTTATTTATGTTTGATGCGTCCCTGATATTCGAATAGTAGTACAGATTAGGGAGCCACTCGATCTTCCGTTACGGGTGAAGTGGGTTTGACCTTTGTCGCTGCTAATGTGAAGCCTATGCACCATAAATTATAAACAAGATATCAGAGAATTGACAGAACTTATTTCCCAATTTATTCTCCGATACTCAAATCAGAAATATTTTCAAAAGAATAGAAAGATGTAAGAAGGATGTGAGAGAATACAATGATACACCTATATAATGGAAGTGAGAGGAGAACTGAGCTCCTGTAGAGCGCTCGATGGGGAGCAGCTTGGAAGGGTGGAGGACTAAGCTTCGATGTATCGCACTTGGTAATTGACTTATTAGGGTACACTCAATGGTAAGTGACTTTTGATGGAAAGAAAGAGCTGCATAAGGAAAGAGAGCTTGATTTTTTCTGAACTCTTGTATCTCGCTCAAAGGTGGCTTTTCATTGGGGATTACTCAATCCCTTATCCTATGAAGGGTGAGGAAATTTATAGTGCTTCGTGGAAAAGGCTCTAGTGCCAAGATTGACGACAGGTGTTCCACCAGAATTCGCCAACCATTGGGGCGTTGACAAGAGCCACTGTGTCAAATGTTATCTTGTAGCGATTATGTGACCGCGGTTGGTGATGACCGACAAGGGCCAGGATACTTCTCGCATAGGTTAGCTGGGCTGCCGTTAGTCGACAGGCACAACAATTCCCCATGATTGACCGCAATCACCATTGGCTGAAACCTATTGCGCTGGCATCTTCTGCACTACCAGACTACTATCGTTAGGTTGGGAGTGAACTTTACTGTGATTGGCTTATCCACAGAGGTCATCCCTTAACGTTGGTCCATTGGTCCTCTATGGGCCAGTTGGACAGTTCCTGGACTCTATTTTGCGTTAAGTTTTGCTAGCTAGTGAGGTAGCCGTCGGATTGGCCCTCGTCATGATTGGATTAGTCAGTGTCATGGCTGGACAATCAATGTTAATGTTAATTGTTGTAATTACTAACTATTTCACATCGGTTTGGCTTTTATAATCTTTTAATACTATGTGATGGTGTATTGTAATAATACTAAGGTTGGGGACTCAAAAATTACAACATCATTTGTAGACATTTTTTATCACAATATCTATGATGGTGGTTATAACTAATTATATAAGTAGACACTTTAAATATAAATGGGTATCCCTATATTTTGAAAAATATTGGACCAATAACCGAAAAACTCTTAAAATTTAAAAATAATTTCAAATTTAAAGGAAAAATTTCATCAATTTTGTCAACCAGGCTGCAAACCCAACATGCCACCAAACAAACATAGCGCATATTCATCTCCATCCAACTATACTATTGTAAGAAACAAATTTATCTCCTAGAATAATAGGCTTCTAAGATCTTGAAGTCTGACAACCATTATAATTTTTACAGTGAGGAGGCATTAACGTCTACCAATCTATCTATTCATCCATTAAACTTTTAATTTTGACAATTAGATAAATATAAAAATCTTTTTTACTAAGACGGCTGTAATAGAACTCTTCAAAGTCACTGTAAAGTTAGCCGCCTCTGAATTTACTTCACTATTGAAGATCCTGTTGTTATTCCTCTGAATTTAAAGTTCATAGATAACAGTACAAAACACAGCTCTTTCGAATTGATGTCTTTCCTCTTTAACCTCCCCATGCATTTGCTGAACTTCACCTCGAGCCTAAATACGTTATATACCATTTCTACCTTGTGAAAAAGCAGCTGAACAACAAATGGGAGTGGCATTGTGCAGTTTGCTAACACAAAATACGCATGGTGTCAACATCAAATTTCATCTTTGCCAAGTATACATAAACAGGCCATAAAAGAATACTTGGGCGATGCAGTGGCCATAGTTCTTTTACGTGTAGCATTTTGGATGTTTATCTGTCAGAAAAGTTGTTAGTATTGGAACGTGTTACTTATAATTTTTCGTGTTCATTATAGATTTTCACAATTTTTTACCTAATTTTCTAGACATGCATTGGCTTTCTCTCAAGCAAAATCATTCCTTGAGCCTTTCGCGATAGAACTCATGTGAATGACGCCCAAGTATGAGACTTCATAATCGTCCGCAAGAGAATCACAAGTGAGGTG
Organism: Nepenthes gracilis; assembly: GCA_033239525.1. Lineage (NCBI taxonomy): Eukaryota > Viridiplantae > Streptophyta > Magnoliopsida > Caryophyllales > Nepenthaceae > Nepenthes > Nepenthes gracilis. The sequence goes on along the minus strand of BSYO01000012.1, from coordinate 19,820,860 downwards.
ATCGAGCGAAATGGGATGCTTTAGTTGTATTCATGTGAGGCAGACCGAAGCAACCCTAGAGTAACCGATGATGATATATCCAATTTTTAGGTCAGCCATGGGAGTTCATTCTCAAATACAAGAGTGGCGCCAATAGATAAAGAAGACGAGGAACCTTTTGTCATCTGGTTGAGCACTAATTTGTAATCGGTTTCTTGTTGATCTTGGATAGAACATTTTATACTGATTGGTTTTTTTCCCTTCTTTTATTGCCCTCTTATTCGTTAATAATTCAAGTTGTTTACTTGTATAATATTATTAATTTAAGGTGTTTAGAGAGTTTATGTAGCTAGAATTAAAATATGCTAAAGATATATTTCAGATACAAAGTCCTGTCTCCTTACTTAGCTGAAAGCAGATTGCTTTCGTCTCCCATCAGATAATCCTTACTTGAAATGAGTTCTCAGCTTCAATTGCTGGTTTCAATACCAGGATGTATCTCCTTTAATGTGATAGTTCCACAGAGAATACTCTTTCTAATAAAGGTGGCCAACCCATATGCTATGCTGAAAGGCAATTTCATTATAATGGATCACTCTTAAATAGGTCTCATAGTCCATTATGTTCATATACATGACATAATAATAATAATAACAAAAAAACTTATCTTCGTTTTGTGGGTTAAAGATAAGTACAGAAACATAACTTCAATCGTAGGTTTAAAACCGTAACTACAAAACCAACCATGATATCTAAAGTCATCTTTGCCAACTACATCAGCCCAAACGGATCAAACCAATAATATGATCGAACATTATCTATTCGGCACCAAAGATCAACCCACTTGAGCTAGGTAGACTATAATCAAATATCTCTATTAAATTCTTCTAAGAGGTTGCCAATTCAACCTCTAGAATTAATGGATCTAAATATAACAATTATAAAATCTTATATTTTATCAGGTAGGGTCAATTATATTAACTCATTTTCTAAATTCTATTCAACTTAACACATCATTCCCCATAAATACAATAAAATTTAAAACTCATTTTTATTATATTCTTTTATAAATTCCTAGGTCTATTTTATATCTAACTATAACTAACTAATATTTTCTTATAAATATTTTCTTTTAACTTATGTCGACTGGTTCTAAATAAAAAGGCTAAAACAAAAGAGAGGGGAAAGGAGGAGCAAACCTTGAGAGATTATGTCCCCCCTTGGCATTAAGAAATGGTTATGGCCGTAGCTTTCTTCCTAGCCTGGTGGCGTTTGACCTTCAAAGTCAGAGTGCTTTATCCTGTTCCTGGTCGGTCTCCACAGCATAAAGATGGAAGTGACACCACAAATGTCTGCGATTGGGCAGACAAGTGATCTCCCCCATATCTTCTTTCCCTGTTTGACATTTCCTCTCTACTTTTCTTCGCACAATTCCCTCACCCCTCTTTTTATGAGAGAGGCTCTACCTTTTAAAAATTAAATCTATTTTTTTAATTTAAAATATTTATTTTTAAATAAATAATTATAATTTAATAATTAATTTTAACTAATTTTTATTTTTTAAAAAAAATAATTAAATTATAATTATTTATTTAAAAATAAATAATTTATATTAAGAAATCGAACTATCTTGATCCGCATTACCACTAGCAAAGAGCTGAGTGGCAATGAAATTTATCTCAAAAGTCAGTGTTGATAGGTCCTCATTTTCCAAACTACATGAATAAAAAAGCTTGGAAGTGACGTAACCAACCTGAAATTTCCTACGGATTCTGTGGACCGGCCAGCAGAGTCGTTTTCCTACTAAAGTTTCTTCTCCTGCAATGGTGGAATGAAACTATGAAAGCACAGAAGCCTGAAGAACAAAAAGAAAAAAGAGAATCAAAATCGTAACCAATTAATTGATAAGCCTCTGATATCATATTAAGAAGTTAATGAATTTTAATTTATAAACTTTCAGGAAAATTACCACAAAAAAAAAAAAAAATCTGTATTGTAGCAGTGCTGATGACATATATTATGCATGGCAAAAGGGCTAATTTCAAATTACAGATAAAACTATTCTTCAAGTCTTCACATTAATAATATGATATCATGGAATTATTTTGATTAAGTTTTTAATAAATTTGATTCAAGAAAACTCTATTTACTATCAGCTACTGGATGCTCAAGTCAAAATTTTTTGAAGCTGGAGTTCATATTTTCCATTTTCTCATTTTCTTTGAAGATGAAGCATGAGTTTTTAATTCGGCGGTCTCTCTTCCATCAATTTCACTTCGAATGTCCAGTTTCCGACCACCCACAAATCAAGGACTGCTGTTAAATTACAAATCAGGGACTACTGTTAAATTACATTTGATGGTATCATAGTTGAAGGATTTGTCATTATACATTGAGCAATTTAAATAGTAAAATAATTCTATTTTTTGATAAGAAATAATGAGGAATATTTTAGCCAATTAAAAAATGGTAAAAGCACCATAGAAAAAGGGAGACAAATTAGAGAATATGAAGGATAATGAGTAACAAAATATAAATGATCTTGCTAATTGTACATGCATGTTGTATGTTATTGTTGCGGGCCTTATCTCTCCTGGCCCATTAGCACATCCGGAGGGGGTGAGCCCACCGATCCAGATTTCACTTCAGCCGAACCATCCAGCTCAACCGGCCAATCTGACTAATCAGCTAGTTTGCCCCAAGCTTCCCGCCAGATTTGAGTTTCCTCCAAATTTCTAGATTATTATTAATACTATTATTTTGTTTGTTATTCTGTGTGTACATGCCTCGTGTGATAATTTGTTATTCTGTTTTCCTTTCACTTGTTTTTGGTTACTCTTTTAATGATATGGTTGTACTGCAAAAGAAGGTAAGGAAGAAATTCAGTTCAATTCCCTCCGTCTAAACTCTCTCTCTCTCTTTCTCTCTCTCCCTCTCTCTTTCACTCTTTCGGTTTCCCTCTATTCTACTATCTTCTGTTTGTTCCTGCTTCACAAATTTGCTCTCTAAATCCACTACCAGCACCGCACGCATCATTTTTGGTGCTTTCATTGAGACAATGATTGAAGGAGTCACTACATGATTGAAGGCTTTGGAAGACACCGTCATAATGCTGGCAAAAGAATTGAATGAGGTTATGGCCACCGTGCATCAGCACACTGAAGGAATGGAGTAAATCCAACAAACCCTAGCTGAACTTCTCCAGCGGACTATTATTCCCTACGCCAACCACAAATTCATCACCATCCGTCCTCCCTCCTCAACCACCTTATCAATCCCTTCCCCCACTATTACCGATGCCATCAGAGGCTTTGAATTCTGCCCATCTTCACTTACCCAAGCTCAAAATCCTCTTCTTCACGGGTGAAAACATGATTGGGTAGTTGTTCCAGATTGACAGGTTTTTCTTATACCATAACACACCATCCGAGTAGAAACTCACCATTGCCTCTTTTTACATGTCTAGCATTGCATTGTAATGGTATCAATGGATGCATGCCACCCGTCAATTGGAGACTTGGAAAGATTTCTCCCGTGCTTTGGAACTCAGGTTTTGCCCTTTGTCTTATGTAAATCACGAGGCTACCTTGTATAAATTGCGACAATCCTCCACTTTGGTCGCTTTTATGAATGACTTTGAAACTCTCTGCAACAGAACTTCTGGACTCACCCCAACCAATTTGCTTAATTGTTTCATCTCGGGTTGCGCAATGATATACGACGGGAAATGTTCCTACTGAAGCCGGATACTTTGGCCAAAGCGATTGGTATGGCTAAATTGGTGGAGGAAAAACTCGATTCGAGCAAAACTAGCTTCCCCAAACAACCGTTTCACAAACCTTCACCTCCAACCTCCAGTATAATACCTAAACTTCCTCCACAACCCACACTTCCTCCCAAATTACCTATAAAGAGATTAACCCTAGTAGAAATGGCATCGCGACAAGAACAAGGGCTCTATTACAAGTGTGATGAACGTTTTATTCCTGGACACCGTTGTAAACCCCCTCAATTTTTATGTATGCTGGTTTATGATGCGGGTGTCGCCTTATATGACAGTCCACCTTTTGAGGATGCAGCACCAATCTAAGAAATCCCAGGTGACATACCAGAAGGCATCCAGCACGTGCCTCCTGCTCAGGATTCCATTCCAACTATTCCTTTCCATACGTTAGAAGGCCATGTTGCTCCCACAGCTCTGCGGCTACAAGGGGTCCTCGGTGGACATTTTGCAGTAATCTTGATGGACAGTGGCTCCACCCACAATTTTTTGCAGACCCGATTAGCTTGGTATTAGGGCCTTACAATTGAGCCATCGCACCGCCTCAGCGTCACCTTGGGCAATGGGGATTCACTGCAGTGTGAAGGTTTGAGTACAAATGTTGTTCTCACAATGGGGAATCGCCGATTCCCAATTGATTTATATTTATTACCCATTTATGGAGCTGATGTGGTGTTGGGCATCCAGTGGCTGGCCTCCATTGGTCCAGTAATGTTTGATTATAAAGCATTGTGGATGAGTTTCAATTATAAGGGCTCTCGGCTAACTTTACATGGCATGTCTGCAGCCAAGATTGCTATCATGTCCCTCAGTCAATTATGGCATAGTGACTTTACCAATTCAGCTGTCACTTATTTTCAGCTGAAAGTGGCTTCGATCACAGATCATGCAGCAACGGACACCAGGGATGTACTCTAGACTCCCAACCATTTCCACAGCTTACTAATTCAGCACTTGCAGTAGATCTTTGCCGTCTTCTTCAATCTTTTTCCAATGTCTTTGCCATTCCCCACGGGCTGCCCACGCAGCGATTAACGGACCACCGTATTCCACTAAAACCTAATGCGTTGCCAGTGAATGTCAAACCCTACCGATATCCTTATTTCCAGAAGGAGGAAATGGACAAACTGATCAGGGATATGCTAGTAGAGGGCATTATCGACCCAGCCACAACCCCTTTTCATCTCCAGTCCTCTTGGTCAAGAAAAAAGACGGTACCTGGTGATTTTGTGTGGACTATCGCGCTCTAAATGTGATCACAGTCAAAGACCGATTCCCCATTCCTACCGTCGATGAGCTGCTTGATGAATTACGTGACGCCAGGGTGTTCTCAAAATTAGATTTGTGGGTAGGCTACCATCAGCTGAGGATCCAAGAGGCGGACGTGCATAAAAATGCCTTCCAGACTCACAATGGGCATTGTGAATTCTTGGTCATGCCCTTTGGGTTATCCAACGCACCTTCCTTCTTCCAAGCTGAAATGAATGCCATTTTCAGACCAATCCTCTAAAAATTCGTGCTCGTTTTCTTTGACGATATCTTGGCATATAGCTCTTCTTGGGAGAATCATCTCCAACACCTTACACGCATGTTGCACCTCCTTCTTGACAACTCGTTTTATGCTAAACAGTCCAAATGTGAATTTGGTCGATCTTCCATTGGCTGTCTGGGCGATATAGTCTCAGAACATAGGGTCTCCGTGGATCTGGCCAAAGTAGAGGTTGTCCAATCCTAGCCTACCCCCACGAATGTGAAGCAGCTCCGAGGATTTCTGGAACTGGCCAACTACTATAGACGGTTTGTGGCTCAATATGCTCGGACGACAGCGCCACTCACTCAACTGTTGCGCAAGAATGCATTCATCTAGAATCCACAGGCCGCAACGGCCTTTACTGCTTTCAAACGCGCCCTCACTACCATGCCGGTTTTAGCTCTACCAGATTTCACCAAACCTTTTGTTGTCAACACGGATGCTTCAGGGAATGGCGTGGGCGCTGTGCTGGTGCAAAACGGGCAACCAATAGCTTTCCTCAGTAGGCAAATAAGTCCCAAATTGCAAATATCCTCCACTTACATCAAAGAACTCTATGCTATTACAGAGACAGTAAAGAAATGGTGCCAATACCTCCTTGGTGCCAAATTTGTGATAAACACTGACCACCAGCCACTTAAAACTCTCATGACTCAGTCAGTCTACACCCCCCGAACAACAACGCTGGATCACCAAGTTGATCGGCTATGATTTCAAGATCGTTTATCATTCGGGGCGAGAAAGTGGCCCAGTTGATGCCTTGTCCAAAATTCCAGAGGGCCCCTGTTATTTTATACACTATGTTTCTAGACCGGTGGTGGCCCTATTGAGCGCTTTGTGTCAGTATTACTTCCGGCACCCAGCTTCAGCCAATTTTGTTGCCTTCCTAAAGGATAGTCCTGCAGATTTTGAACACTATGCCTTACGAGATAGATTGATACTCTACAATGATTGTATCTTCGTTCCTACCAACTCAGCTCTTCAGGAGTTGATATTGCAGGAGTACCACAACTCACCCTTGGGAGGACACACTGGGTTTCACAGAACACTGGCGAGAGAAGCTGCAAATTTCTACTGTCCGCGCATGCGGGAGGATGTCCGCCAGTTTGTATCACAATGCTCGATTTGTCAGCAAGTCAAGCCCTCCAATACCGCACCACAAGGGATGTTGCAACCATTACCAATCCCAGAAAAGATTTGGGAATCCATCTCTATGGATTTCATTACACATCTTCCTCTCTCTACTAGAAAAACTACCATCCTTGTTGTTATTAATCAGCTGTCCAAGTATGCACATTTTATCCCTCGGGCAGTAAATTCACTGTAGCAAAATTGGCTGCCATTTTTATTAAGGACATTTGTCGCCTTCATGGGTTTCCTGTCAATATTATTTCTGATCGAGACTCTGTATTCATGAGTAATTTTTGGCGAGAATTGTTCCGGACACAGGGTACAACACTATCCACCAGCAGCGCCTATCACCCACAAATGGACAGCCAAACCGAAGTAGTAAATCGATGTCTTGAGGACTACTTGCGCTATTTTACTGCTGATCAACCTGCTACCTGAAAGAAATTCTTGTTGTGAGCTGAGTGGCATTATAATACCTCCTAGCACTCTTCTATCAAAATGACACCATTCAAAGCAATTTATGGCAGATCACCCCCTACGTTACTTGACTGCATGCCCAGTAGTTCTACCATAGCATCAGTGGATGAATTACTGTTTGATCATTCCACTATTTTAGATAATCTCGGAACTAATTTACAGCAGACTCAACTGCGCATGAAGCATCAAGCGGACGCACACCGCACGGATCGAGAATTTTAAGTGAATGATTGGGTCTATGTCAAATTATAACCTTACCGTTGCTAGTTGCCGCTCCCACAAGTTAGCTAAACGGTTTTATAGGCCTTTTCGTGTTCTTGAGCGCATTGGTCCAGTGGCTTACCGCCTGCAGCTACCAAACTACTCAAAAATTCATAACGTTTTTCATATTTCCTTGCTCAAGCGGTGCCACGGAGACCCAACTGCTCACTGTGTGGCCTTACCTTCTGAAAATTTAGGCTCCCAACTAGTGGTCACTCCAGCAAGACTGCTGGGTTTCTGCAAAGTCCTTCGCTTTAGCAAATTTGTTCCTCAACTTCTGGTTCAATGGACGTCACAATCTCCCAAGGAGGCGGCGTGGGAATCAGTTGCTGATTTTAGTAGGGAATTTTCGGTTTTCAACCTTGAGAACAAGGTTATTTTCGATGAGGCTGACAATGTTGTGAGCCTTATCACTCTTGGCCCATTAGCACATCCGGTGGGGGGTGAGCCCCCCAATCCACATTTCACTTGATCGAACCATCATTTCAAAGTGCTAGTTCAACCAAGTCGCCCGGTCCGCAAGAAGACAAAGTTTCTCCAATTTCGGGATTATTATTAAAAACGTGCAAATGCCTCGTGTGATAATTTATTATTCTGTTTTCCTACCACTTGTTTTCGATTACTCTTTTAATGATATGGCTGTACTGCAAAAGAAGTTAAGGAAGAAATTCAGTTCAATTCCCTCAGTCTGAACTCTCTCTTTCTCTCTCTCTCTCTCTCCCCCTCACTCTCACTCTCTATCTCTTGGTTTCCCTCTATTCTACTGTCTTCTGTTTGTTCCTGCTTCACTGATTTTCCCTCTAAATCCATTGCTAGCACCGCACGCATCAGTTATGAATAATATTCTTCAAGATGTTATCGATTCGTCGGATTCAACAAAAGTTTGAATGAAATTGGAGGACCAGTACAAATCCAAGTTCTTGGTATCAAAGTTGCATATGAAAAAGTAATTCTATTACCTTTGATTGTCGAAATGGAAAGTTTCGAAGCACTTGAATGAGTTTTACAGGGTCTTGATACAAATGTCAACACTTAATGAGAAAATCAAGATGAAGACAAGACATTTGTGTTGTTGGCTTTATTACCAACATCGTATGAGCATATTGTAAAGTTGTATACTTCTAATACTTAACAAAAAAAGTTTTTTCATATAACAGTGTACCTATTTATAACATAGCACGTAGATTTCATCTAACTATAAGTACACATGAAACTCCTTCATTAGACACCACACTAGCCCATATTTTTTCGAAGTTAGATTCATTAGTTATAAGAAATACACAAGATATGAATGCAGTTAATAAGTTAGAACGACTTGCTAGATGCTTAATAACATTTTGTAAGATGTGTAATGTGTTTAAGCCATGATAAATAGTGGTAATTACCAACTCAAGTGTTTTGGTAATAGCAACATCTTGGTCAGTAAATATAATGGTGGGAATATTGTCACCATAGCAATGTAAGAAAGTCTGAAATAATTATGCAAAGAAATCAGTTGTTTTATGATATAACAAATTAGCATTAAACACTAACATCTATTAGTGGTGATTAAATCTAGTAAAGACATCAAAGGACGTTAAACCTTTATTCATCTCGTAAATAGTGTCAAACATGACAACATCTCTAAAATATTAATAATAGAGAACTATCTATATGTCAGTCTAAAACATATTAGTGACACAGTCATCGATATATAAATACATTTCATGAAAAAAGTCAAAATATTTTATTTTTTGTTTATGAAAATATGTTAATATCATTCATGCCTTACCGTACTACACATGTTGCTGCTGCCTAGCATGAAAGCATAACTTTTGATCTTCTACTGTATACCCAATCCATCCCCTAACACCAGCCTCCGTCATCATGAGCTTATATGTTTCAGTTGGCCCCAATTCAGTAATGTAAGGCATCTTAACAAGTCGGCTTTACCTAATTGACACCTCCCTTTTTAATATAAAAAAGTGTCTTGCTTTAAATGATTCAAATTCGTAATTATACTCTGCAATGAACTATTTGATAATAACTTTCATTGTCTCTCTAACAAGTACTACTTTTAACACTGTCTCTCTAACAAGTACTACTTTCAACATTGTCTCATATCTATGTCAGGTTTCTCACTGTTTTGTTGCATCTTTTGATCGCTTTTTATCTATTTTTACTTACCTTCTTTTGTACAACTAAACCTTTTATAAATTTTAATATCATCAATAGTAGACTTTCTTAAAAAAATTTTATATACCGAAACCCATTCTTTAAACATATTTCTTCCAAAAACTCCGTGTGTCATTCACATTATAAAATTCCATGTCAATAGATGATGTGTAATCATCTATTATCTATAAAATCTATTTGAAATTTTTTAACAATTACAAATGCACTAATCTACAATACAACAAAATACAAATTGTGAAAACATATATTCTTTGCAAATATAATTACAATGTACAGCAAATATATTTGTAGTTGATGTGTTTTTGAATCCAAATTATCAAACGAGTTAGAGAGTCACTTGATCTTCTCGGGATGGTCAAGTTGAAATAGGTCCAATCCTATTACTTCAAACCTAAATATTGCACATCACAATTAACAAATAAGAGGTCAAAGAATGATAGAAACTCACTTCCCATTATATCTTTCAACGTTTAAATTAAAAATATTTCTCAAATAGATAGAAAGGCATGAGAAATAAATGAATGATGCGTGTAATTCTTTAGTGTTTAGAACAAATATCAACAAAGACGGCTTTAAGATGGTCGACCGAGGAACATTTTTAGAAATTGATGATAAAGAGGTACCGGAGGGGTGATTGAGATGGATGAGCCCAAGATGAACGAATTAGAGAGGAGTGCATCAAGATGAGGAGTAGAAGAGATGGAGGGTTGGGCTCCAAAAATGCCCAAGAAGATGGAGGATTGGGTTGAGTGCATTACGAGGGGTGGCTTAGAAATGTAGTATTGGGCTTGGAGTGCGGAGAAGGGGGCGGTTTAGAGAGATTGAGGGCTAAGTTCTTGAATTGACCCGAAAAACGCTTAGAGATGGAGGATTTAGGGAAGTTACCCAATTGGGGCGCAAATAAAAATCGAAAGTTAAACTCCATGCACGTATCTGATTTTACTTAGAGATGGAGGAACAATTTCAACGACCGTTGAGGGAGCTTAGAGATGGGGGCTGATCTCCACTAAATGCGAAGAATAATTAGGACGATTTTTTAGAGGGAGAGGCCAATGAATAAAGGGTTGAATCTATGCAAGTAGGTGGCTTAACCGGAGGAGGAAAAGATTCCCGAGAAAGGGTCAGCTGCTGCAGAGGAGAAAGGGAGTCGAGTGTCAACTACTGTAGAGGAGAAAAAGAGAGGAGCACCGGCTGTGAGAAAGAGAGAGTACGGTTTCAAATTTTTGACCTAATTTTCAAGTTTAAGATAGGTAAACACCAATCGTTAGATTAGCATGACATGGACAGTTGATATTAAATCGAGACTGTTTTAATATCAACTATTGCATGAAATTTTTAATCCAACGGCTGGTGTTCTATTTTAAAGGAAATAAGCCCAGGACGTTGCATGAGATCCGACAGCTTCCGATGGTAAAAATCACCTTCAATGACAAAGCACCTTCTGATCCCAAGGAAAGAGTTGGATGAAGAACATATAATTCAAAAGACAAGTGAATATTGACATAATATTCTAGGCCTAAGAAAAGAGGGACAATCATAGACTTAAGAAGAAAATAATTGTTATTTATATCAACATTCCTCCTCAAACCAAAAAGGCCAAATTCAGTGTGATTGTGTAGAGATCATCTTAAGTTTGAAAACTAAGCCAATAAATCAATTGGTAGAGTGAAACTTAGTGAAGATACCAATTGTTTGATCTGTGGACGATATATAATACGGCTATGTGCTCCCATGCCTAATTATTGGTGAATAAAATGACAATTTTATGTGTTTAGTATGCTCATTAAAAAATCATTGTCAACAACTTAAATGATATATTGATTGTCATAGTGTAAATACTTCACAGGAAAGTTCGAAGAGCAATGGAGCAAGAGTAATTTAGTAGCAGTGCCAGCCTATGATATTCTATCTCAGTAGTGGACCAAGCAACCATGCCTTGTTTTTTGTACTATACCAAGTCATGAAAAAGGAGTCTAAGAAGAAACAATAGCCAATAGTAAGGTATTGAGTTGTGGGATTACTAGTCAATTAGTATCAGGAATATATATATATATAATTATAGGGAATAATGCATAAAGAAATGAAGCTTATGAAATAGTGATCATTTCACACATCAAAAGATTTGAAAGACAAAAGCATGATGTATAGGTGGAGAGACTGCCATAAATTCACTAGCATTGTGAACTACGTAGGTAACGTCAAGACATGTAACAATAAGATAAACAAAATTGTCAATAAGTTGTCAATATTGTGTGGCATTAATAAAAAGTGTACAATTATATAGAGTAAGACAAATAGTAGGTTCCAATAAGATCAAAACGGTCTTCATTTTAGTCAAAGCCTTAAGTAGAAAAAAAATTAGAAATATGTGTTGGGGTTAGTCACACCATTGGTGTTTTCAATAAATGAGTCTTATCAGGAGGTTTTGGAGAGAAACGCCTGGCCCAAACTCATAGTGATGCGCTCTCCTCATTAAGAATGTCGGAGAATAATTTCATGAGGTTTTCACATTGGAGAAGTAAAAAATTCACCTTTGAGGGGAGCGCAAAGTCGCCGCCGGCCAAAGGTAGGCTAAGGATGACAGATTTCCGCAAACATCGTGATCAATGATGACCGGTAAGAAGGCAAATGGCTACAAGGTCGGAAGGCCCATGTGAAAAATTTGTTGCCAAAATGAAAGTTTAGCCATTTTGAAAAAAAGTAAAATGCCTAATTTGCAAGGTCCAAGAGCAAAAAGTTGACCCGAATGCAATTTGGTGATTTGCCCTATAAAAACAATGCGGAATGCCATAGGTTTGGCATGAAACTCTTTGAGGTTGCCTTAATGGTATGAAAAAATTAACGGAGTTTATTAGTAGACCTCAAGAGAAAAAAGTTGGTGGGCAAAAGGCTGCGGAGTTGCATTTATCCACATTATATCATCTTTGGGCATGTGTATGAGAAAGGCCAATTTCCAATGTGAAAAGGAGAGGAGTGCACCATTAGAAAGAAGAGAGAAAACAAAGAGTGAAACGAGAAGTGTTTTTTTGTTTAGAGGATTTTCTTTTTATTTCGGGTGTGTGGCGGATGCTCCATCTCCTTGGGTTTATCACTAATTTTTCATATAGTGGATTTTATGAGTGATTTTTCCTTTGGTTTTGTGAAATAAAATCAAGTGCTTCTTCTTCCTCTTCAACAAATGTATGAGCTCTCCAAAAGGCCTTTGCCCTAAACAAGTGGAATCGAGACAATAAAGTCTCTTCTAATACCAACAAGTGGTATCAAAGAGATGGAAGGCTTGGACTACTAACAAGAATGTGCCGTTTAGTGTAAAGTAGATGCAAAATAACTTCAATTGGTAGAAAAGGGCGAGAATATTTGAGCCAAAATGACATAGTAAAAGCTCTTGAAAAAGCGAGAAGGGGAGAGAATAGTGGCAAGATAAGAGGATCTTGCCAATTGTACTATTAAGTGTGTTTCTACAACACACTTGAGAGGTCCTTGCCTTGCGGATGAAGGTTTGAGAGAAATTTTGGTAGAAGTTTAAATCCTTAACAATTAGTGCATATGAAGTAGTGTTATCAGAAAAGAGAAGCACTTGGGTTTAATAACTGCCATGCAGATGTCCACCTTGATAAAGAGATAAGGAGGAAGACAAAGCGTTGGTGTTGCCGACATCCTTTTTAAGATTGACCGATTGTTGTCGGCGCCAAAAGGAAAGATTTAGGTCATAACTTTCCTTTTGAATCAAGAAGAAAGGCTAAAAACTCTTGGCCAAATCTACTTGTGGCGACCAGTAGTCGGGAATGAGGAAAATCGATGGAACGAGACGGAGGTGGCAAAATGGAGATGAGCAACAACCAGAATAAGTTTGAAAGGAGGAATTGCTTCTTTTGTGGCAAGAAAGGTTATATAAAGAAGGACTGTCCGTAGAGAAAGTAGGACAAGGAGGACAGAAGCGATTGTCATGAGAAAATGGATCATCCTGATGATTAAGAGGCTATAGCTTTCTATGGAGACCTAGTTGTCCACGCTTAAGAAGGGAAATAGAGCCCGGCCAAGGAGACGACCGTGAGTGATAGACAGTGGGGCCTCACAGTCGAGGAAGTCCCACTTCAAAGTTATTTGAATGTGGAAGACAGTACTAATGGCTCGTCATGGTTGTTGACATAGGGATGAATGGATTTATGCCAATAGGCGTATTTATCCGAGATTGAAATGATTTCAACGGAAAACTTGATGAGGAAAGTCAGACAACATTTCGTTAGTGGAAGCAAAGATAACTTAGTGATCACTAGAGGAAGTAGGATATCAGGGCAATATCTGATGAAGGCCTACATTTCCAAATGAAATGCCAATGTGACCAAATGGGGGCATTGATTAAGGTGACAGGAGGGGACGGCCAAGGTGGAGTGTAAGGAGAATGATAAGTCCACGGTAAAGGAGTTGAAAGGGAGTGGGATTACTCCAAACTCAGTGGAGCGGAGAAATGTGTCATTCAAGCTTGCGGAGGTTAACATTAAAGTTCCAATTGAGGGGAAGCTGCCGGAAGGTAGGAGATGACGATCGTCGGAGAATGGCGAAGGTTTCCCACAAGGTCGTGAGGAAAAGTTTGTTTGGGTTAGTCACTCCCTTGTGGGTGACTCAATAAACAAGTCTTGTCATCGGAGGTTTTGTGGAAAACAAATGACGGAGTTTATTTGGCGAAGAGCAAAACCAAAAAACAGTTTCTGATCAATGGGAAGTTAATCAGCGGAAAATTAAAGACGGTCAATGTAGAGGTTGACTGGTGGAGAGCATTTTCGGAAGATCTCCTTTAGGAGAGCCGATTAGTCGGCCCTGCTAATATAGGCGGAAAGGAGTGGCACGGCTGAGGGGATGCTCATTTTGCGGCGACATTTGCCAGAGGAAAAGTGGCCGATCAACTTATTGATGCCAAGAAGAGTGCGAGACTTTAAATAATTGGTATTTAAAAAAGGTTGACTCGCAATATGAAGGCAAAATGGGCAGATTTACCGATTGGCCAAAATGAAAGATTTAGCCATTTGGAAGAAAGCAAAATGTCCAAGTTTAATTTTGCAAAATGGAGAAAAATGAAAGTCCATCACTTAAGAACCCCAAAATGAAATATTAAGGTTTTGGAGTGGTTGGAGAATGTTTTCTTCTTTACTAGTATGAAAACACCGGAGAGAGATTTTTCTTTATTATTCTTGTGGAAAGTATCGGGCATTAGAGTTGGTGGACTAAGATTAGTGGATAGTTGGCTCGCATTTATCTCACACAACCTATCTATTGGTTGAAGGTCTCAAAAAGACATATTATTGGATATGCGTACATTGCATCATGTGTATGAGAGAGGCTAAGTGTGCGAGATCCAAAAGTGAAAAAGTGAGAGGAGTGCACCACCAGTGAGAAAGAAGAGAGAAAAATAGAGAGTAAAAACGGAGAAGTATTTTCTTCTTTACATTGGAGAGATTTTTTCTTTATTATTCTCGGGTGTGTAGCGGATACTCCATCTCAGGGGTTTATAACTAGTTTATGACATGGTAGACTTGCAGTAGATTTTGTATCCCGTGATTTTTTCTTTCGGTTCAAGGGCTTTCCATATAAAACTTGTGTGTGCTTCTTCTTCCTCTTCTCTTTCACTATGTGTAACGTTGCGTCATTCTGTCTGACCGGTCTTTTATCCCAACAATATGCTTTACTTGAGAAAGAAAATATCCATCATATCTAGGGGATACTTACAAGACCAAAAAAATAGGTAAGAGTGTCAAGATTTTTCATTTCCATTTGATTACTCAAAAAATGCCTAAAAATCAGGGTAACTGTAATATTATCATTCATAATAATCATATCATTAATATAAAATAGTGAATAAATGGTACTAGCTTCCATTTTTTAAGTTGATACATCATAATCATGAGGACTAGATATAAATCTCACTTGATAACTGGCTAAGCTAAATTTGTCAAACCAATCTCTTGATACTTGCTGAAACTCATATACAGTCCTACAAAGATAACAAACTTTATGAGGAGGATGATTATATCCTACCAGGGGGTGCTTGTATACTTCTACAAGATCACTATTAGAAAATATATTCTTAGTATTCATTTGAAAGATTTTCCATTTGTGAATAGCAGCAATAACAATTAAGAATCACATAGAAGTTAGTCAGGCCAATAGAGCCAAGGTCTTCTCTAATCAATTACATACTCTTGAGTAAGGCTCTTGGTAACAAGGCAAACCTTTTAGCATTCGATAGAGCTTTAGAATTATTCTTGGAGACTCACTCCCTACAACACATTTTTCAAGTGACAAATCAATCAAATTCCATGTTCAATTTTTTTTTTCAAGGGCTTGCATTTTTACAAACTAGCTTTTGTATAAGTGATAGGTTTGGAAAAATTACAATAATATTTACATAATTGTATAGGAGGTTTTCCTACCAAAATGGAGCAATGAATAGCCGGGTTGTCAAAAGTGGAGCCTATTATTGGGAGCGAACTGCTTATTTAAATTGTGATGAAAGAATCAACTACACATGATAAGTACACAATAATTACAAACAGTAAAGTAAGACGCGATCTTTATATGAAAAACTCTCTTTAGAATAAGAGAAAAAAATCACATGACGTTTTATCCATAAATATTTTTACTATACAATATTTTCGTTATACAAACCCCAAATATAAGGTCACAATACCTTATTTCGAACAAATATAAACAATAGAGAATATAAGAAAGAGAAGAAAAAAATTCGGTAAACATTTTTCTCAATTTTAAAAATAATGTACATAAGGTTAATGGAGATTGAAATATGATTCGAAATTCAACCGAATGCACAAATCTTTTTTTCTCTTTCTCTTTTTTTTCTCTCACAAACGGCGCTCTGAATACATGTATATTTTTCCTAAAATGTGTTGGTGTGTTTTTATTCTGCGAGCTGCATTCAAGTGCTCGTCAAGCGCATCTCAAGCGCGGATGCCTTTAGAAATGGTGCTCAAGCACGATGCTTCTAGAATTGGCACCTCTTAGGCGCACCTTGAGCACTATACTTCTTGAATTGACCCCTCAGGCCTTCGTTGTGCATGCTCCTTATCTGTACCACCAATTGGTACGCCAAATAAATATGAACTCACACGAAAATGACCCATAACCCAACACCTATTGTGGTGTAGAACAATCACACTGATCGATGCCGTTGTGGACAGGATAACAAGATTTTCATCAAAATCAGAAGAATAATTAGGAGAAGGATTTTTATTAGAAATAAATTCGACAATAAATAAAGGGTTGTATCTATGAAGATTTTATAAGAGTTTATGGAAACCAAGAGAGGGTGGACAAATCAATCAACCTCTTGTACAAGGAAATGATAAGAAATACAAGGATGAATCGAAATTAGGTCATAGCACTGATATCTCTTATATTTAATATCATACTCTAGGAAACAACACAAGTGGGCATGGGTTTCAGGTTTATTTCTTTAATGGCGTTGGAGAGTATCAAAACAAGCACACCCCCAAAACTTGACAAAACCATACTTAGATTATTTTCCAAAAAGATATATGTAAGGGATTTATTCTAGAAATAACATACCGGACTTGATTGATGGCATAGATTAAAGTAAGAGCAACTATTACTTGGAATTCTTCAAGATGAGCTGTAGAAATGAAGGAATCTGACAATGATGATGATATGACCATATTTTCTTTTATTACGAAAATTTTGTTAAGAAGTATCAGGCAAGGATTCCTGGAAAATGGTACTATGTTTTATTGGAGTGCTAATGAAGGATGATTCACATTATTTCTTAGCACTGTTAGATCCGAATATCTTAATTTATTTTGCAAATTGATTGAAGATAATGTCAAAAGTTGTAATAGATTCAAGATAAATCAATATATGATAAGAAAATCACCCACAAAGACAATGAAGTACTTCCAACCCTCTAAGTGTTGGGGTTCGAACAACTCGGATTCATCCAATCTAGTGCAACGGAAAATCGGAACCCCCCGTCATCGTCAACCACCATTAATGTGAGTAAAGAAATAAAAGAGATGCACAATATTTTTAACATGAAAATTTCTTCTCAACTAAGAGAAAAAAATCACTGGACAAATTTTAAAAATATTTTATTATATAAAATGTGGTTACAAAAACCTCAAGACAAAATATAACAACGCACCCTGACTACACAAGCCCCCGAAGAACAAATAATAAGAAAAATCTCTCCAAAATAAGTAATGAAACTCTTTTCAACCTTAACTCTCTATTTTTCTCCTCTCTTTCTTCTCATTGTGGTGCTCTCTACTTACAAACATTTTACAAGTGTGGTGAAACGGCAACGATCGCCGTTTCACCCCCACACACATGCAGCCTTGCGCACAACGCCCTCTAGTGATTATTCACACACATTGGTACTACCACACCATTGGTGTTTTTCCACACTTATCTTAAAACTCCTGGTGCTCTTATATTATATAAACGTCCTGGCTCCAAATCCTCATCTGCTCAACTAGCCGATCTTGCAAATAATTCATGCCACGTTTTCACTAGTTTTTGAGCTTCCTGCAGGCCCATACCCTGCACATTAGTTGCACATGCTCTGATCAGACGGCGCAAACTCTGCACTATTCAGAAGGCATGCTTTGCAAAAGCCCGCCACCAACTCTTTACTACCGGCTATCCGCAATGTCAGCTTTCCACAGTATCCTCGGCCCTTACTGCGCTCAAATCCTCGGACCTTTGTGCCCTTTGCCATCCAAGAGTCCTCAACCGCCCAACACCATGCGCGCCTTCAACAACTTGACTCCTTGGCCGGTTAATGAGTTGACCGGCCATTTGCCCCAAAAGAGCTTCCGCGCCTTCTTCCTCTTTGCCTCCTTAGGCCGGTAAACTCTTTGACCGGCCATTTGCCCAAAGAAGTCTGGCCATCTTCCACTTTGCTTCCTTGGCCGTTCAACACGTTAACCGACTAATTGCCACTTTGGTCAGTCAACACGTTAATCGGTACTTTTCATCAAAGGCTTCCTTGCTTCATCTGCCTTCTTGGTTCTTTGGCCACTTTGGTCGATCAACTCATTGATTGGCCAATTTACCTCAAGGCTTCCGTTCGCACCTTTAGCCGGTTAACTCTGTTAACCGGAATCCACAACCAGCCATTTTCCTTTCGCCGGTCAACCGAGTTGACCGGAATCCTTAGCCAATCAACCTTCGTTGACCGGCACTTTGCCTTGTCTAGCACTTTGCCTTATCCACCAAGTCTTCTCCGGATTTTCAACAAATGCACTCTATTATTTGCTCTCCAAAAATCCACCAATGATAAACCTATTTGTTAAGTTACCCACAATGACTAGACATACAATTAAATGCTTCACTACTAACAAAATTTTGAAAAAGTAGATGATAAAAGTTGAATTTTGACGGTGGAGACATGAATAAGACCAAAATGACATAACTAAATAGATTTGTAAGGTTAAGGGTAATAGAAGTAGCGGAAGATGATTGAAGATGAAGTGTATCTACCTCAAAGAGGTGTCTTGCCTTGCAGCTTGTTCCAACAAGTTAATCTAACAAGGAATATGTGATGATTGTATAAGTATCAGAAATTGAT
The DNA here is from genome assembly GCA_033239525.1 of Nepenthes gracilis. Lineage (NCBI taxonomy): Eukaryota > Viridiplantae > Streptophyta > Magnoliopsida > Caryophyllales > Nepenthaceae > Nepenthes > Nepenthes gracilis. Next base: position 19,801,927 of record BSYO01000012.1, on the reverse strand, counting down.
AGCCAGAGTGTGGAAATGGAACCAATGTAACTATCATGCATGTGTAACACATTAGCAATATGGATAATAAATGCATGGGATACAATAATTTTTACTAATAATTTAAGATTGATTTAGAGGTCGTATGATTAAAGTAAGCAGAATCAATTATCTGAGAAGTGTTACTTAAAAATGATAGACAAAGCATGTATAGTGATAAAAACCTATAAAAGATAGGACCTAATTAACAATTGCCTCAAGATCATTACAAAAGACAGTCGAAGGCTTAGAGACATATTTTGATGCCATTGATTTAGCCTCAGCCTCATTTGAAGTAGCATTATAGAAAGAGGTTCACCCTATTTCTAAGATTGACGTTTCTTCTTGGGAAAGTTGTAATTGAGATACCATGGTGCATGATATCAATTGCAACTGCAAATACAATCATCCAAACCTAGTTGTCCTAAGTTTAAGAACTTTAACTAGAGTGCTGAGAGGACGGTGCTGTAAGACCATGTCTGTTTGATGTGTTCTTAATACAAAGTTTTGTTTTTTTAAAAATAAATTTAATAAAGTCATTATCTAGAAAACGATGATAATGATTGTAGCGGATTCAAAGTTAATGCCAATAATCATAAGAAATTAGAGTAGACAAAGATCATTACGATATTCAACTAACTTTTAGAGCTTAGTGTAAATTGATCTGTTAGTATAAATTGATCCCATAGATAACTTATTTGATAGCATAGGTCACTTATAAATTGACCAGATTATTTTCCCTTATCGTTGAAAATGCAAATAATTTGGCATTGATTTGGAAAATCCGCAAAAGAATAGAAATACCATACTTCTTTGTCAGCTTCAAAGCATCCAAATGAAATGTTGATAGAAGGGATAGAAGTTTTATCAAACTAAGCTATGATCCCATGATTTGTGTTTTCCCAATGTCAATAAAATTAGCATCCCTCGTTTTCACGGCTGACGCTCGCAGGTTACACAATGCCACAATTTTTATCCTCTGACAAAGCTACTTAATTTCCATGGGTTGAAATATATCAGTTTTTGGTCGAAAATAAGCTAGGATGGGGTTTACGAGTGCCTGGGCTGAGGCGTGTCTGGGACGAAAAATAAAAATTAAAAACAAAACTAGGCCGAGTGTTTGGGCTGTGGAAGGAAAGGAAACACTCGCGTGTGCTTGGGCCGACAGCTGACGCGTTTCTAGGCGGAAAGGAGCACTGAGCTGTGCGGGTCTGGCTGAGAACAAAAGCCAGACTGAATATGGGTTTCTACCTACTAATACAAATACTAATAGAAGATTAATTTAATTACTTTTAATTATAATTATTTATTTAATATAAACAAATAAGATTAATATATTTTTAATGACCATATTAAGAAGGTTTATAATAACTAATAATAACGACAACTATATTAGAAATAGATTTATTATAACATTTAATTTTATAATTGAAAAGGAAAAATGAAAGTCCATCACTTAAGAACCTCAAAACTGACTACAGTTATCAACTGATCACAATTAATTGAGGCCAACTGAAAATTGTCTCTTAAGTGACTCTTTCACATTAAAAAAAAGGAAAGAAAATTAATACAAGATCGATAAAATCTTGGAGTGGACAGGAACACAATCAAATCTACTTAGTTGGTGGCCTTGGGTAATAGATCTACATTGGGAGGACTAAACAAGATAAGTTGCTCTCGAATGTTCACAGAAGACCAAACAATATTATGATAAAGCTTAAAAGTGGCAAAAAATCAATTTTGGATTGGATGGGCGACATTAGTTTCCAAGGCATGGAACCTCAGACCAAAGTGAGTTCCGTCAAAGAATAAGCGCTGAGAAGAAGTCTATGATGTGATGCTTTGATCCCTAACAAGCTAATTAGAGAGGTTAAAAATGTGTCTAGTCAATAGAAATTGAATACAAAACTTCGTCCAATGTTTTATCCCTCAAGGCTAAGTAAAAACTCATACATTAAATGGGAGAACACACAGAATTTTTAACTCAAATTCAATTGTCAAAAGGACAAAAAGAGATTTATCTTAAGTTCGTTCCATTGTCTTATTTTTGTCAATTAGGGCACTCCCTTCACCACTCTCATGGGGATGGTCTCCAGTCATAACCATTCAAGCTATTTCCTTTGCTCTTTTTTTTTTATTATTTTTTGATATAGAATTGGCTAATGAGCAACTGACCATCTAATTCTACTCTTGAAGCAAGAGAGAAAAGATGGGCAAGTGACTTTAGAGTTCTATTAATTTCAAATGCTAAAATTAAAAATTTTTAAAAAGACGTGTATATTCAAATTAAACTTTATCTTAATGATCACGTACATTTAAACAACCATATTTGTTTAAATAATCCCAATGGTTCAAACATTTTTCCTTTTATTTTAAAATATTCAATAAATTCTGACACAAAAAGGACATTATTTGTGATTGTTTGATTAGAACTCAAGGCCTATGCTGAAAAGAAAATTAGTTTAGTAAAGCAAACCAAATGCGAAAGTGCTTATAATTTAGTTATGTTCAAGACGTGATCATAGGTTAAAACCCCCACAACCAAATAGACTAGTTTAAATTGTGGTAGCCAATAATAGTGTAGATGAATTAATAATGAAAATTAAGTGAACATCATTATTAACTAAATAATTCAATCGAGCATTAAAGAAACTAGATGATTATGAAGTAAAGAGGTTTTCTCAATTTCCCCTTATTCTACCGTCTTGATTTTGACAGGGTGGGGATAGTTTACGTTGGACTGGAGTAGTAGCTTGTTTAGACTGGGGTAGCCAACAGTGTAGATGAATCGGTAAGGAAAATTATGAACACCATTACTAACTAAATAATTCAATTGAGCATTAAAGAAACTAGATGATTATGAAGTAAAGATGTTACCTCAATTTCCCATTTTTCTATCTTCTTGATTTTGACAGGGTGGGGATAGTCTAGGTTGCACAGGAGCAGTAGCTTGCTGGAATGCAACAGTGGGAGATATTCTGCAGCTCCTCCTCTGATACTTCAGCACAAGTTCATTAGAAAACCAATCCAGCTTCTTGGAATTGCTCTTCTCGCTTATCCTCTTGCCACCAAAGAGCACTGATACAACATTCTTCTGCTTCAGCATTTTCTCAGCTACTCCTACCAGCATTTTCTCACATTACCGGGACTTGGGTCTGTATCCACATTCCGAACACACCATCAAAAGCTCGAGCCATTAGCCTATCAATATATCCCAGAGTCCAGAAGTTAAAATTTTGTGTTTGTACGGAAAACCACCATTGACAATTGAAATGATTTGCACTGTCAGAATCTGAGAACCTAGCAAACGTTGTGCGGTAATTTTTTGTTGTCTTTCCAGCAAAATTAACACCAATTAATGCTTAGCAATAACCATGATGAGCAATTAATAATTTCTAATGAATTCTATGCTCCCTTAATCTATCCATTCACTGCACTGCTTTCGATTATTTGATATGGGTTCAATCTTGGAAACTATTCCATATACCAAAGCCGACTAAAACAAAAATCTGTGTGACCATCCTTCACAAATAGATGTAAGCTGGATAGGCCAGTGGAGTCGAATTGAGGAAGTTTACATCAACAGAAGATACTTGGACCACCAGCTATGGATTGCTACTACTGGTATGATGTGCCAGTAGCTTAAGATTCGAACCCATTATTACTCCGTAGCAGTAGAACACTACTGTCATGGACCACATTACTTCCAGGCATTAAAATGAGTTGTGCTCGTGGTTGATAACCAAAACCTAAAATGAATTAACATTCAACTCTGATCTTTGGGCGTCAGAAGATGAGATTGTTAATTGGAGCACTCAATCAAAGTTTAGGCTTTTGCTAATGGAAGATCCCCAACATTGTGGTGGCGGGAAAATAGTGAGATCCCAGATCACATATTAGTTCATAGACAGCAAGGACTGTTTATGATGAGGGGCCCAGAATTACGAAAGATACATGCCTTGATCAGAGAATGACATGTCCCAATATACTAGACAAAATCAGAATGAAATGTCACCAAGCCCAACAAACATAGGGTGAGCAATGATATTAAGATTTGCATATATTGAATCTTCCTAAACGTGATATTTGAGTCTAATATACTGGACTACTAATCTTAATCATCAAGACCAGCAAACAATTCAGACCTCATTTCAGAATATAGTGAGCTCAAACTTTAAGATTATCTAAAGATCATCTAAATCGAATTGTCACTATCTTATAAACCTTTTTCTATTGTCTAGGAAAGTTGGTCATAGTGAAATTGAACATGAAGTGGTAAGGGTATTGCCACTGCCAAATGTACCAAACACACTCTATAGCCCTAATCTTTTTTCTTCATCTTTTCCCAATTTTTAAGTGATCAACTCGATGAATTTCAAAGATATACCTATCAAACTCAAAACACAACCTATCAAGGAAAGCACATTGCAGAGTAGCTGAATAAATAAGATAATTTTAAAGATAGAGAAATGGTTAATAGTATGTTGATACTTGGATTAGAACATACATGTTACTACAGCAATAACCAAAGGTCATGGCAACAGCCTGGTCCACCGTGTCGGAGTGACCATCACCGGCGATATGAGGCCGAGGTCCAGCCCATTGGTTCGCCTTCCAACCTCTCACCTGCTCATATCCATAGCTACCTTCTAGATGCTGACTCATTCCCAGTGAAAGTACTAAAATATCCTCCACCCCTCGAACCAGGAACTCCTTGTCGTGCATCACCTGCATAATTGCTGCCGCCGTCGGATTGCTCATTGCCCTTCCGCGGTTGATCGTCACGCACTTGGTCGCACCGTCCGTCGACAGCATATTCACAGGCTCGGAGACCCCCAGTTCGGCTGACATGACGCGGGAAACCTCGCAAAGCCTCAAATCAAAGTTGTCCGTTCCTGGCTCATCCGCTCGTGCGCCCGCTGGTGAGAACAAAAACGGCGCCGTGCTGGACATGTCGTAGCACGCTATTTGAACCGGCTTCATTGTGTCGTTCAACGTCAAACTCCGCCCGCTTTTGGTGAACACCTCCTTCATCAGCTCCTCCAACCCCGCCGTCGTTGTTCCGATCGAACCACCTCTCTTCAATATGCGCTTCAGAATCACGGCGCCGCCGCCTGAACCGGACCGGTAAATCTTCTTCCCTTGCTCGGCCAGGAAACGCCAGGTGTCTTCGGCTCTGAATATCGGACGGCTATTGTCATTGGTCGCGAAGAGCGTTGCCGTGAAGATTCCTCCGATGCCAGTCCCGGTGGCAACATCGAAATAATCAGTGATCCTGGCGTCGGAAGTGCCGGATTTTTCTTTCAGCGCGTGGTCGAGGTACGCCAAGGCCATGCCGGTCAAGATGTTCCGCATGTCACTACCATCTAGGCTAAGAATGCAGACTTTTCCGCGCTGATTCTTGATTGAATTGACGCTGTTGTCTGGAGAGGGCGTGCTCATTAGAAGCGTCGCCGAAGGCGTGAACTCGATGTTAGGGTAGAAACATGGAGAAATTTGTTTGGGAAGCCATACCTTATAGTCGTCGTAGCCGAAGAGGAACTTTCTCTCGAGGATTGAGAAGATCTCGTAGCTAAGTTTATTAGTGTCGATGCTTGTTTCTGGCATTTCTGGAGTATTGCAAGGCAACGCCATTTTATTACACCAGTGTACTTCGTCGCTTGTTACCGCTGCTAACTCTCTTTGCGATTAGTCCATTCTTATCAGGAACTATGTGGCGAAAAATATAAAAAATATACCGTTGCAGTTGCTTCAAAATTAATCATTCCACAATCAGAAGCACATCCAAAATTCTCTTCCAAATTAAAGTCGAAAAGCTTGCAATTTCTATCACCTAACAGCAACAATCAACAGTTGAAGACAACATGCCCTATATGCGTTGTAAACAAAGCTTTCAATAGATCAAATCGTTTTCCGAATTAAGAAAGCAAATCTTTTAACACAGAATTCTGGTATCAGCATTGGTGACATTCAGCCAAAAAAAAAAAACATCATTCAATATCAGAGAAAGGAAATCTTGATTAGAAGATTCCAAATCACCTCTCTATCTCTCACCTTCTCTCTGTCTCCCCCAGTTGGCTTTTAGAAGGGGGATGCCTATGCTAATGAATGTTTATCAAAAGTTTAAACAGTAAGAGGAGCAGCGAAGGATGATATCAATGCAAATACGAAGATTAGCAATGCTCAAAGGCCATATCTGCAATCTTTTCATGGCAATTTTTCTTATAATAGAGAGAGAGAGAGAGAGAGAGATAAAGTCACTGTATATTTTTAATTATATTTTTCATTCCGTTAGTCTATATCACTGATCAACGGTCTAATTCCGTGCCCCGAAAAAATATGAAAAACAACAATTTGATATTGCATGTACCTTAAATTTGAATTATAATCGGCGAAGAATTTAGATTAAATTATTAATTTTTTAATTTAATTTATATATATTATAATATTAAATAAAAATTTAAAGATATAAAATTCACTTTCTAATATATTTTTTAATATTTAAATTATTTATTTTTTTAAAAAAATTAAATAAATGTAAGATAATGAGAATATAATAATAATAATAATAGACTCTATTTTGTAATTTGTAGATAATCAAGAAAAAAAATAACTAAAGTTTTATACTTATTTGACCTTTAGTTATATTTTTAAGAAAAATAAACATATTTATAATTATGTTATAAGTTAATAGCAATATCTGAATAATAATAATTAATCACAATCTGAATAATTATATTAATTTAAAAATAATCAATTTAATTATCTAACATACTCTAAGTATGAGATTTTCTAGAGATAATTAATCTAATGATAATGACAAACGATTGGTTTTAACTATAAATTCTTTACCTAGGTTAATTGTAGCTGTATTACTCGCTTGTGATACATTTTTTGAATCCGAATTATTATACAAATTAGAGAATCGGGTGAAACCTTTGATTGATATGAGAGTATGTGGGTCTAGTTTTTGCCGTTGGCAATCCAAACCTACAGACTGCAACAATTTAACGAGAGATTAAATATATACATGACTCAATCCCCAGATATATTTTTTAATATTTAAATTAATAATATTTATCTAAAAAATAAAAAAAATATAAAAAAATAAATTAAATAAAAGTGGATAAATATTGAGTCTCAGTGAGGGTGGAGGATTAGGCTTCATTTTGAAAGTACTCGTTATAGGTCTTTGTATGTAAGAATGTGACCTATCCCCAATTTTGATTAAGAATCTATATTTATAGCTAGAGTCTTGATTGATCAGTTTGAAACCATCACCTGTAATAAAAGGTATTATATTACCTTAAATGTCAATCATTACTATAACACTTCGGTATTTCGACTCGGGTGATTTTGGTTATCAACTTAATATTAGTAATAAATGATATTATTATTAATATAAATAATAATTATTATTATTATAAATGGAAATAATAATAAATGTTAATGGATAATATGATTAATAATATTATTAAATAATATTATAATAAAATATTAATAACATTTGAATAATAAGTAATAAATATAATTATATTAAATATCATAATAAATAATAATTATCATAATAAAACCTATTAAATATGATAATAAAATTAATATTTAGCTTTCTCTTTTTGCCCTTTTATTTCCATCTCTTGGTCTCTTTCTCAATCTCTCAAACCTTCTTCGTTTTCTCTTCTACCCTTTCCTCTACCTTTCCTCTCTTCCTTTTGCCGCTACTCCTGAAAATTAAAGGGTTAAAAAACGTTGTTAAATTTATATTCAACAACTAGCATGCATCATTATATAAAATCAGGGGGGCTACGATGCGTGCAGCTCCTTCGACACTGTACATCCAACGGCCCATATTTAATATAAAAAATATTTATTTTATTATTATTATTATTATTATTTAAAAAAAATAAATAAGAAAAACATTTTTTATTTTTTTATTGTTTATTTTTTCAAAAATAGGGCCGTTGGATTTTGCATCCAACGGCCCCTTTTCTCGTTGTAGGGGCTGCGACGTGAGAGCCCCCGTTCTCTCATTGTATACGAATCGTGGTTGCGGCACTCCTCGCCTCAAGCCGGACTACCGGTCACGGCTCGTCGATTTTATTTCCTCTTTTGTTTTTACATTTTTCCAAGGGTGAGATTTTGTATTTTTTTTAATCTTGAGGAGGGCCCCACGAAACGTCCTGACGGCAGGAATGGGTCGGCGTTACGTCATGAAAACGGTCGGATATTATTTTTTTTTTAATTTAAAATATTTAGTTTGCCGTGAGATCATCACCCGGCGATGGATTTATTTAGTTCTTAGTAAATTTATGATGCTATTGATTATTTTAAGTATTATGCATCAATATATATATTTATAATACGTAATAGCTTTAGTTTTATGACCATAATATAACAATAGTAATAAAAAATTTTGAACAATTTAAATTATACTGTCAACAACAATTTAACATATATGTAATTTGTGTGTAGTTTGATTTTTTATGCAAATAGGGTTTTTAATTCGGTAGCAGTTTAAGAGTTTAAACATAACGAAACTAAATCAAACAACAAACACATACATAAAAATACATAAATACACATATAACAAATAAAACTTTTTATTTTAACTAATATGTATTTGTCATCTATTTTTCCGTACTATCTAATCAATTTTTAATACAGGTGATTGAATTTTTTGTCCTTTTAATATTTTAAATTATTAGACATCATTATTTTGTATATACCAAAGTCAATATTTTAAGCAAATTTTTATCTTACATTATATGATATATATATTATTATTATCATGTTAATATTATTGTTTATTTAATTCAATTTTTGCATATAATGTATTAAATTGAATGAATAATTTTTTCACTAATAAAATTAGTTATACAAATTGTGAAAAAAATAAAAAAAAACATTTAAACCAATTCAACCCGTATGTAAACGATTTGGGCAAAATTTGACAAGAGTGGCAGTTTAGCTTAGCTTAGTATAAATTTAAACCGTAATATACAGTATGGTCATAAAATATCATTCAATACAAACCAAATTGATCCATGTTCACCACAAGTTCAAGCATCCTAACAATGCTAAGTTTGTAAATGACACAACAGAAAATAACAATTCATTCACATCATCTTTAAAGCCAAGTTTGTGAAAGATTTTTAAGAACACAAAAATGTGAAAAACTAACATTATGGCAGCCCAAGCAAAACTTAGGATATCCATATGAGTTAATCAAGTCTTCTTTAGTTATTGTGTTACTCTAAGACACAATCTCTAAGCCATGGAAAATCATATATTTTGGCTGAAAGCTCCATGGCTTAGCCGTATTAAAAACAAGACAAAATTAAACTTATGACATCATTCAATCATACAAACAATTTGCATAACACAATTTTACCGATGGGAGTGAATATAAAGCATTAAAGAAAACAACAATGAAACAGAAGGATTTGCAGTCTGTCACCATTTTATTTATCCCAAAATCTTCAATAACAGAAAGTTAACAGGAATGTCAGATCTCTTCAGAATAAAACTTTAAATATCAGTACACTAAAAGTAAGGACAAGCAGGTAAGTGAAAAAATATAGCAAATTAGGAGAGAGCTTCTGTTACTTGGTCACGAGTGCTGAAACAGATCGACCAACTCCAATGGTTCCTACTGTAGGATCTTCGGACCGCTAATGAAGGCGACAAATTTTCTTTCTTTCTCCTCTTGAGGTAGGAAAAATGCCATAAAAAATAGATATTCTCACCAAACTGCACCTTCACAATTCATCCTTGAGGGTATCGCTGCTGCTGCTGGTTTCAATATTCGTCGTTGCAGAAGTATCTGTGCCTTCAGATTTTGGAGATGAGGCTGGTTTAATAATCTTGAATGGAATAGAAGCATGCTTTTTAAGGAATTTGTACAATGCCACTACAGTTCGATCCGTGTCAACAGTAATCTGCAATTCACAAACAAGGCAAAAAGGTAACATTTATGGTATCAGACTGTCAAGAAATGAATGGTACAGAAGAGCTCGGGTCTTCAAAGAAGGCATCAAGTAACAAAAGGGACTAGCAAAATTACACTAACCGGATCAAAACTCTTATTTCCTGCCGGGAAGAAAAGAATTGTCGGGAATCCATCAGCCTGCGAAAGGAAAACAAATATCACGCAAGGCTTCCCCTCTGTTTGTCCTTGCCCTTTCATTAGTGCAAAGGTATAGCGTTTATGTTTTGGCAGGGATACCTCATCTCGTTAAGTTTTGCTAAAGCAACATTGGTGTTTCTTACCCGAATAAAAGGGTCAAGTTCTTATGAAAATAGGCAGCTCAAATCAAAGAAACCTACCAATAATCATATTTGAAAGCTAGGACCACGAAGTACCAAGACGAAAACATATAGCTTATTTGTGCAATCAATTTTGCCAATCGGAATCCACTACTAGCAACTAATTACGAGAAACCGCCACCCATTGGCAGTAAGCATTTGAATGGAAACACACACACACACCCAAACACAAAAGAAAATAATTAATTATACCCCAAACATTTGAAATTTATCTTGTTTCATGGCCTTAGTTTCAAATTTCCACAAGGCCTATAAAATTCTTGATTTTTGGTGATAAATTGGCAATGAAGAAGTGGTGCAATAGATAAAAGGTACCTTAGCCCTGGGGTGCTCATTCGTGGTCCCATCCATCTTAGCTATTACTATTGAATCAATGCCTCTCAAGTGTTTGGCAAGCTTATTGTAGATGGGCTCTAGTGCTTGACAATGCGAACACCAAGGAGCATATATCTGGTGTGATGGCGAAAACCAAAGGATAATCAGTCAACAGCTGGATAATATTAAGATCCTGAACTTCATTCTGATTATTACCTCGAAAAGGACGTCCTTTGACTCATCCAAAACTATTTCATCAAAGTTATTCCCAACAACTATTTTGACATCACCATCATTCTGCAATATTTCGATTTCAGAATAAGTCAAACAAAAGATCTAGGTGAACATATTCACAATTACATCATAGACGTAAAGTCATTGATAATACTTTCTCGGGAACTGGATCAGACTTGTAAAAAGGTTGAAGCTTGTCATGAAGAAAGTCCTCCCCAAATGACTGCCAAAAGTTAGATGTAACCATGCATGCCATAATATAGAAGGATCAAACTATTGACCGATAGGAATACAAATGGAGGGCATGAGGATTCAAGACCTTAATGCTGCTCACGGTTAAGTCACCATCCAGCAAATACTTCTTGCCATCCTCATTTCCAGCATATGCAAGCACCTAAACCCAATATACTAGTCAACCAATAGCGGACAATGGTAGAGTCAAATGCATGAATAGGAAACGAGCAGGTACTGGAACTCACTCTTGGAGCAAGTCCAGCGATCCCAAAATAGTCTGAGATTGGTTTTCCATAATCTTCATTGTCCATTTCCACGTAGACAAAAATAAGCTGCAAGAAGGCCCCAAAGAATAGGGTGCTTTGGTGAGGTATAGCTTAACACAATCAAAACTTTGAATTCAATTAGGGAAAAATTGTAATGATAGGAACAAAATGAGGAGTTTAACTTAGAGAATGGACATAAACAAGAATTAATACCTAGTGATAACCCTAAAGAGGAGACTAATGATTCTTTTCCCTTCTACTTCCCACTAATACAATACTAGAAATAATCTGTGGGCATGTGAAGGCAATATGCAGGGTGAACTATCGCCCAGAGAAGATCTAGAAACTAAGCCTTGTTAACATCATAGAAATCAACCAATGGATAGAAGTATCACCATAAGTAATCACATTCCTTTGAAATATGTCCTATGTTTCCATAAGATATTTTGTAAATAGATACTCCAAATATCAAACTAGATGTCCTGAACTACCTCGGATGCCAGAGTGTTCTGATAGTATAATGTGGTGGCCAGATTTAGCCCCCATTTGTTCCATACTTACATTTCCAACCTCAAGAGAAGTAAAGCTTTGCTTTGAGTAATACAAGTCCATACTATGTACTGTTGGTCTTATATATAGTCATTAGTAACACACTAGTAATCATCTTGACACAAGTTAGGATTCATTGTTTAACCGTTGGATGCCTGAGTGTACTGATAGTATACTGCAGTGGCCCGATTAGCCCCCATTTGTTCTGTGCTTACATTTCCAATAAACTACACTTTACCTTTCCCTTTAGAGCTTTTGCTGCATCCCGAAATGAAGGGATAAGCTTTTCTGTATCATTTGATGTAGCAAAAAGCAACACCTGTTAATTTAATTTCCCAATAGTGAAGATTAAAACACAAAAGACAAGAAAGAAGAACAGCATGATAGCTACTCTATTAATAAGTTATACCTGCTTCTTGATTGGGTTTTCAAAAACAAGCGGGGCACTATCCCTTGTAAAATTGATCACGAGGGGAACTTTGTTGGCAGATACAAACTCTGCTATAGCTGCCTTTGAGAATTGGCCAACTGTAAACATAAGGAAGTGACTATACAAGATGTAATGTGAACATCAATTTAAAGATCCAAAAGCATCACAGGCATTAAAAAACCAACCATAGTGGTTCAGCTTCTCATCATCTTTCTTCAACAAAATTAAGGATGGACGATTGGCTTTGGGGTCCATTTGGAAAATCTCAGCTACATCAGGACTTGCAGTTTGATAGAAATTAACATCATCTTCGTCACTTGAAGCAGCCAGGAACTCCTTGCTATCAACATCCTACAAATGCCACTAGAAAATATACTAATCACCTTCTCAGATGTCAAGAAACAACTCCATTCAAAAGTTCATGGTTGTTAGTTAAAGACCAAAGAACAGTTTCATACTCTAACTACCATACATCCAAAATGCTATTTGGCATAAATCTTCATTGGGCCATGTGCTTCAATATACCTTTCAGAAAATGTTAGAAGATTCAAATTTTATACCTCTTCATCAAAGATGCGTCAATATCAAGTCAAGGAGCTAACTCATCCCGGTAACTTAAATTTTAGATATTAGAAGAAGGTTAAAAATGATTAGAAGTCAGACATCATATGCAAAATTATAAATTTGACTTTGTAAGGTTATTTGTGTGCAATCAGTGACTCATAAGACAAAAAAGTTACTATCACAGGGCATTTGATTGGAAAGTACCGTCAAGCTATTAAGGAATGCCACCACTATTTTGGACTCAGAACTCAAAATGCGTTCGGCCTCCTCCGTCGTCGTTACATTGTGAACAGTAGTACCAGTCTTCTTCTTTATCCAAGCAACAATAGCCTCCCTGGAAAGTCAATTACACAAGTTATGAACTCTCGCATGAAAAGAAAAAAGCACACAATCAAAGATTTTGCCCCAAAGTTTGACCAATAAATTGGTCTCCCCAGGATTTCGAATCCACAGAACCCTAATTTCTTCAATGAAACAATTAAATTGGATTAAGTAGGAAATATTATAACAGTTACTCGATCACATTAATGAAGATCACACTCACCTAGTTCTTTGGCCAGTGTACTGCTTATGCTTTCCATCAACGAAGAAGAGAATAGTAGGAAACCCATCGACTTTATATTCATTAGCCAAATCGTTATCCTCCGTAGCATCCACCTTCGCCAGCACAACCTCTCCCTCTCCCTTCAGATCGGTCGCCGCCTCGGCGTACTCCGGAGCCAGGGCCTGGCAGTGGCCGCACCACGGTGCGTAGAATTCAACCATCACGTACTTGTTCTTCGCTATGAATTCGCCAAAATTGGAACCGTTAAGCACAACGACGTCTTTCTCGTCGACGCTCGAAGGCGAGTACTCTGATTCCCAGTCCTGAAAGTCCTCGAAGTTCCCGTACTCTCCGTCGTCTTCCACCTCATAAGACTCTGTCGGCGGTGAATCGGCATTGCTTGGTTCTTCGAGGTAACTCAGGTCCTCATCCAGATCATCGACTGGGGAATCCTTCTCCGTCGGCGACAAGGCTGAGGTGGCAGCGGCGGATGTGTAGGCAGCGTAGAGGACGAGAATTGAGAGTGAGAGACGGAGGAGAAGAATTCGACTTGCCATGGCGGCTTGCCGAGGGAAACTCCGACAATTAGACGCGTATGTATAATCGTAGATTTATAGTTCATTAAGAAACTGATAGAGTAGTGAAACGGTAAAATAGAAATATTGAAGAAAATATAATAATATTTTATTTGTGATTTTTATAAGATTGTTTTAAAAAACTTATCGTCTAAATAAATTTATTTGAGTAAAAACTGTGAAAACATGGCCTAAAACTTAGTTTAATATATTTATAAATTATTAATTATTAGAAAATAAATAAATAAATAAATAGTTTGTAAAATATTAAGATATTTATTATATATTATTCGGTGATAACAATTATAATTTCTGTGGGTAAATAGACGGGGAAGCAGTGTGCTTCCACGTGGTGATCTCCTATTCGCTAGTGGATCACTCTAGGTGCATTTTGGCGAATGGATTTCCGCCATGCCAGCTTGTTGCGTCACACACCAACTCAGGTTGACTTCATTCGCGGACGTTGCGGCGCCTGCTCAGCGTGGAGCGGCCATCGTGCTTCCTAGCGAACCAAGATTGCTGCTTTTTCCAAAAAAGAATAAAATTGATATTCTCTTTAAATTTATTAAATTAAAATTTAATAATCATAATTAAAAAAGAAATTAAAAAATTTACATTTTTGTAAAAAAAATTATAATATTTATTAAATATTAAATTTAATATAAAAATATAAAAATTTATTTAAAATAATATATAAAATTCAAATTTTGTACATTTATTAAATCTAAAATAAATAAAAATAATTGTAGTATCTTTTTAAAAAAAGTCGCATTCCCAAATGCCATCCACTTAAATATATTAAATGAATCTACCCATATGTAACACAATATATGGGCCTGTGGTGAACAGTATTTGGCTGTAATATGCATAGTCCAATACTTCATAATTTACAAGACTATACGATAGACAGTTCACAGGCTGTGTTAGCCCGTGACATGATCAAGTATTGCCTCAGTAGTAGGTGTTGAGTTTGGGGAAGGCATGGGAAACAAAAGAGATAAAATGGACCAAAATTAATTTTAATTTTAATATATATTTTTATTTTTTAATATATAGGCCGTGAAGTGTTGTCTTGTAATATAGCACTATCTATAGACGCAACAAACTCAATACATCGCAGGCCATGTACTATCTTAGGCGAGGACTTTGAAGTTTCGAACTGTATTTAACACGGCCCATTTAATACTTTTATTTTTCGGAATAGATATACTGAAGATTAAATGTCAAATAAATATAAAAGAGGGCATTTTTTTAAACAAAATTAATTCTCACTATGATTATTTTTTATATTTCAAATTATAAAGAAAATTAAATTATCAAGTAAATTAAACAATATATTACCTACTAAATTTTTTATCAACCACTAAATTTATTTATTGACTACCATAATTTACTTATATCTTCAAAATGAGTATATTTTTAATATATTTTATCAAATAATAATATAATTATTTAAAATTTATTTTATTAAAAAAATAAATTCATAAAAGTGCTACGATTTTTTAATTTTAAATTTATCAAACAGTTCATTATATATTTACTTTTATATGGTAATGACTTTGCTTTTTAATATATTACATCCATATAGCGGCCAAGAACATATCAATCTATATACCCAATAAATAAATTATCACATATAAAAAATATATCATAAAATATATATATATATTCTATAGAATTTATAATTGAAGCACTAAAATTCTGATTTTTTTCTTACTTAAGAGCTCTTATTATTAGTGTAGCCCACTCAAATCATTCATAGTGCCACAAACCCAACTTAGTAACTATCCCTCTAATTGAAGAAATTGGGATTTTATTTCTCTTTAGAAAAAATAGAATTTTATTTCTTTTAATAAGATTATTAAATTAAAATTTAATAATTAAATTTTAAATATAAAAATTGATTAGGATTGGATCCATAAACTTCATAGTCAAATTCGGATTCTTTTGGATAGTAATTGAACAAACTCATTCACTTTATACCGAATCCCACAAACTGAAATATGAACTAAAGCTCCAATAATTATTTAATAAATCATGAATATTTTCTCAAGCAAAAATAACTTCACTCAAAATACTCTTATCCATTTCTTAATCTTCAAAAATAATAAAATTAATTATTTTAAAAGATTAAATAATAATTGTCAATTAAAAATATAGTGAGAGAGAGAGTTTATTGTTTGATCAGGATGTAAGAGGAATAGGGATTTAAAACTTGGAAGATGGGAGATTATTTCTTTTTTGTTATTAATTGAGGCTTTATTTATTTTTTTGCCTTAGGGTATTCTAGGGAGATTTGGTGATTGTTGGAGAAGACAAGCTTTTGTGAGCTCTCAATCATCCTTCAAAAAGTATACTTTTAAAATATCTTGTTGTCTCAAGAGGTTTTTAAAAAATAAAGTCTCATGAGAGTGTCGAACTTGGCTTAATAAATTTTGAGAAGAGTTTATAAAAATTAAAACTCTATACTTACTATTTTATAAATGATTCCATTGGATCCCATTGTTTGTGATGGTATATTTATAGTTTTAGAAGCCTTTTTTTTATGGTGATGGAAGCAATCCTCCTTCTTTGGATGGTGATCCGGGGCCCTTTCATAATTGAAGATAGCAATCCTCCTTTTTGGAATGAGTGATTCCTTTCTCCTTCTAACAACCACTTTTATAGTCCTTTCTTTCCATATATATTTGGAAGTTGATGCTAGACCTAATACTTACAAGTAATTGAAAGGATTGTTTCTTTAGATAAGTTGTTTTTTAATCTTCTTTTCGAGTTGGTTTCTTTCTAGGATGCAAAACAAGATCGTGGAAGCTACACACAAGCATCTCGAGGAGGTTGACCCAAAAAGATGATAATTGGTTGCTTTTCTTTTAAAATGAAGGCGGGGATCCTAATGTGTTCCGTATTTTTTTGACTATTTTTTTAATATGAATTTTATTTAAAATATTCAGAAAGGATCGTGGTTGGCCCTGTATTTTGATAAATGTGACCTCGATCCTTGACTGTTTTGGAAATTAAATAACATCCAATTCTCGTTCCCTCACATTTTTAAAAGATAGTCATTTGCATTATTATGAATTGTATTTCACTTCAATGTATAGGCCTATAAAGCAAAACTTGGTGTTTGAATTCGAGTTGCATTTACGCGTGCCGAACCTCAAAGACAGAGGACTCACAGTTCACTCATTTGTCTCTGAAGGTATTAACCCAGAATGGATGAGATTAAGCAACAAAAGAAATTTCTATATGATACAAATCACATTTGTTTAAGATATTTTATCAAATCTAAGTTTCGTATCAAAGTATCCTTCAAAACATTTATTTCAACCATCCGCTTATTGCAATCTCGTGGGTAGCATAAATATAAGAGTTTTAATAACAGTTGAAGATTCCATGGAAAAAATTTCTTGACTTATTTTGACCTTTGACCTTTGGGCCAACCTATTCTTCTTTGGGCCAACCCATCATTAAAAATATCCAATATATTTAAAATAATTATAATTTTAAGATTTGAGAATTAGGATGCCCAATCCCCCTCAAACCCTTTGTTCATAGTCAAATTGGAGAAAGTAAAAGATCACTTATTGCTGGTAGTAATTCAATAGTGTTTTCTATGAGCTTTATACTTAATAAATGATGAACTGAAATATGATTTTCTTTTAAGCTACAAGCTCCAATATGATTCTTTAATAAATCATGAAAATTTTCTCAAGCAAATATAATGCTTGAGAAAACTCCATTACATGAATGAGGTGGATGAGTTGGAGCTTATCCATTTCTTAATCTTAATTATCTAAAATTAATTAAAATTAATTATTTTATAATAATTAAATAATAATTATCAATTAAAAATTGACTATTTAAATTAGAAAATGGTGGAGTTTTATTTTTATGAGAGACATAGTTTTCTCCCTAATCTATGAATGAATAGGGATTTAAAACTTGCTAACTTTTAAAAAAATTGTTCTTTTTTGTTATTAATTGGTCTTTATTTCTTTTTTTTTACCTTGTTATTTGTACACCATATTTAGAAAAATTATATTTATTTGATGATTGTTGTAAAACTGTTAATATTATTTTTTATTGATACATATTTCAAATATGAGTAATTGTTTGAATGAAATCAAATTGATCCTTCAAACATTTTAAATACTTTTTAAACTATTTTCTGACACTCCAATTAAAAATTTTTTAAAAAATAAAAAATTATGAGAGGCTTAGGATTAAAGAAAGAGTAAAAAATGTAGAACTTGGCTTAATAAATTTCGAGATTCATAAGTTTATAAAGAATTAAAACTCTATATTTACTATTTTTATAAATGATTCACATTCGGTCCCATTGTTTGTGAAACATAGGTATATTTATAGTTTTAGTATCAATCGTCATATATTTTTTAAAAATGTATAATTGCGTATTAATTAAAAAATTGTATCGTTTGAAAATTAGATGATTTAATAATTATATAAGATTTGACTCTAATACTTATCTATTGGACACATTAATTGTCCACTTGATTTGATCGTTCATCTATCAGTTTATGTAGTCGTTCATCGTAATTAACCGTTCAAATTTATTAATTTATAATATTTGATAGTTTAGTCGTATTCTCTTTCATTTCTGACCTAACAATTCAATTAATTTATATTTATCTGTGGACTTTCAATTCGTGGGCCCCATATATTAACGGGTCAAGCAATTTTATCTTGGACTATACCTAATACTTACCATTATGTTTGTCACATATGCTAGACTTTATAATAAAATGGTTGTCTTTAGATAAGTTGTTTTTTGATCTTCTTTTCATCTTATTGGTTATTACTTAAACTAGGATGCAAAACAAGTTCAAACAAAATCAAATAAACGGCCATGAAAAGCTACACACAAGCATATAAGAGGCACCGTGTTAAATTGACCCCGAAACAAAATGTGATAATTGAGGGTCGCATGAGCCAACGTATGAATTATGTGAAGATGAATGTGAAAAACGGGGATCTTATAATGTAAAATATGTGTTTCGTATTATTTTTTTTTTGAATATTTTTTTATTATGAATTTTATTTTAAAAATTCCAAAAAAAAGAAAAAGAAAAAGATGTTTTGAATTGCAGGATCCTGTATTTTGATAAATGTGACACTCTGTCCCTTGTGCTGATTTGGAAATTAAACAATGCATCCAATTCTCATCCCCTCACATTTTTAAAATAATAGCTTTTACATTAATTATGAATAGCTTATTTCACTCTTTAATTATGATGCCTATAAAGCAAAACTTGGTGTATGAATTACGTTTGAGCTAGCATTCGAAAGACGCAGTAGCAAAACCTCAAAGACATTTGAACTCAACTTCACTCATTTGTCTCTAAAGAAGAGTATTAAGCCAAGAAAGGATGAGATTAAGCAACAAAGAAATTTCTATATGATACAAATCACATTTGTTTAAGATATTTTGTAAGTCTAGGTTTTCATATGAGTGTTCATATCCTTCAAAAACATTTATTTCAACTTATACTCTTATTACAATCTCGTGGGTAGCATAAATATAAGAGTTTTAATAACATTGAAGATTCTCAAGGAGGTGAAATAGAATTTGCAAAAATTTTGAAAGGTATTTTGATCTGTTATTAGAAGTGAATCGAAAGATATACTGCGTAGAAATTACTTGTCAAGAGTAAATTAATTAAAATTTATCAAATTTGTACCAACTGGAATGTAAGTTAACTTTTCTTAATTGATTTATTTTTATTGGTTTTAGAATTTCAGATGATTTTTTAATAATTATTCAGTTCATAAACATTCACTTATATGTAATCTTTGTGTACTTATGTTTTATGCACTTTTTCTTTCATTATTGTTGGTGATAATTGTTGTGTTTTACTACTATTTTTGACAGCAAAGTCTATAACCATTTTTCCATTATGTGTAATGAATATTTCAATTATTTGTGCTTCCACTATATGTAGGGTCTTAGCTTTAACTAATTAGATTGTAATTTATATCTTTTATTTAGTAGTAATATTTCGATCAATTGACATGATTAAAGCTGTTAATGAAACCAAAATATTTAAAACTTGGCTTAAAATCGTTGGTTTAGACTTGTGTTGAATATGGTTTGAAAAGCTTAATATTTTGAGTCGAGTATATATTATGAGATTATTTTGATGAGATGTGTATTTTACAACACATTACTAGGTGGGGCCTTGGCACTGAACCCATACCATAGGCATGCATGAAGTCAAAATTACCAGTAATTGTCACTCAGCTATACGATAGTGGACTTATTTTCATATATTATACATAACACTAGTTAGACTGTGAGAGATAATCGTACTTTAATTAATGAATTAATTACTCAAAGTCAACTTGTGACAATTTGTTCTATTCTAGTTCAGCTTTTGAAATTAATAAATTAAGTTGTAGTAGTCACTTTTATAATAAGTCAAATATAACTATTATTATCATTTAATAATATTATAAATTATTAGCAAATTTATTATTTAAATATATTTAATCACCCTTTTAACCGTTTAATATGGCGACATCATGTACTAAGCCATCTAATAAAATAATCATCTAAATTATAAATTGTCTTATAACTTATCATTTAAATATATGAATCGGTGGCTTTGATCATATCACTAGACATTTGATTTCTTCTATATAGATACAGTAATAATTATAGAGATATTCTAACATAAATACAAACGACCATAAAGAAAAATGTGATCATTCAATCAAATACAAATCATAGATCCAAACCAACGTAAACCAAATGCCACGATCATTAAGTAAAGAAATAATCTAAACTCTGATTTTATAACAATAAAACATATTATACTGATCCATTCCTTATCTAATTGATGCCAAAATACATCTAACATAAATACAATCTAAAATTAATACTCACCAAATATAAATGAAACTTCTATCAAAGTTTGCGTCTGAATTCTTTGCAATATATCCATAACCCATTAATTTGAAAGGATAAAAATAATAAAAATTTGAGTTAAATATTCAACAAGTATCATTATATAATATATGACAAACAGTACGTCCATAATAAGAATAAAGTAATGAATCACTAAAACAAAATTCATAAAAATCAAAATTCAAATATTCGATACGTCAAAGTAACAAAAGTCTAAATATGATGCCGTACTGAAAAGTACAATCTAAAAACAAAGGCCAAATGTTTCGAATGTATGAAACCAACTGAATTCTAATTACTGGGGAAACTTGTGAATTTCAACATCAAAATCTCTAAGTATCCAAAATAAGATATGAGCAAAAATATATCAAAATCCAAAGTATGCTCAAATTAGAGAACTAAAAATCGAAAGATGGATTTTGAGAAAGAGTTACTCCTACTCCCAATAACCTCAGACCATATCATTATTATTTAAACCAATAGACTGGCCATCTACATATTCTACCCTATAAACGGGGACAAAGTCACTTTTTTTTTGTTACCCATAAATTTGGGATGCACTCTTCAAATCTATTTGAATACATTATGACATCTAAATATACTAATTCTATTCAATTTCTTATGATGGTTTTCAAAAAAAATAAAATTGAAGAGGATCTCTACATTACAAGTCTAAACTTTTTCCTATTCGGCAAAAAATAAAATAAAATTTTTACTTGAAAAGGTTAATTACAAACCTTTTCACTTGGAAAAGATACACATATCGAATTGAATACAAAAATAGAGCCCCTGACCCGAAATACATGCATAGATGCACGTACACGGCCTATGTATAAGTTTTTATGACTTTTTTTCACAAATATACTAATATATGAATATAATATCTCAAACTATTTACTCATTGTTATAAAATAAATTAAAAATTATTAAATAATAATAAAACTGAAGCGAAATTGAAAATAACTAATAAAAGTGATATGCATGTACGAGAAACTAAAATAAATTAAAATGACAAGCAATTACATTCAATCCACAATATGATGGTAAAATTAAACGAAAATACAGATAAACCAAGAATATATCGCAAAGATATTTATCTCAACCTTTAATTTAACAAATCAGATCAAAAGATCTTTTAAAATTCTCCTTCTTATCTTCCTCTCTCTTTCTTTCCTTCTCTTTCTCTCTTCTTTCTCTACCTTCCCATGTGAAATGACCAAAATAATGCGCCCTGTCCTTATATAATTGAATTAGCGCATGAGCGCTGCCTCAAACACCTGTCAGGTACTGTGCCTAATCCTATCTGCGCACAAGTGTCGCCTTAAGTGCTCCTCGAGTATAAGTACTTTGGAATTTATACTTGAGCGCCACTTCAGGCATGTATCAGGTTGTCACATCCCAATTCCTAAAACCATAATTAACATTATCTTTTTATTAATCAACCAATTAGATATTTACTGATGTTGGACGTGGATTCTATGTCAATACCTTGATCAACCGTAATAAAATAAATTAAATCACACACAGGATCTAAATCATGCCACGCTTTATGTGACTCTGACACCATTGTAATAGTAACGTTAGGCTTTTCATAAGAAATTTGTCTATCAAATTTCAAATAAATTAGAAAAATATAATCTGTAAAAATAAAATCATGCACATATTTTGATGATCGACAACTAACAACCGACATTTTTGCATAATCATAGCTGCAACAATAGACGAACAGAATTAAATCGAATGCTAGACACCCTAAATTTCTTGTCCATAGATCACCAATAAAATACCGAAACAATTGACATTGAATTTAACAAATTCAACTTGCTATCTGATACCCCGAGACATTATTATAATTATTCTAATGCTATCCGAAATTTGAACATCAACTAAAGACATCATCAAAATGTTCTAAAGCTATCCAGAGCAACGAACAACCGATTAAGCTGACCGAAACTCAATATAATATACCGACGATTATCTAAAAGTCATAATACAATAATTAGACATAATATATCATTTTAAACTATATAAATCTATCCGAAAGTAATAAAATAATATTAAATATAATATAAACTCATATCTAAACTCTTCGAATAATTTCATTCTTCAGTTCCGTATGTCCGACAAGTATCCAAACCTCTTATTTGAAGAGGTTAATCCAAACCCATGCGCCACGCCACCACCAAACCTCTTAACATGCCTTGTCGCTTCAAGGTGACATTCCCGACAAAGTATGGCTACTGGGCCGTTGGTCGTTAGCTTCCCCGCACACGCTGGGACACCTGACACGGCATGGCCGTGTGTCGGCAGGCGGTGATGCCTCTGCAGTACCGTAGCCACGTGACACTTCAACCACCACATTCCCCTATAAATACTTATTTAGAGCCCACAATAAAAGGATCCCCCGTTGGACCTTCTTTGGACATCCCTTGAAGCATCCATAATCCACTAAGATCTTTCTCTCTAGCCTTGAAAAATAAGGGATAAAAAAGGAAAAGAATGGGTTTTCTCCTACTTTGTATTTTGTACACAACCATCCAACGATAAGTGAAGATCTTTCTCGTGGCTCAAGCCTATGGTTTTCCTCCTCATTTTAACCCAAGGCGGTTTCCACGTAAAATCCGGGGTCTCAATCTCTCTCCATCTCTCTAACCCCGAATTTCCAAACTCTTATGTTGCTCCGGACCCCAAAAACCGGTACGCAACAGAGCTTATATCGCCTCCTCTCTCTCCTCTCTTTTCTCCTCGTTTACTTTCCTCTTCTCTCTCAGAAAATTTGATAAAAATGACGGAAATTAGTCAGGTGGTTTTATTTATATAGCACTGTGTTCGAGTGCCGATTTAGGAGCGCATCAGGCAACCTGATTGCGCTCAAGTGCGCCTCAAGTATGCCTTAGGCACTGTTGTCACTGTTTTCTACACTCGAGTATTAGCTTAGGTATGCCTTAGGCGCTGAGTCATTTGGTTCAAACGTAGCTTTTAAATTTAATTTTTATATCTTTTGACCTCAATTTTTATGATATAAAGTTAATTAATTATACTTACCATAAATTAATGATTGAGGCATTACACAAGAGAACTCCAATTGCCCAAACTCAACTCGAGTGGTCCATAGGCACTCCTTGAGTGCACCCAATCTACCAAGTGTGCACGAGCACGTGTTGCGCGTGGCTCGGGTACCAAATCTGCTTCATTGCCCAAATTTTTTTCAAATTCGCATTGTACGATTATTTTTAATATATTCAAATTAATTCAAAATAAACTAATAACACCAAATTATTCAAATAAGGAACCGGATATTACAATTTAATATAGCCATTCAACCCTCGATTCACGTAATCATTTGTCAATATTTAATACCTAGTTTAGTTTCTTGTCAAGCTATTGAATGCATCAGTCATTTAAATTTTCAACAAATTGACGATTCAGTAGGCCAGACATCCGAATAGATTCGTAATTCTCCTCCATTTTTAGTTTAACAACTTGATTGTATCATATTTCTCCATATATTTTCAATGTAATGGCTTGTATTCATCATTGGGTTAGTCTTATTCTAAACCGTACCTGATAAATATGATATTTTATTGTTGAGTACTATTAAATAAATAGAAATTATTACATATTTATAGGTACTTTTCCTCTACTTAAATTAGCATCAACACACATAATTTGAAGACTATATCTGTATTACTATATTTCTAAAACTTAGTACGTAATATTTTAATTTTTTATTTGATTTATTTTGGATAAAAAAATTATTTTAGGTGTATTTATTGTTTTGAATAATTTAAAGATGATGGATATATATATATATATTATAAAATTTTAAAAAAATTTGGATTAGTCAAGTTGGAGTCAAAAACGCACCGGGAGGGGCCTGAACACCAAATTCCAGTGGACATGCGCTCGAGGCGTATCTGTGTTGGCACCAAAGCACTGATTGGATAATGAAAGAAAATTGTGAATAGAAAATATAATAATAATAATAATAATAATATTATTATTATTATTATTATTATTAAAAGAAAGATAAATAAAATAAAAAGGAAAGTGGTGTGGTATTGGGCAGAGGAGGGAAGAAAAAAAAAAAGAAAGAGAGAAGAAGAGGAAGGGGAAGGCAGTGCGGGGAGCTACAATGACCACCTGCCGGAGAAATTAATGCAGGAACAGAAGCCAATGAAACCATCTTTGTGATTTACCTTCTAATATATGTAATAGTATGAGTGAAGGAAGGAAATTGCGAGCCAAGCAGAGTGGCTGCTGCCTTCTCCGAAAGAAATATATAAAATTGAAGCAAACAAATCTTTCATATCTTTTTATTGATATCGATTTTATGTTTGCATGTACTGATTTTAGAAAAACTCGGCCGAATGGTGAATGGGTAAATGAGGTGTGGTAGAGAGAGAAAGAAGAGAAGAAGAGGCCGAGAGAGGGTGAACGGAAGAAGCATGAGAAGAGGAGGTTATCGACTATGCTTATATGTATCATTGTTGTTGCCGTCACCCTTATTGGAATCGCCATCTGCGAAGGGAAAATCAGAGGGTTGGGAGAGAGAGAGAAGGGGGCTACGTGCAGAGAATGAGAAAGAAGGAGAATAGGGGAGGAGAAGCAAGGAGGAGGCACAGGTGAGGAAGAAAAGTGTAGCAAGGAGGCACGGTAGAACGAAGGAGGAGAGAGAGGTAGGACGCACGCAAAGAGGAGAGAAAAGTTTGGTTCCAGGTACTCCGGAGCATTATTTAGTCAAACCTACTTGGTATAAGATCAAGGTAATTATTTATAACCCTAATCTTTGGTCTAATTTAATATCTGATATATTTTAACTATTATTTAGATATTTTATTTATGTGCATGTTATTTTTATACATTCTATTTGTTTATTCTGTACATACACATATGATTTATCGGTCAATTTAAGGGTTTTATTCGAGTTCTGTAGTTTTGGAGAATTTTATTATTTTATGAAATTTTGGAGATCTTCTGCACTATATATATATACTCGTATATCAATCTGTTTATACGATATAGAAATTAGCATATCTCGTACAGTTGACTTTAAATATATATTTTGATTCAGACTTTGAGTTATCTGTTTATGGTACTGATTTGATTTTTGATATATCGCGCATGCGGTCTGATTATCTAGTTATTCGAGTCTATTCCGGATCACGGTTTCATAGGGCATCCGATTCAATTGGGCATCCAATCCATTTAGGCATCTAATTTGTTTGGGCATCAAATTTGATTGGGCATCCGATTAGATTGGGCATCCGATCGAATGGGTATTCTGATTTGTTTGGACATACAATTTGATAGGGCATCCGATTCAATTAGACATCTAACCCTTCAAGTTTACCTACTACAGTACCAGCATGAATATGATCTCCACCGGCATCTGATTTGATAGGACATCCAATCCAATGGGCATCTGATTTGTTTGGATATCCGAAATGATAGGGCATTCGATTCGATTGGGCCTCTAATTCGATTGGGTATCTGATTTGTTTAGGCAACCGATTTGATGGGAC
Organism: Nepenthes gracilis; assembly: GCA_033239525.1. Taxonomy (NCBI): domain Eukaryota; kingdom Viridiplantae; phylum Streptophyta; class Magnoliopsida; order Caryophyllales; family Nepenthaceae; genus Nepenthes; species Nepenthes gracilis. Next base: position 19,775,422 of record BSYO01000012.1, on the reverse strand, counting down.
ATCCAATTTGTTGGGGCATTCAATTTGATAGGACATTTGATTCGATTAGACATTTAATTTGATTGCTTATCTGTAGCTATTTGTTATTAACTATCGTCTCTATAGCGAGACTTTATTTGTGATTATCTGTTATTAACTATTGGTTTTGTGGCGATGCATTTTGTGACTATTTGTTATTAACCATCATCTCTATGACGAAACCCTATATGTGGCTATCTATTATTAATCACTGTTCATATGGCAAAATCTTATCTGTAACTATCTATTATTATCTGCCATTTTTGTGGCACGGTGTTGTATCTGTTGCACCCCTCCCAACGGAGAGACGCTGCTCCCTTTTCGTCGTCAGGAAAGGTTGAGTTCTGATTATAGTTAACTCATCCTGTCTGTCCAGTATTTAAATAAAATTTTTATAAGATAATCGAGTATCTAATTTATATTCGTTATCAGTTTTGAAATCTATTTGTAGACTCTCCTTCTAATTTATTGGTCATATTGTTATTATAACTATAAATCTATATGATACTTATTGAGTTTTAAATTTACGTTTTTTATTTTATTTATTCAAAGTAGAGGGTTTGGATGCATTGAAGGATAGACGAGATCTGACACAGTATCATATATTTATATGAACATTAGACCACTATGATATTATTAAATCTATTTGGGTTACATTTTGATGGGGTCATGTATAAATTTTGATTTGTTGGGTTCTGTATATATAGTTTGACACATCTGAATTTTAGAACTTAATGTTAATTATTAAATTTATATAAAATTTTAATTTTATAAGTAATAATTAATTAAACCTTGCTAAATTTCAGGCTATCACATAGTAAGTTCAATGGTAATAATAAATCAAAAATAAATGTATTGATACTATAGATATCGAACATTATAATTTGTATCAATTTATATATTTTACTTTGTGGATACATTTCAAAGATTTGATCTTGATAAATTCCATGGCGTTTCCCACGTCACTTTGTTACCGTTCGTTTATCCTTCATTGTTAGATTTGTGGCGTAAGCTGGCAGCTTTCTGCTTGATTTGAAGAAATCTTATCCTCTAAAAGTCGGAAAATAGAAAGATAAATGACCCATACCTCAGGATCCCATACAGAATATTATTATTATTATTATTATTATTATTATTATTTATCCTCATCAAGAAATCAACATACAGAATGTTGTAATTAATTCAAATGAGTTGTTGAGAAGTTCTCATTTATCTTTCTCCTCCATTTTATTATGACCGGACAAAAGTTATTATTGGTTATTGCATTGGGGCATGGCTCCAATGAAACCTTCCAACATTTATAGGATATAAAACAAATTACCAACCGAAAATTATTAGAAAAGATAGAGTGATTTATGGATAATATTAATATACAACGAGATGTACCCGGTCACGATATCAGATTAAAAATAGGCAATAATTAGTAATAATAATAATTCAAATATTTGAAATGAATCTCTAACCGAAAAGGAAACACCCGAATTTGATATTCAATATTAGTCAGACCTGATAAAATATCATCAAATCATATGATAACTACCATATGATTATTCCGAACTATCTGTTTGAATTCTAATGATATTAACCATAACTTGCTACATAAATTGTAAAGAAAACGACAATCCAACAATATAAAATCTTATTATCGATCTTGCATGAGTCACAGAATGTTACAATCCCAAAATCAAAGAAATCCGAAGCATATATCCATCAAAACTTCATACTACCACTAATTTGTATATAATTCTTTGGTACAAATGTTTCAAAAATATAAATACAGATCCAATTAAAAATCTAAAAATCATAAAATATAAATAAATCTCTATCAACATCCTCGTTCGAGCTCCATGCAAGCTATCCATAGCCATTTGATATCAAAGTATTAGAAATAACAAAATTATGAGTAAAATATTTAATAAATATCAGTGTATATGCACATATATGTGTAACAGAACAAATATATATATCTATAAATCATAACAAGGAAACGAAAATAATAGAATATGTACAAAATCTAATACAAATTAGAGGTTTCAACATACCAAATGTTTAAATGTGATTTTGTACGCAGAATTTATAATCCTAAATACGAATATCAAATAGTTCAACCGTGCAAAATCATCCAAAGTCCAATATTATAAATTCCAATGGTGGTTCGAACTTAAAAATTTAAAGTCAAATATCTCAAATAGCAAATCAAGATATAGATAAAATATCAAAAATTAAAAATATATTAAAATCTAAGAAATAAAAACTAAAAGACTAATTTTAAGAAAAGACTATATACATGTCTAATAACTTTATATGAAATTACTATTATTTAAACTCATAAGTGGACTATCTATATATTCTTCCCTATAAACAAGATCAAACATTACTTTTATTTATCACCTACAAGTAATAGGTACAATCCTTAAATATGTATGAATATATTAGGACATCTAAATATATTAATTTTATTTAATTTTTTATAATAGCTCTCAATAAAATACCAAATTGAAGAACTCAATGATAAATGTCTAAAACTTTTTTCCTCTGTCAAAAAAGTATAAAATTGTTACTTTATAAAAAACAAATATAAAACTTTTTACCCTATAAAAAAGTATAAATATCAAACTAATAACAAAATAGAGTCCGATCCAAAACACATGTATGAAATACCACATGTAAGGCACAAATGCAAGCCTTCATGATTTGTTTTTGCAAACATTTCATACATAAATATAAAATTTTAAAATATTTATTCATTTTGAACAAACAAATAAACTCTTCAAATATTTAATAAAATTAAAATAAAAACCTTAAAATATCCGATAAAACTACATGCATGTACATATATTCAAAATCATGTACAATAAAATCACCAAATGTAAACAAAATTAGAGAAAATTTGAAATAGACCAAAGATCAAATTTGAAAATACTTTTATTAAACATTAAAATCTAACAGATTTGACAAAATAAGGATTTAAAGTTATCCTTTTTTTTTCTCTTTATTCTTTTTCTTCTCTTTCTTTCTCATTTCTCCCCTACTCCATGAAAATGCTCAAAAACAGTGTCAGACACGCATATATAAGGAAATCGACGCATGAGTATCGGTTAGGTATGCATCCAGCATCACTCCATTCCCCAATCGCGCACGATAGCTACATTAGGCACAGTTAAGATTCAAGTAATCTGCCAACTCTACGTACATGCGCTGCAAATACCCACTGTAGACATCATGTAATCTACCCAAAATACAAGTATTCCAAAGGCACTCCTCGAGGCGCACAATTTGCCTAAAATGGGCACGAGCACGCGTCAGGTATATATGAGGCACCAAGTTTGCTTTCATTCTTAAGTTTTTCTTTAAACTTTCATTGTACAAATCTTTCTAATTGACCGAAAATAAATTAATAATATTAAAATAAATTAATTTAAAACCAAGTGTTACACAATTACAATTAGAGGGCGCAAGGATTTTTGGTGGGTCCATCACACAAACAAGTAATTCAGATTACAATATTACAATTTAAGTTTGTAAGAATGATTCTACTTGACAGAAGACCACATTGATAGAGTAAACAAATTATCAAATAACCAACTTTATATAAACGTCTCACCAGTGTAAGAGAATCGTTATGCTAAGAGAATTGTTATGCCACGGGCTTTAGAAAACCGTTTTATCAAAATTGACAAATTGTCAGAAGGTGGACAGTTAGAGACCGACATGGTTAAAAAACCGTGCAACTAGAGCATACACATTTAATTATCAGTCATTATAACCTACTTAAATCCATCCTTGTTGACTTAGAATTTACGATGTGTAAAATTCAAATTTAAAAATTTAATAGTGTGATTTTGAATCGTATTCAAAATTATACACCTAAGTTTAAATTTTAAAAAAAAATTATAAAATAAAAAGTATTAGATTGCTATTCTCATTTCTTATATCCACTGGCACTAAACTCGTAGTTATAAACCGGAGCAACGCTGCGATGTATATCTTACCCTTCTTCAGGTCGCGAACTGGGCTTCCAATGGCTGCCGTTATCGTCATCTCGGAGCTAATGAAATGCTGATTTCAGTAGGGAAACAATAATGCTCTGCCCAAGTCTTGGAGTCCAAATACATCTTCGATATCTGGCCCGCAACCCGGTTCATATCCGGCCTTCTATCGGGATCCTCCTGCACGCACGCCAACGCCACGCGCACCATCCTCTCCACCACCTCCACCGGGTATGAATCCTTCAACCGCCAATCGACCCACCTCCTCAGCCTCCCAAACACATCACCGCCGCCACTTGCAGTACTACTACTATCGCCGCCATCGCCGATCGCTTCCCTTGCCGTCTCGATCAAAGACACCTTCGTAATCACCCCGACGTCATTATCCATTCTCATCTTGACAGGCTCCGCTCCCGACAACAACTCTAAAATCACAACACCAAACGCAAACACGTCCGACTTCAGTGTCGGAATCCCCGTGCTCTGGAACTCCGGGGACATGTACCCTCTCGTCCCTTCGAACTTCATCTTCCCACTCTCGATTTTTTTAATCACCGAAATATCTTCGATTTCAGTCTCATTATCAACCGCCTCATCAACTTCCCCGCACAATTGCGCCGTACCAAAATGACACAATTTAGCATTCGATGCCGGTTCCGTGACGATAATCGAACTACTTTTGATGTGATTATGCACAAATCCGTACTTTGCTCCGCTAGAATTGTGCACATAATCGATCCCATGGGCTATATCAGCAGCAATCTGAACCCTAGAAAGCCAATCTGGCAAAATTGTGTAGCTCGGATTTCTAGGGTTGTTCAGGCACTCGCTCAAACTAGCTCCATGGACATACTCGTACACGAGGCTTATGTGATTCTCCGAAATTGAAGCGCCGTACAGCTTTACCAAGCTAAGATGGTGGCTCTTGCAAATCAACGTCAACATCCGGCGGAGCTTTGCCGCGTCGATCGGCCGCCGAAGCTTGCGCTGCGTTACGGCCACCTCCTTTCGGTTGATCACGCACCTCCAGGAGGTAGATGACGAGGAAGAGTGGAATGGTTTGACCCGGAAGTTGTTGGTGGCGGAGCGAATTTGGGAGGAGTCGTAGATGAGGGGGTTTTCGGCTAACGAGTGTTTGAGGCTGGACAGAGAATCGCGGCTTGAGATGGAGAATTTCGCGGAGGGTTTGTTGTAGCTTGAGCTGGTGGTGTCGTGGTGGGAGGAATGGAATTCCATGGACTGATCGTTAGATGGGGAAGTTGGGTATCTTGTTGGAGGTTCATGTGATCGCTGAGCTTTTGTGTTGTTGGATTTGAGCTTGAAGAAGGAAAAACACATAGAACGGTGGAGTGGCGATTGTGGTTTCTAAGATGAGGGCTTGACCGAGGGAGAAGTTGTGGCGGCTGAGAGGCGGTTTCAGCTGTGTTGAGCGTCGGAGAAGGGTTATCATAGCCGTGTCGTGGAGACCATGGAGGTTAGAAGAAATGTTATAGCTATGGCTGGTAGCCTGGAACTGGCATTCAGAATGAACAGTAACGCCTTGCCCATTGGCTACGGCGAGAGTAAGTAAAATTCGATCTTAAAAATAATTTATATTAAACGGTAATTATCAAAAAATAAAAATAAACAATTTCAAAAATAACTTTAGTATTTGTTTATTGATATTTTAAAATATTTTTATACACCCGTGTATTATTATTATTTAACTCGAAATACAACAAAAATTAGAGAGCATCGTAATAAAAATTACAATTAATGAAAATATTTTAATCTGAACAATAAAATATTTCAAAAATTATTTTAACGTAAAAAAATGAAATGATTTCCAAACATCTATTAATCTGATTTTTGAAATTATTTTTTAAAAATATTTTAATTTAAAACTGTAATTATTTATAACCCATTGTAATTAAACAGAGGTTGGAGACATCGCCCACTGTAACTTTTACTTTTTCAGACTATAATCCAACGGGCAGGGTTTCCCCCCTCCCCTTTTTTTTTTCCTTTTTTTTCTTTGTTTTTCTATTTTTCATTTCCCCCCTTTTTTTAATTTGTTTTTTTAATTATTTTAAATTATTTTTTAATTTTTTTAGTAATTTTTAGATCCTATTAATATAATAATATTTTAAAAATATATTATTATAAAATTATTATTTTTAAATTTTATAAAATATAATCCACCTTACATAATATTTTTATAAATTATTATTCTATAAACTTATAAGATATAATTTTATTTATATAATAATATTTTAAAATACGTAATTATAAGATTATTATAATATATGCCACAGCACAGCATCACTCAATCCTTATAGTTATGTTTTAAGATAATTGATTTGTGAAAGTTTTATTTCTATGATATTTTAATGAATTAATAGTATTTGTTGGAGGCTATATAAATATTTATTTAAATTTATTAATCTTTTAAACTTATTAATCTATGAAAGGTAATGGTAATAATGGGGAAATTCAAAGAGTTGGTGTGGACTCTTCCCTTTTGAAGATAGGTAATGAAGATTGTGGGTCAAGGATTCTCTACTTCATCCGGCGGCCTAACTTTATCCTATACGCTGTCAGCTGTTTACAGCCTAACTTTCTCAAACAGGTTACAGAGTCGGCGGATGAAAAAAATTTGACGGACAGCCTAACTTTATCAAACAGGTTACAGAGTCGTCGGATGAAAAAAATTTGACGGATTTAATATTATCTTTTTTTATTTTGATAATTTTTTAAATATTTAATTAAAATAATAATAATTATTATTTTTTTAATTTTTTAAAATTTTTTTTTAAATATCAAATGGATTTCCCATTCGACGGCCAAAATAAAGTCGAAGAGGCTGCGATGCCCCCCCACATCGCAGCCCCCCCGGATCCCTTTGCAAGGGTCCTCTACTTTTGATTTTTTTCTTATATAAATTTTAACAATAAATAAATAGCCATCCGAGATCGTATGAAATTTGTGTGAGAATTATAAATTTTATACACACGGTGAGCACCTAAGGGATGGTTGTGCCCAAGGGACACTTGCACTAAACTTAGGGGTGCCATGCCTGGGGCGCCCACACTTGAGTGCCAAAAATACTGGAGCCCATACCCGGGCGTGATTTACAGTATAAAACACGTTATATGTGTTTTAGGATTATTCACCTACATCCCATTTAGATGTCGGGGACAATTATTTCATCTGGTTCTAACAAAATTACATAATATATTATGAATATTATATTATTAGGTAATAATAGTAAATTATTAAAAATATGACTAATTATATCAGCAAGTATTTTGATAGTCAATTAAGATTGATCTATATTTTAAAAATAATAAATCCATCTCATTTTCTTCTTCTCTTACAATTATTCAATAACATTGGCGTAAGCTTATTGTTCACGAAGGCATCTTCCAAATAACTCAGCTGACTGGACCAAAAGTGAATTTTAATGAATAATTGAATGGAGAAATAAGGGAGCAGACTTTTATTATTTATTTTGTTAATAATAATGTAAATTGGAATTTTAAGATAATACATATTTAATAAATTGTTTAATCTCTAGAAAAGCGTTAAAATTTCTGCTGTCCAGATTTAAAATTTAAGATATTTATATTTCCATTTAATGGCAAATTGTACCTAATTGAATTATATTTAATGCACTGCAACTATGAATATATATTGATAAACTATGTTTTATTGGATATGATCCAAATAAAGACGATTCTACTCAATTTGAGTATGAGCTAATCATTCAGGCATGACACTGATTCGGGAGACAATCTTGCCAAAGGTTTAGCAAAGTAGTCAAATTGCCAGATGACCAGAACAAAATATTAGGGTATTTAATAACTCTGTAAAATAATAAATGAGGTGTATATTCCTGAAAAATTGTTATGTGTAACCAAGGGATAATCATACGTATTGAACAAAATTACAAAGGCTGAACAGATATAAAATTTTAACTGTTTGACGGTTATTAAAATAGTATGAGTAACAATTATATAAGTAACGTAACTGTTAAAAATTAAAATAACACAATACTTTATATAATAGCCTTGTTGATTTCTAATTAACACAATCCTCCATCTTATACTTATCCCAATTTTTCTTATTTTTTATATCTTTTTATTTTTTTAGAAAGATTATTGATTTAGTATTAAAAAATATATTAGGGAACGAATCTCACATGTCCTATATCTGTTGCTAAATTATTGTAGTGTATAGAATTAGTATTTATAGTTACGAAAATCAGACCCACATTCTTTTAAATCATTCGAAGATTTTGTCTCGTTCTCTAATTTATACAGTAATTTAAATTTTAAATATACATCATATTTGATAAAGAAATTATATTTCAAGAAGCAAAGTTTCATATCATTTTAAGTAAAAAAATTTATTTTATAAATTTAAAATATAAAAAAAATTATTTTATAAATTTAAACTAAAAAAAATTATTTTATAAATTTAAAATATAAAAAAATTATTTTAGAAGTAAAATTTATGTTTCGAGAAGCAGAAACCCCAACCCTTAAATTTAAACCTTTCCTTATCGCACGGCAGCCGTCTAAAATTTGTCAAACGAAAGCGTCATGCCGTGTTTGGAGAAAATTTTCGATTGCACGCTGCACACGTCAATGAGCGTGACATGCACTGAATTACAGGTCAACTACCAACATTGGGTAACTAAGGGAGGATCTTATTCCAAACTAGTCATTATCACCTCACGCGTAGCTATTACAATATTTAGTTGAAATTAGATTATCCTATTTGATAGATATTTGAAATCTAAATTATGGCTTAAATAAATTTAAATTAAATTATTAATTTTTTATTTAAATTTTATATACTATAACTTTAAATAAGAGTTTAATAGATACGATATTCACTATAACAATCTGAACTCGGATCCCCGAACCCGATCGGAACCGTCACGATAAAAATCTTAAATCATCAAAAATCATCAATTATACGTCATCAATGAACTTAATATTTTTAAAAAGATTATCAATAGATTTCATAAATGCACCATTAATTAAATATCTATAGTAGTAATAATAAATAACTTCAATAAACAATATCATTATCCTAAAATATCCATCATCGTAAAGAAAATCTAATATAAGTCAAACAGTAATTGAAGCAACAAAAATCTTAAATCTCTATCCTGGAAGCCTCGATCCCTGGGATCACCTCTACCTGGAGTCTATACACGCGATCTCTTATATCCCGATGTCAACGTGTCTACCCTGGAGCCAATAAAATATAAGATTGAGTCGAATACCGAACAAGTAAAAATAAATAATAATAGAGAAGTATAATAAAATATCACAGACGATAAAATAATGAATAAAATTAATAATAATAGGTGATATACCAATAACTGTCCTAGATTCAACAACAAGTCGAGTCTACAATCCCGAAACCATATGAACAACTGGATATTAAGAAAATAATAGGGATTCTATCAAATTTGATCATTAGTTCAACACGAAATTGTAACAGTATGAACGACAGAAGGCTCCATGGACCTTTATTCTACCATAGTGAATCAAATGCCGCATATTTATGCACCCAACGGTTGGGTAATGTAACGAAATTATCTATAGTATCCAACTACCCCTATAGTCCTCCTGAAAGTTATACCCGTAGCATACCGATATCATCCGTGATACCCAACGTCAAATGATATCCCAGATATCATCTCCTACGATGGTTATTAGGTTATAAATATCATTCTCGACTAACTGTACGAGATAATAAGAATTTGATTATCAGCTCAATTTAAGGTCACCATTGTATGAGATTATAATAATCTACTTGGACCTTATTCTACCATAGTGAACCAAAAATCGCGAATTTACGTCCCTAATGGTTGGGTAAGTGTAACGAGATTTTTTATGGTATCCAACTGCCCCTATAGTCATTCCAGAGGTTGTACTCGTAACATGCCGATACCACTCGTAATACCCATCGCCAAATGATATCTCAGATATTATTTTCTACGATGATTACTAGGTTATAAATATCCCTCATCAATATTAACGACCTTAACCTCTGAAATGAAATTGGTATTGAAATAGTATATATTACTCCAAGGTTCCACGAACTCCCATTCGTCCGGGTACCGTAGAGTTTTTGTACACTCTTCTTTATCTATCCATAGAGTACCAATAAAATATATATATGCTGTCAAAGCTTGCGCAAAGATCAACCACTAAGAGAATAGGAAAAACATCAAAGAAATTCAGAAAATTTGATCGATCATATATATATACATTTTATACTATCATCGATTATAATTGGCATTATTAACATGTCAAATCTCACCTCTAAGACTACAAAATATCTTCAATTTTGTCGTTATTGAACCAGCCAACGATTCCCATTGTATTTTACTATCCCGATTAATTCCACCAAAAATCCAATCAAAATAATATTTACCAACAACTTTCTCTTAAATTAATTAACAATTTCAATGCATATATATATATATATATACATCACTTACTTTAGAAAATATATACAAACACATATGTGTATATATAATTATACATGTAATTACACACACACACACATATATATATATATATACACACACACACACACCCTTATATACATACAGACATATATATATATATATATATATACACGTATACATACTTCCACGGCAGGGTGTATATACACCCTTATACATCTCCCTACCGCGGCGCACGGCAGCACCATCGTCTCCTCATTGCTGGCTCACAACCCGGAGACGGTGGTGGCACCATCTTCTTAGCGCCGGCTCACCACACGACTACCTCTCTCAACCCCATCGCACAGTGCACACTACCTACACGAGCAATACACAGCCACACTCACGTACCGCTAATCTATACACAATGATTACTCTCCATTTTTCGATTTTCATCTCGTAGCTCTGTTTACCCATCGTAAAATCCTAAAATGCCGGGTAAAATTCATTGCTCTGTTTTTCCCATCTTCTAGTTCCAATCAAGGAAACACGACCGAACCCAACAAAATTAAAATGTATAACAAGAAAATAACTATCAATCAAGAAAATGGAAGAATTTACTTGTAAGGTCACAGGGTTAAAGTTGTATTAGTACCTTCGGGTCACTGGACCAGACTGGAAAGACGAAAACAGAGCACGATACTCTGTTTCCCACGGCAGCGCCACATCCCCAAAATCACCAGCTATCACATGTAAAAAAATTAATTCATAACTCCATTGATCAATTAATTAAACCTCAATTTAACCTAGAATGCTTACGGTTTAAGAATTTCACTAATCTAGCCGTGGGCTCTGTTCTCCCATTTCCAACTCTTTAATCCAGAACACAATTGATTTTCATGAAATCATGGCATGCAAGCAAGGGAATATCATCAAGAAAGAGAAAGGAAGAATTTAATTTGCGAGATAGGAATTTTACTTGCCTCAATTTCGTGATCGGCAGCAGCAGTTCATTCAGTCCGTCCTCCTTCTTCCCCGGTTCTCCCCTGCTCTCCTAACCCCACCCTACTGTCTCCATATATGATGGTGGGTGGATTTAGGGTTTTCACAGGGTTTCCATGTGAGGGTTAATTCCTTCCTCCTTCGCTGTTATCCATACGCGCGCTCCTCTTTCCCCTTTCATTTTTCTTTCTTTCCATCTTCCCTCCCATTCCTTCTTTCTCTCTTCCTTTCCTTTCCTTCCCTCCTTTCTTTCTTTTTCTTTTCCTTCTCTTCCTTTTTCTTTTCTTTCTCCCATTATTTATTATTATTATTATTATTATTATTACTACTTATATTTATTTATTAAAATATTAATTAATTATTTATTTAATTATAATAATAACTAAATTTTTAATATTAATTTTTAATATTTTAATCTCTCAAATTTAATTTCATAATTATCTTTTAAAAATTTTTAAAATATAAATATTTATATAATTTAAATATATAATAGTTTGCTTAATTAATTAAACCTATAATTCAATTAAGTACATTAATTATTATAACTAAATTTAAGAGTCAAAACACCTAAGTTCAAACTATTAATTTAAATTAATAGCTTGAATATTTAACCCAATCACAAGATTTAATACTCAAAATATTTACTAAAATAGTTCAATAATTATTAAAATTACTTAAATAATATATTTTTATAAAATTATAAACTTAAAAATATTTAAGATATTACCCTCACTTATTGGTATATTATTCAAAATCAATAACTTTTTTTAAAATATGTAAAGTGATAAAGAGATTTTGAGGATATAAGAAAAGAAGATATGGAGGACTTGGCTTGGTAATATATATAAGATTGAGTGTTTAGAGGACTATTACTCTATACTTAATTTTTATTTTTTTTATTTTTTAGAAGAAATAAACGTATTTATAATTACATTATCAATTAATATTAATTTTAAAAATAAGGATAATAGGTTACAATTTAAATAGTTATATCAATTAAAAAATTGAATATTTAAACTGTCTTTTGAATTGGAGGTTTTCTAAAGGTTATTCCGCCAATGATAATGTTAAGTAATTGACATTCATTAGGAGATTATCGTCCAAGTTAATTGTAAAATATATTAACCATCTGCTTGAATTAATCGTTCAATTTAGTTAATCATTCGATTTAGTTAATTGTTTAATTTAATTAACCATTTGATTAGATATTTGAATAAGAGATTTAACTGAGATTTAGTACGATAAACCCTAATGGTATATTTAGTTATTAGAATGAAATAAAGTTGGAATAGAATAGTTATTATAGGAAATAGAATATGATGAGAATAGAATTGAAATTGTTATTTTTATATTTGGTTGTTGGAATAGAATAAGGTCGGAATTAGTATTTTACTGTTTGATTTGTAGAATAATATGAGAAAAAATGTGAAAATAGTGATAATAATAATAATATTAATAGTAATAATTATTATTATTATTTAATTAAATATAATTGTTTATTTTTATTGCGTTTAGCCGAATTCCTAAGCTCGGTGGCGGTCGGAGTGAAGTCCGGGTATTTGTAGAACCCTGCACAACGGACTGCCAAAGAACAAACAAAGGCCGGCGGGGGTTAGTATCCGACGCTCAAAAGTCGATATCTTCCGTAATAAACGGAGGAATGCACGCGTAAGATGCGAGAATGAGGGGAGCGTGAGAGGGATGTGATTAGAGGCATGAGCTCCATTGACGCGCCCGTTGAGGGAATAATTTGGAAAGGTCCCTACTTTACGGGTTAGACGGGCGTGATTTGGGCGCACCAAGTAAGCATGGAAATAAGGTAAAAATATTATCTCGGAAGATAATAATAATGTTAATAATCGGAGGATAATAATTATTATTATAAGCTTCCGGAGTGCAGCGCAGAATCCGGCTACTATTTGGGGAGCTTCATGGTTCCGTTTCTGTAATAATAATAACAACTAAACAACAACTGTTTGGAACAACGGAGGAGATAATAATAATAATAATAATAATAATAATAATAAGGCTGAGCGGCAATTCGACGGAATATTATAAAAGTTCATCCTTGCAGAATTATAATTCCACAAACTTCCACGAATCGTGCTCGTTCTCCCCTCCTTCATGAAGATGAGAACAGAGAGAGAGGGAGAATAAAAATATTAATATCCCCTAGAATGAGCCCAAAAACTCCAAGAATAATATTCCTACCAAGACAAAAAATATTTCCGCCTTTGCGAGACTTTTATACGTCTCTGGTTTTTTTGGACCCAACAATAATAATAATGATGATCATAATAATAATATTAATAGAATAAATATTTTTAATAATATTTATTTTTAATTAATAATAATAATAATGATGGCAATCTCGAAATATTATAAAAGTTGTACGAGAATTATAATTCTAAGGTCATTAAGAATAAATAATACTAATATCCCTTAGATAGTACTTTTTTCTTTGAATTTGTAAATAAATATTTTTTGAGAATATTTATTTTTAATTTATTTCTCAACCAAACACAAAAATTATAATTATCGTAGAATTAGCCCGGAATAGAATTTCTATTCCGGGCTACAAACGTGGGGTAATTAGAAGAAATGTAGGGTGTTTTTCCATTCACAGCCGCCGGGGAGAGGGAGGTAGATGAAATTCTCATGTCCTGGTTTTGAGAAACGGAACGTTCGTTTGAATTTCGAGCAAGTTTTAATTTTACACTTTTTCTTAAATATTTCAAAATCACTCGTAAATAAAAAATGTATAAATTCAATTTTTTAATTAAAAAAAAAAAAAAAGACAAAATTAAAAGGGATATATCATCCCTAGTTATACATAAAATCATAATTGTAATAGAATTATATGAATGTTATTTCATTGTTTAAAAACTCCAAAATAAAGTCTTTTTTTTTGGACAATATGTTTTTCTATCATATAAAATCTGTAAATTACTAGAAAAATACCCTTATAAAAATATTAGACAATACGATTCAAATTTAAGCAATATAGACACGAGAATAATAAGATTAATGAGTAAAATCATATTAAAAAATAAAATGATAAACAATAATATTTATAAATATTTAGATATAACACACAGATATAGAAAATAAAATAAAAGAATTATACTTATAAGAAAGAAATAGAGAATGAAAGGAAAAACACAACGTATGTATATCATTACTCCATTGTTTTCCTCTTATGATAACTACGATGGGGGCAATGTGGCTTTACAACTGTTTGATCCCTATATCAAAGAAGGGGAAAAGAGGCTGAATTATACATATCTTCAAACATACACTATCTGTTGATTTATTTAGGTAGTGATTGCAGAAGGAAAATAGCATATGTAACTATATACATGCAGATCATTCAACATGCAAGCCTTCATTTTGGAGGAACATGAATTGAACTAGCCCGACCGGATATTTGAACGCAAAAATCTCCACAACTTTTCTCACAGGTGGAGATGGTCGCACCGCGGACTTGTAGGCAAATGGGCATGCAACCCTTCGCGCAATCTGAAATCGCTTCAGTCATGTTGATACTGCCCATCATCATCATCGCCAAAACGAAGAGCAGTTTGATTGTCTTTTTGGTGCCTATTTTTGGGTACAGAAATGGACGTGTTTTCATGGTTTATAAACGTCTGTTTGTGTGTGTGTGTATGTGTATGCAGGCATTGTCGTTGAGGGGGAAGAGGTAATTGAATTCCCAAGTTCCTTTCTGGAGCTGCCCTGGCAATGTGGGGTGAAACGTGAGGAGTGGCTGAATTCAAGGCCGCAGGTAGAAATTTTACATGAACTTGATTTTGAGAAAAGGAAATATGATTTCAAACGGGAATTTAGGGAGAACAAATTGGGATATATGATGCTTGCATGTGGGAACGAGGGGCCCTGTTTCGCAAACAGGGCCTGCGCTGCGGCCTCCCCTTTATTTTTTTTTTTTGCTTTTTCATTTTTTTTCATATTTTGATTTATATAATATATATTTTTCTTTTTTTTTTATCTTTATCATTTATATATATTTAATTTATTTTTATAAAATATAAATTTATATAAAAATTAAATATATAAATAAATTTATTTATAAATTAGATCAAAATTTTATTATTATTAAATATTTATATTTATATTTATATCTTATATATTTTATAAAATAATAATTTTATAATAATATATTTTAAAATATATTATATTAATAGAGTCTAAAAATTATAAATAAATATTTTTTATTTTATAAAAAATTTAATAATAAAAATTCTTTTTTTGCTTTTTTGCTTATATTTTAATTTATATAATACCTTTTTTCTTTTATCATTTATACATATTTTATTTATTTTTATAAAATATAAATTTATATAAAAATTAAATATATAAATAAATTTATTTATAAATTAGATCAAAAGTTTATTATTATTAAATATTTATATTTTATATATTTTATGAAATAATAATTTTATAATTATATAATTTAAAATATAAAATAATAATTTTATAATAATATATTTTTTAAAAATATATTATATTAATAGAATCTAAAAAATTATAAATAAATATTTTTAAATATTTTTTATTTTATAAAAAATTTAATAATAAAAATTAATATAAAACAAAATTAAAAAAAAAAGTCAAAAGAAAAAAATTAAAAAAAAAATAAAAAGAGGAGAAAGGGGCTGCCCGTTGGATTAAATCCAATGGGCACGGGCGTGCGGCACAACCGTTGTGCCGCACGCCGGCGAAACAGGCCCCCTCAATCCCTTGCATGTGGGTCTTCCTTTCTGTTTGGAAAATCTGACACCATTGCTTGGTTGTCCTCGCACGATAGAAACTGACAGAAATAATAAGGATATACACAATTGTATAAGCAGTTTTATGTGAAAATTTTTTCTTATTAAAAAAATTATGAGCCTTCACTTCAAAAATTATCTCTACTATATTTGAGATTCAGTTATCAATAATGCTACCGAGCTAACTCATTCACAATATACCATAAGCGTGTAAAAATTGGATACCAGTAATCTTAAATACAAATTGATTATATAATGTATTATGAGTGTATAAACCCAAAATACGAAATGCCCAAAATAAAAATAATCAATAGTATATTTTATATAAAAATTAGAATAATATATCAATGATTAATAAAAAAATAAAACATAAGTAAGATTTTAAATAGATGGTTAAAATTTTTATATTTTTAAAATTATTTTCTCTCTTTTTTGGCGTTACTTATGCTTAAACCGGTTTAATAATCTAACCCAAAAATCAATTTCATTTTATAATGCATTTAATGCTAGATTGTCCGTTCAAATATTGGAATATCTTTCAAACTGAAGCAAACATAAAAAATGATTATAAAAAATTATCGTTCAAGATTGTATTTCAAATGCTAAAGTCCTACCAATAATAATAGCAAAAATGGTCTACACAATAGGCATACCATTTATAAGAAAATGACCCATCGCTATCAAGGAACAATCTCGTGATTCAAGTCACATTTTCTTCTATGCAACTAAATTTGTAGACATATCCAAGCCTGCCTCGATGCTCACCTACGTCGCAATGCTAAGTGGCAACGTAACATCACACACCCATTTTCTTAACCATAAAGGAAGGGGCACATATCATTGTGGCATTTGTATTTTTAAAAGGAGAAAATATAGATGCTTTGAAAATGGATGCTTCAAAAGTGTGGATGGAGAAATCAAAACTTAAAAATTGTGGATATGAATTTTCTATTCATTGAAAACTCTAAGCCTTGGTCGAGATTACTCGGGTAGATCTATCGATCATTTTACAATGCAAATACATAAAAGGTTAATACTTTAATAAATATTTAATTTTTATATGAATAATTTACTTCTTGCCTAAAATATTTTCTACAAAAAATCACAATTGGCTAAGATTTTTATTAATACTTCCATTCACTTGATATAAAAATGAAGGAGAGATACACTTCGAAACAATTGAGTGAGTATCTACTCATATATGTGAGAGAAAAATTATAAATATATATATATATGACTTGTATGAGATGTCATTGATTGTAGATGATAATATATAATAGTAAGTTTCTCCATCTATCATCTTTACCTTTGGGGGTTTTACACATCAAATGTGCACCCTTCCTCATGTGTTGATTCATAAAGTGTGTTTTTTATTATCACATTTTCATTTTAAAGGGAAATGATTTCTTGATTTTTTCGACAATTGGGATCAATGACTGGGGTTGGTGGCAATCATACTAATCAATTGGTAGCAGTAATCAGACTTAGGTGAAATCTGTTTGTGAAAACATATTTGACAAAAAAAAAAAAAAATCAGTAAGAGGTTTGCTTTTTTCCATTGAAGATTTTTAATTGTCACAATAATTTTATTATTTGGAAAAAAAATAAAAAATAGTTTGACATGTAAAGAAATAGTAATTGATCTGAAAAATAAGGTTGGTAAATTGTAAAAATTGGATGAAGAGTGGAAGGATACGCCGGACTTTGTGAATAATACAATCAAGTCATTTCTTGTATATAATATTCTTCCAAATATCATTGGTTTTTTTATATTTAGAGTCAATCATTATAAAATTTGAAGAATGATATAAATCTAAATTACTGACGACTAAATTATATCTAAAGAAGTAAATTTATGACATTCGATTAATAAAATGTAAGAACTTTAAAAAAATATTTGAATTAACTTAATAAAATTTTAATGTAAATGTTTAATAAAATTTCTAAGAATAGCATGCTTAATTTTGATAAGCTAATTGCTTGTTTGCTGATAAGTGAATTTAGACATAAAGGAAGCAATGATAAAAGTTCAAGAGAGCCAAGTTTTTTTCTTTTCAACAAGTGGTTATTGGATAAGAAAATCAATTGAGAGAGGAAAATTATGAAAAGAGCATGACCGGTTCTAAATCAAAGATTGGCAATAGATGCTAGGAATGGATACATCTAGGTCATACGTAAAGAAATTGTTCTAAGAAAAAAAAATAACAATCCGAAACAAGATAATAGAAGATTAAAAAAAAAAGAATCATTTAATATTGTCATTGTTCGTGATATATATAATTGTGATCTTCCTCTTACATTGGAAAAAAAATTTGATGGTCTTTAGTGAATCCCGATTATTTATATCATACTCACATCGAGGGAGAAGTTTGACTCATATCAAGAATGCAACGGTGGTATTGTGAAAAATGGCAAAGTAGAGAGCAATGTTGTTAGCACACGGACAATACAAGTCCACATGTTTGATGGGGTTTTTCAGGCATTGGTTGATGTGAGACATGTACTAAATTTGAGGTCGAATATGATCTCACTAGGGATGTTGAATTGTAGAGGCTACAAGATTTTTATCGGAGATGGAATTTTACAGGTACCTAAGAATTCATTACTACATTAAAAAAATGGATGATTAGAAACCTATACTAGTCATATGAAATATGAAAATAGATGGAGGACTCATTAAATCCCATAGAATCAATATAAATTAAGAATAAATAACTCAGTCAAAGAATAAATATGTAACATTTTGTATAAGAATTGTAATATCTTTTACAGCGATCGCGATGAAATTATGAAAAAAATGTTGCCTTGTTAGAATTAACAACAGAAGTTGCTTGCATTGCACCAATAAAGGGTGAAACCCATGCTAGTCCATATGTGATAAGTCATGCAATAAATGGCTGCTTATCTTTCGAATTCACTTACTATCTCTTGTAACAACAAATTATAAGTTAATTACTTAGCCAAAAAACGTGTTAGTCAATTAAATCAGGAAGAAAAAGAGTAGAAGAAGCAACCGACCGGCGGCGACTAGCAGAGGATTTAAGGCCATTTCGGTTTAGTGGTTTGAAATTTATCATTACTAGTTGTTTGACATTGGAATGACGTTGTTTTTGCTATGGCTAAATATGAAAAAATGTCTTCAATTAAACTATTAGAATAAAATTTTAATTCCCACAAATTAAACGTGCTATAAGAGTATTTTCTAAGAAATTAAACGTGAGAGATCAAATCTGAATCCAAATATTTTTTTAACTTTTCAAATAGTAAGTCATGAACGGAATATTTTACCTTCTTTGTACTATGCTACATATCCAAACTCGAGTTCTTA
This sequence comes from Nepenthes gracilis, assembly GCA_033239525.1. Classification (NCBI taxonomy): domain Eukaryota; kingdom Viridiplantae; phylum Streptophyta; class Magnoliopsida; order Caryophyllales; family Nepenthaceae; genus Nepenthes; species Nepenthes gracilis. The sequence continues at coordinate 19,755,850 of BSYO01000012.1, read as the reverse complement.
ACTACAACTAACAACTATTTGACTGCTTACCAAATATTTGTGTTGGTTCTTCGAGGCCCTAAAATCAAATAGACCACTAAAAATCAAAACAAACATAGCCCAGGAGAACAAACAGTAATAGCATTTGAATTTGTGTAAATTTCATCTGTAAGTTTTTGGTAAATTTTGAGGGCCGCACCGTGATTTATAATAATAATAATAATAATAATAATAATAATAATAATAATAATAATAATAATAATAATAATAATACTGTTGTGTCATCCATACATGATTCATATAATCTTGGCTAAAACTCAGTGAGGGATCCATCTTATTGGATGTGGGGTCAATTAATCCCACTGATGGGCTTCAGTACCTAGGGCCGAGAAAGAAAGGCTCAAAAAGTTAAGTCTATGAACCAAGAGACTTACGAGGGTGATTCGGCACAAGGGGCCCAAAGACAGTCTTTTACGTCCCAACAGGCCCAAGAAGCCTAACTTAGCCCAAGAGGTTAAGTTGGCCTCAGAAACCCGAGGATATGGGCTAGCGTCCCCAGAAGCCCAAATGGCTACAATGGTCCGAGAGACCAATTTAACCTAGGAGGCCTGAGGACACTATAAGGATCTATGTCTCTAATAAAATTCCGAGGACATGAAACTAAGAACACAACACTGAAATCCCGAGGGCCTCTAGAAGGTGAAACTCCTAATTAACGTCTGAGAACCTAACTCTATGAACCCGATGATTTGACAGATACCCAGAAGGCTTTTTAGGTACGAGGACTATCTCTTCATCTCTGAATCGTCAAATCAAGAGAAAAGGGGGCCAAGGTGACCGAACACGTCAACTCAAACGTCTCACTGTTACCAAGGAGCACGCATTCCATAGAACACGCTACCTCCACAGGAAATCATGGCGCTTAGAGCACGCTCAATTATTACAGGACTAACGTCACCTGGTACGCCAAATCAGCAGAGTAGATGACTAGCCTCCTAACACATGTCAAATCAGTATAGTGGATGACTGGCCTCCCTGCATACGCCAAATCAGCAGAGTTGGTGGCTGGCTTCCCAACACATGCCAACGTCACGTGTCCCCATTTCAAGGGCATGTCCCTCTATATAAATATCTCATCTAAACAACTGAGAAGAGGATTCAACGGCTAGCATTCTGCATACACACTGTGAGCAATATCTAAGAAAAAGAAAAAAAGAAAAAGAGAAAAAGGCGCAAAAGAGAAAGCTAGAAAAGAGCAGAGGGAATAAGAACTCACGTGATGCAATCCTGCGTGACCATAAAAAATGCCACTGTGATTATTTGTAACCCATTCTAAGTGTAGTTGAACCTTTCGAACTCAACGTCCATCACCGTGGTTTTTCCCCTTCATTAAAGAAGGGTTTTTCACGTAAAATCATCGTATATTGTACCATCATCCATTTTTCCTTCTTGTCACGTTATTCTCATTGAGTTTAACGATTACTATTGTATTGCACGATTCTATCCGTCCAAGGGTATCGAAAGAGTGCAAAGTGTGAACTCGGACACTCGTCGTATGGCGGTCAGAAATCAGGATGCAACACCCACTTTGAAAAAAGTTTATATAAAATGAATAAAAATTATAAATAGATATTTTAACAATCAAAATGCATTTTTTATTGACCTTATTAAATATTTTTAATTGACTGTATGAATTTTAACACTGTGATTCATTTATTTTTATGAAATTAATCAAATTTTGACCATTTTTATTAAAAAGTAATAACAAAAATACTAACATGTATTTTAAATTTGGATTTTAATTTAAGAAATTTTAAAGTGAGCTCTTGAACTTTCTAATGATAGCATTACACGTTACAAATTAGAGCAAAATATTTAGAGGAACTGAAATTTACTCTTCAATATACTCTCTAACGCTTAAATCAATTTTTTATACTTAACAATTGAGTTAGTGAAAGAAAAAGAAAGAGAGTGCATAAATGAAAAACTAAACTTCGAGAGTATCTTTGGGAAGAATAAAGTGTTTATAAAGGATAAATTTTGAATATCTTTGTATAAGCTAAATACTATAAGACTTTATTTTAAATATTAGCTGATAACAAAAAATTTCTAAGAATATAAATAATGATAACTTCTTCCTCTCATATTTCAATCCCCCTCTTGTAATAAAAGGGTTAATTTTTATAGTAACATGAGAACCAACGACCAGCTTTTTCATAGTAGAATTACCGGCCACGAGCTAAAAGTTTGGGTGATTGTTGGTCGTTCAAATTAGTTGCCACCGCATACATTTCGGGTCATGCATCATGGAGAATGCTTTTTGTGTTGCATCATATAGAACATTCATTGTTAAAGGGTAACCGTTTGAAGTACAGAATACTGGTTAAGTTTATAGAGTTGGCCAACTGCTCAGTGAAGTAATTGCCATTCTTCAACCCGCTTCTTCAGTTTAGTGTCAAACACTTTATAAAATATAGATTAAACTTAAAATTTGAACCATTTGGCAACCTAACCTATTAGTATAAATTGTTAGGATTTTGACTAGATTTTTCTTGTTAAATTTCGTATTGGGGCATAATCTATTGGGCCGCCTTTGGATTTGTTTTTATTAGCCGATATTACTTAGTTTTAGGTCTTCCTTTACATCCTTGGAATAGGTTGATGTCTGCAAGGATCAGGTTTTAGTCTCTCACCTTTAATGGAAAAATTAGCTTAGAGAGCATGTTGACTAGCTTGGCTTGTTGACCGGCATTAATGGAAATAGTCGAGGAAGTTATTATAATAATGACCAGACTAGTAAGATGCCGAATAAGACTTATAGACTGACTGGACTAAATTGTTGACCTACCAAAAGAGTTGACTAGATTTGGTGTATAGTTGACCGGCTTTAATAGAAAAATTTTTCGGAGAGAATTTTCGGAGAGGATTGAGTGAATTTTTCGGAGAGGATCGAGTGAATTTTTAGAGAGGATTTTTGGAGATAATTGAGTGAATTTTCAGAGATGATTGAGTGAATTTTCGGGGTGAAAGTTCCGGAGAAGATAGACCTTAAGAATAAAACATTGTTTGGATAAAAAAATTGATCGGACTAAAATAATTGGTCGAAAATTAAGAGGGATAATTAAATTGACCACAAGAATGTAGCCTATAAAGGGACGACCAGAGTAGACTAATGAATGAACTGTTGACCAACTTGACTTATAGGCCAGTTTTGATTTGAGGTTGGAATAGCCAGGTTGGAGTAGGCAAACTGCTCTTACCTGCTCCAATCTGTTATGATTAATCTGGAACCTTCTAAATAAGGATTTAAGAAAAATATCTAAAATAGGTGACTTGCCCCCACTTATTCTCACCTACCTCGTTGCTTATAAATACCGGAGTTTGAAGTCAATGAAAAACACTAGAAAACCTAGAAGAGCACGAAGGAGAATAAGGAGGGGAAGAATTCCGAACTAGACTTGAGTAAAGGAATTCAAAAATTAGGCAAGTGTACTATTTGTTTTTACTAAAATCCTTGAATTTCATTGTTCTAATACTCATCTTCACCATATTTTTACGTGATGCATATCATGTTGATTGCTTTCTCATATTTATGAAGGAATTTCTTTTTTTTTGGTAAGTAATTTATGAAGAAATTTCATTTTCAACGCATGAGTTATATTCTGTATATGGAATTTTTGTTCAACGGTTCATACTTGAATATTGTTAGAATCTCTTATGTTCATTAAATCCGATTTTGTAATAAGAATTGGTAAAGTTTAAGTTACGTACACGAAAAAGTTATTTACATGTTTGATTTCGGTCAGCAAATATCAATCTGCTCACTTAAATTTCTTATTCATTTGCATGTTATTGCCGTGCATGAAAGTAAGCATGCTCCTTAAAAAATTTTGGTCATTTGCTTTTAAAGAATTTCGGTCTTTTTCTTATAAAAATTTTGGACTTTTGAAGCTCATGATTTAAGAAAATAAATTAAATGTAGCTAGTTTTCAGTATTTGGTTTTGGATTTGCATTCATTTTGGAATTCAATTTCATATGAAGATATCTTATTCCCATGTATAATGCTTCTGTATGCAAAGTGTTTTCATTCCATTTAATACTATAATTATGCATGTTTTTGCATGTGGTACTTTATTGAGCTGTCGCTTACTTCTTACTATTTTCTTACCCTTAAATAATGAAGAACTTATATCGGATGAGAAAGAGTGAAGTCGGACAGTCTAGCTAGGCAGGAAGGCTAATCAAAATTTTTGTAGTAGTGTATGACCGACTTTGATGTATTTTTGGAATATTCTGAAAATTTTTGTATAATGATTTTATTATGTAAATACAAATGATATTTAGACGCTACTGTTGAATTTTATGGCTAAGAATTTTAGTTCATAGTGACATCTCACGCGTCTTTGTTTGATCGACCTAATTATGACTGACCTACTTTTTGGCCGACTTAATGACCAGCCGATTGCGATCCTGTGCACATGAACGAAAATTTTTAAATCCACCTAATTTATGCGACTTGTGCCGAGATAATTATCCCGGCTATAAGTATGTTTATATGACGGAGATTATATGGTGGATTATGACCCATTCTATCATAATGTTTTTAGATTACCTTTAAAATTTTAATAAATCTAACAAATATTTTAAATTTATCTTATTAAAAATATTAAAATTATAAAATTATTGACCCAATAAATTTTTTTCTTTTTTTTTTTAATTTAAAGATGGTATCATTTATAGAAATAGCTGAAGGTCATTCAATCTTCTTATATCTTGGTCATTGAATCTTGTTATATGCTGTTTACTCTGTCAGCTACCTTCGAAAACTACGCACTCATGTCTAAATTGGTAATTTTATAATAACATAATTTACCAAACGCAGGTCTTTCATAGACCCATTTAGTAAGTATACAGTATCAGGCTTTTTGACACGATAACAATTTTCGCAAAATTTAAATTTTCTTTTCTTCAAGACGCAATATTCCTAAAATAATTCATATTTAGTAATTTCATAAAATAATAAAATATTATAATTTAAAAAAATTGTATTATATTTTATTAGATGAGTTATTTTTTTAATAAACATATATATCTAAGAGAAATAAAGTCATTTGAGTCAATAAAAAACTGATCATATTTCTGTCTTATAGATGATCGATTGTCTAACGTATGTGCAGTTAAAGGAATTATTTTTTACAGATAAATAACATGGGATTTTTCAGCACCTTGTACACCACAAAAAATCAAACTAGATGTGAGATATATATGAGATTTATTCCCCAATATATTCTCCGACAATCATAGTAGTAATCTTTCTATTCGGATTTAAAAGATATGAGAAAAAATATATTAAAATTTAAAGTGGATAAGGATGAGCGAGTGTTTAAAAGACTGTACTTCTTGCGCATTCTTCCGATTGAGTGACTTTTCTTTTTTCTCTCTTTCTCTTTCTTTTTTTATTTGGAAACGATTGTATTTATAGTTAGAGGTACCATTTAGTTGTTTGACACGTAAAATCAATTGTATGTACATGATAATGCTTTGAATCGATAATAAAAGGCGTTACTTATAATGTGTAATAATGGCCATCCCTATTTAATAATAGAACCGCTTGGATCTCAATTATATAGTAAGTTCAATCGCTCTTTGTATCAGACTATCAAGCAACTCATTATTTAGCTATTTAAATAATTTTTTTGGTTTATACATTCGAATATTATTATTTGATAGGATTTGTCGCTTCTTCTATTGGGTCGATAACATTTGAACATTTTGTCCAATTGTGTATTGGGCTAATCTGTCTTAGACTGCATCCATCAAGTCTAAAAAATTGTCCACAAACATTCCCCACACACAAAAAAAAAATGCCATTTTTATAAAGAAAGAAGAACAATAATGAGTTAGAAAAATTTATTCTAATTTTTTTTTAAATAACACAAATACATATTCAAATGTTAATTAATAATTATTTTTATATTATTACTTTTAAATTATTTAACGATTTGTATAACTTATGGCAAAGTTTTCTTGGTTTATTTGTCAGAGTGATCTTGCTTTTCGTTTTAAAGCTTCTAGAGTTTAGGTAGTGGTCTAGAGTTTTAAAGCTTCTAGAGGAATGGTAGATATATACTACACCATAAATATGGTTTATTTTTTCAATTTTAAGAAAATGAGAGATAAATAATAATAATTAAGGATAATATAAATGATACTTAATTTTTTAAAAAATTATTTTAATATATATTTTTAACCTTATTTTTTACTTATAATTAGCAGTGAAAAATTATAATAACAAAAAATTACCAAATATATATATAAATAATAAAAATTAGGAAATGATGTTTGTTGTACCAAATCAAAATAATTGTGTGGAAAGATCAGCAAAGAGAATAGTGCATCACTTTTCAAGTGAAACTACAAACCTCGGCCTCTAGCAACTCAGAAAGCTCACACGGTAACTCCTCCCGCTTCTGTGTCTTTCAGCCTTCTGCTACCAAGTCCAGGCTGCTAAACCCATAGATGGATCCTCCGCCGCCGGGCAGCCGACCACCACCACCACCACCACCGGGTCCCGATGGAGGGGCATGTGGTACTTGGTAACATAACTCATCAACTCTCTCTCTCTCTCTAAATCTCTCTAATTTGTTCTGAAATTGCTGACTTTATTGTTCTTCTTCTTCTTCCAGCATTTGGCTGCTCAGCTGCTGTGGGTTGTTCAAAAGCTGTTGCCCCCCTGCAGGGTCTCCACCTCCATGAATAAATCCCACTGCTGGCTCTCCTCTGCAAGATTTTCTTGATGTTATTTTGATCCTCTCTACTGCTAGTGCGTTGTGATTGGATTTTGTTTGTAAAATTGAGAGAAAAGCTGTTTATTTTAGTAAGAAAGTAATGGTGTTTTCTGTGTTGTGTACCTCATTCATGACTCTCATGCGGCTGCTTGGCTGGTTGGACTTGTGCCCCAATTAAAACATACTGTAATTTCTTTTAAGAAATCTGATTGTTATCCTTGAGGAATCATAGTTACCTGATAATTATAATTCCAGTATCCTGATAACCCGATCTGCAACCTCAGGGTCAAAGGAATAGTAATGCCAGTAGCCGATGAAGAAGGCAACAACTATACAAGCCTTCAAAGGTTAGATCCATCTCGAGCTTTGAATGATTTCAGCAACTTTGGTGTCCGAGACCTGATCTATGCTCAAAGTAATACGAGTAGAATATGTAGAAGTAAGGATCGTTCAAGTGCCCTGAATCCTGCATTAAACAATGTTCTTACCTTCCATTATGAGATGCCGAATGAAACACCCGATATGATAGTAGAACTTCAATATTTTATGGTAACTTCATGGAATCGATTGAGGGATTTTAATGATCCAAATACACTAGTTCCTAGCTTGATTCAAACAAATCCAATTAGCCTAGATGGATTATGATCCGAATGAATAATTCGCCATGGATGACTGTAAAGGGGTACCTTACGATCGATTCGCCACCGATTGCTAAACTACTCATCCTACCACTATCAACAACCCGGGTTAACTGTCAGGTGTTAATACTGACAATCATATGAAATAACTAAAATCTTAATTTCGGAGGTGATTATTTTTATAATTGATACTGTTTTGTAGTAGATTTATTTAAAATTTATTTCGTAATTTTTATTTTGGTTGAAAATAATTTTTTATATTAAATGTCATTGCGTAATTTTGTATACTTGATTACATTGTATTTTTTATATTCAAATATTTAATTATTAATATTTGATAAAAGATTTAAATTTATTCTTTTATATCAATTATATGTGTATTTTTCATCGAATCCCAACATAATATAAGTAATGTTTCACCAAGGCTTACTCTAATGGCCATAATGACCCAAAAGGTGGTCACCATTAAAATACTTTTAATTTTCAAGAAATTTGTTGTCAATTTTTATTTTTAAATTTTTATCGTTTATTTGAATCATACTTTGAATTGTACAAAATATTTTATAATAAAATATCCCATCATGCATTTTCCTCGTCTCTTATGGCCCATTTTAACAAGTTATCAAATACATTTACTTGAATTTGAACTATAATTCTGATCAAATTTTAGATATATTATATATTTTTTTGTAACTACGAAATTCTAAATATCTTTAGTAAACCTGAGAAAATTATTATCTGTGATCTAAAAGTCACATGTTTAAATCGTAGAAATTATATCATTTAAATTATAAGGTAATATCATATACAATAAATGTAAAATAATTTAATTGTTTCTGAAATCTTGTGCATTATAAGAGTTTAATGCCTATCGTTATCTTTTATTGAATATGTTTTATAATTAATAATCTTATATTATACTATATTTAATCAAGTGGAATAATAATAATGGATTCATATATCCAACCCGCTTAATAGGATTTTTAAGGTTTTATTTTTATAGTCTTATTATATTATTTTAAATTAAACTAAGACGGCTTTTATTTTAAGTTTTACTATAGTGTGTACTCAATGAAAAAGAAGTAACATTATTTATAAGATTTCTAACAATAAAAAGATTGATGATATTTGAATAGCTAAAAGAGTTCCATGGTTGTATACAGAAGACCGCTGTTGTGTGAGCAAGGTGGCAAAGTCGTGCGTTTTGAGTCACCGTCTTTAAGGTTGATATTGTAGTCCACTCAAAAAAAAAAAAAAAAAAACTGCTAATTTTCAATAATTTATTATTTTATCTATACGTTTTATATTAAAATATTACATAAAAAAAGAAATAAATATAAATATAATCATGTTTAAAATGGGATATAGAATAGGGATTTAGGGGATTCATTTATTAAATATGATGCATATCATGGATATTGATATGTTTTGGATCCAAATTTCGAATAGATTTGGGTCAAGTTGATCATCTGTGTCCGATTTTGTCTATTGAGTCTGAATCCTGCACGCCACAACTATGAACAAGAGGTTAGGTGACGGCAGGAGATTGTCCCACCGAAAATACTCCGATGCTGAAGTAAGCAAATAGCCTTCGAATTAAGAAGGTGAAAGTAAATGATACAAGGAGAATATAAAGAGTGTTTGCGATGGAAGAGTGTTATCGTTAAGAGAGGTTTTGGTGGCTCGTGAGAAACGTTTGCTTTAAGTACTATATTCGCTAGGAACATAGTGGTAGAGAGAGAGAGAGCATTCGTCGTCTAAAAGCGTGAGTTTTGCAATAGAAAGCTTTTTGTGGGCAGATGAGAGCGTGCCTCGGAGTGATAATTTCATGGCCCTTTATAGCCGTTGTGCTACGATATCTTCCTTATGTAGAATGGTTTGATTCTCGCACTCTATTGGGATTGCTGCCTTTTTTGGTGTGGCGTTTTTACGGCAGTAACCGTCACTGGATTGATTACTTTCCTTCTACGTTCTGTAACAGTTAGAGTTTTTAGTAGACAGGGAAAGGATTCTAGCGCATTCATTTTGGAATGCGCATTGGATCCACTGGTGATTGTTATAATAGAAATTACCTTTTATAGAGAACGCAAAATCAAGGAAGATGACCGTTATTGGTTGAGGACGGTCGTGTGGGCCAAACTGGGCTTCACCCACTTGAGGCCCGACCTTCAGACGGTCAACTAGTCATACTCTCAATCAACGGGAGCATTGACCGTCTCAAGAGCAAGTCATCCGTCCTGCTATTGGGTTTCTCTTGACTCACTTAGCATTTCGTCTTATCAACGGCTGGCGTTGATCGTCCAAATACACAATGGGTCGTGGTGGATTTGGGCCTTTCTTCCTTCTTGGGCCAACCTATCACTGCCGTACCCATCACTAGCTCCTTTGCTGGTGATTTGAGACTCCGACCTCCAACATGTTAACGATGGGTCGCGAGTGGTTGGGTTACCTGCTTGAGGTGACCTAGTGAGGAAACTGGCGGAGACTCTTGGTCTATTGATCGTATTGCGTGCAATTGCTGATCATAAAGTCTTGGTCCAGAGGACTGGCTTAGAGGATCATTGATCAGATTCATTGGCCGTTTATGCCAAAATTCAGAGAACTGGCTGATAAAAGTGTTGACTGGATTCGTTGACTGTCTAGTCCAAAACCGGAAGAACTAGCTGAAGAAAGCATTGACCGGATTCGTTGACCGTTTAGACCAAAATTCGGAGAATTGGTTAAATGAGGCGTTGACTAGATTTGTTTATTGTCTATGCCAAAATTTGGAGAACTGGCCGAAGGAAGTGTTGACAGGATTTGTTGACTACCTGGGTCAAAATTTGGAGAACTAGTAGGAGTTGAAATAGCGCGTCAACATATCGCCGGACCGCTAGTCGAAAAGTTTGCTACTTGTTTGCATGCAATGAATTTGCGATCCCGGTAATTAATGCACCAGAGGATTCGATTTGACTGCACCCGTTCAAGAAGCGACACGTGTCAACAATGATGGGTACACGTTTACAAGACGGTTCTCCTTCTCTAGCATTCACATTTTTTTGAGTAGTCCGTCTGTTACTTTTCAAATTTTTCATGCTTTCTTCAATTTTTCTTCTTGAAAATTTCTAAATGTTCTGAAACTTTATCGCTTCCATTTCCATGGCGCCTTTTGCAGCTCAAATTGCCTCAGTAATCAAAGCCAGTGAGGTAAGGGAGCTATATGTTGAGTACGACATCCCTAAGTCAATCGTCCTCAGGATGCTTGACGAGGGAGATAGGGCATGTTCTCCTCCTAAGGGTTGTGTCACCATTTATGAGGCCCACTTGAGGAGTGGATTATGCTTCTCTGTTCTTGACGAGCTGATGGGTATATTGACCGCCTTTACGCCAATACTGTGCATTATTTGTGTTCCCTTTACATCTTTCTCCGCTAGCATTCAAAGCTATTAACAGTGGAAGTGGTCAGAGTAATATTCCAGTTCATCCTGGGCGAAGAGTGGGTGTCCCTGTCCCCACGATGGCTCTAAAGCAGTAATGTTATATACAATTCTTTGAAGAATTAGAAGAACCGGCTTTTTTATATCCACGTTGATACAACCTGGCCCTTGGCCAGAGATTGGGGTAAGCTCCCGATATTCACACTGGGACGCCCATCGACGAGGAGGTTGCTGCGGTGGAGCCGCTTCTAGAGTTGGCGGAGGGCCACCTTCTGGGAGTTCGAAAAAACAATTTGGTTTCTTGTGTGGAGGCCAAGAAGGCACGACGGGGACTACCTTCCCCGGTACAGAAGATGTAGTTGCCTCCTAGTAAGAGAAAGGTTGGGACCCTTACGATCGAGTCTGTTGGCACACCTTCCGCCAAAGAACTCACAGTAGTCCAAGGTAAAAGAAGGCAGTGGCGGTGATGCCTTCTTCTTCTTCCTCCTCCTCAGAGCTAGAATATGTTATAGCTGGTCAATTCGCTAGGGTCGGAGATAGCTTCGGCGTAGGTGGAGTTGAGGCTGCTGTGGAGGCTTATAGGGCCAAGTTGCGCTCCACTATGAGCGGCATCGTTCTTGCTCCACCATAGTTGGAGCACCTGGTGGTGCTACTGGAGTTGCCCACGAAGCCTTTAGCTGATCGGGTTGCTGGGTTGCCTGAGGAGCCTGTTGTTGGTGAGCCCCAAAAGGCGCCTGAGGTGCCAACAGTCGGAGAAGCCCAATGGGCGGTTGGCGTCAGCGTGGAGTTGACAGAGGAGCCTATTGCCAGAGAGCCTGCTGAGGCGATGGGCTTTACTGTTGTGCTGCCGGAGAAATCTGCTACAGGAGAGTGTGTGGAGGTGTTGGACCTTACGATGGAGTTTCCGAAGGAATCCGCGGCGGAGGCCACTACTTGGCCTTTCTAAGGGATTGCTGTTTCCCGTCCTCCGTTGCCAGGGCTAAGGTCTTGTAGTAGGCCAGCGAGGTTGGAGCACAGAGTTTGACAGGTAAACCTTTGAAATCTTCCTTCTTCTTTGTCTTTCGGTTGCTGTTATTTAGTACTTTTAGCTTTTGTAGGATGAGAGTGTAATAGGCGCTATTAGCAAGGGACTATGCCAAAGGGACCTGTTGATCTCTAATCGTGAGAAAGATATCGCCTGATTCGAGAAGAAGATGGTGCTGTTTAACGCAGAGTATCAGGAGGACACAGCTACCCTTCAGACTGTGATATCGAACCCGGAGGAGGAAAACGTCATGCTGAAGGAGAAGATCGTCTGTTGAGAGAGGAAGCTAAATGGGTGGCGAGGCGTAATGACCAACTCTCGGGACAGATGACATTATTGGAGAACGAGTTGGCCACTCGTATTTGTCCCCACGAGGTCTCAGAGATGCTGTGGGCACGGGTGTGGGAAGGCGTCAACCTCAGTCGGCGTATTGCATGGCTAGTTGACCCTAACTTTCCAGCGAAATTTCTTGACCCAACAAATCGTTCGTTACAGTGTCGCGAGAACTTCGTGGCATAGTCCTGGGGTGGTAATGGGCTATTTCCGCCTTCTTCTGGGAGCTCCGCTCTACCGTAAATTTTGTACCTTTATTTTTTGTAAATAATTGTAATTGTACAGATTCAATTAATAAAATCGGTGTTTTACTGATGTTCTATGTCTTTGCCTTTGTCGCCGGTTTTCATTTACTTGTCGTTGTATTGTCCGGCCGATTTGGTGCGTTGCATGTAAGTTGATCGTCTACCTGCCTTGAAACGTTTGTGGCGCTCTTTGATGGACTTAAATCCTGGAATAGATATCAATGTGAATCCTGACGTTGGGTCAAGCCCGTTCCACACTCGTACGTTAATAGAGGCTTGGTGGCATCACCCAAATATGAACTCAGGCGGCCTGCTTTTGGATGGAGTGCTTTTGTTTCTTTCGATTATCGTTGACTGACCACGCTATCTCCTTGTATAGGAGGTTGTAACATGAACTATTTAAGTTCCCTAAGATTTTGATCATGAACGGGTCACTTGGATGACTAAAGTTTAATTCGATCGTTAATAGGCTGCCTGAATGACCATGGTTTGATTATGACCGCTTATGGGCCGTCTGGATGATCAAGGTTTAGTTACGATCGCTTATGGGTCGCCTGGATGACTAGGATTTAGTTACTACTTTTTTTGGGCCTCCTGGATGATCAGTATTTAGTTACGACCTTTTATGGGTCGCCTGGATGACCAGGATTTACTTACGAGCGGGTGAGAACTCATCCGACTTAATGATAGTCTAGGTCGTATAACCCTACAAACGGACACACATGCATATGGAATAGAGAAAGAAAGAAAATACAACACAATGCAATGTAAAAATGTTATTTTATTATGCACATTTACAAGCATACACATGGACGGCCTACCTGTGCCATTAATAAAAGTAGCATTTGAGGTGGATCATATTTTATATTCATGGGACCAACTTTTCATTCTGGGTTCAGAGTTTGTATACTCCATTCCGCAGAATGATTAAGAATAAAAAAGGGCCTTCCCAATTCGGAAAAAGTTTATTCTTATTGGCGGTTTTACCCGTAGCGTCGATACTTCGTAATACCAAATCCCTAGCTTTGAGTTAGCAGGCGTGCGACATTTTGTTGGTAGGTCGCTGTCCGCAGTTTGGTGGCGTCGCGGGCTTCCTCAAGTTGGTCTAGGTATTTTTGAATTTTTTGATAGTTTACCTATGGGTTGAAGGACTTAACCCTAAGACTTGAAAACCCAATCTCAACCGAAATTACCGTTTCAATCCTGTAATAGAAATTGAAGGGTGTCTTGTGAGTCGGTTCTTTTGGAATCGTCTGGTAAGACCATAGGACAGATGGTAACTCGTCGACTTAGGAGTCTCCTGTATCCTTCAGCTTGGTCTTCAGACCGTGGAGTAGCGTACGGTTTGTGACCTCCACCTGTTTATTGGCTTGTGGGTACGTTATCGAAGTGTGGACCAAACTGATACTTAGATTGGTACAATACTTGGTGAAATATTTTCTGGAGAATTTGGTTCCATTGTTAAGCACGATGACTTTGAGAACGCCGAATCTGCTGACTGTGCTCTGGTGGACGAATTCTAGAGCGATGTACTCAATGATCTTGGCCAGCGGGGCGGCTTCTACCCACTTGGTGAAGTAGTCGATGTCTATAATGATGAGTTTTCTTTGTCCCGTCGAGAGGAAAAATGGGCCGAGGATATTGAGCCCCAATTACACGAAAGGTCAGGGAGCTCGAAGAGATCTCAACTCAGCAGGCAGTTAATGGTGAAGATTACCATGGAGTTGGTAATTTTCACACTTCTTTACGAAGTCAAAGTTGTCCTTCTTCTTTGTCGGCTAGTAATATCCCTGGCACATGATCTTGAATGTTAGGTTTTTGCCATCGATATGCGATCCACAAGTCCCAAGGTAGATTTCACTCAAGACATAGTTTGCCTCCTCAGGAGTTAAGCTCTGGAGATACGGATACGAGTAGTCACGGCGATATAGCCGTCCATCGACTATGGTATACCAGCCGGCCGTCTTCTTGATCCGTTTGGCTTCATCCGCGTTGTCCAATAGTGCTCCATCGACCAGGTATCTCTGGTATGGCATTATCCAACTTTCTGTGTCAGAGATTTACATTGCTTCCTGTTCCTCAATGTTGGGAGTGCTCAGGACCTCCCACATGTCCCTCAAGTATTGTTCTGTGTTTTCGGTCGCCGCTACCCTGGCGAGTTGGTCAGCCTTCCAGTTTTCAGTTTTGGGGATGTGGACCAGATTTAACTTATCAAATCTCTGAATGGCATCCCTCGCCTTAACCAAGTATTTGGCTAAGTGATGGTTGAACACCTCAAAACTCCCATTTACCTTGTTAACAATCTGCTTAGAATTGTTGTAGACGGTCAGTTGTCTGGCGGAGAACTTTTTTGCTAGTCTTACTCCACCTAACAAGGTTTCGTACTTGGTAATATTGTTCATAGCCGGAAAGTTAGGTTTGAGGGAGTACTTCACTGCAAACCTATCTGGGGTCCTCAGGACTACTTCGACACTGCTGCCTGAATTCGTAGACGATCCATTAATATTGAAAACCTATTCTGGCTCTTCCTTATGTAGTCTTGCGTCCTCAGTTGGCTGTTCATTAGGAATCGGTGTCGTGGTCTTGACGATAAAGTCGACCAAAGCTTGCCCTTTGATGGTAGTATAAGCCGAAATTTAATGTCAAACTCTCCCAACTCGATAGCCCATTTAACCAACCATCCAGAAACGTCGGGTTTCTGGAGTATACTCTTTAAAAGTTGGTCGGTCAGAACGACTACGCGATGAGCTGGAAGTAAGGTCTCAGTTTTTGGGCAAAGAAGACAAGTGTCAAGGTTAACTTCTCTACGTGTGGGTAGCGCGTCACTACGCCGGTCAACGTCTTGCTTACATAGTAGATCGACCACTGAGAGTCGGAGTCCTGGCGTGTGAGGATAGAATTGAGAGCCACCTTCAACACTGTCAGGTAGAGGTATAGCTCTTCTTCGTCTTTGGGTGACGTCAGCAACGGCGGACTGGCCAGGTGATGCTTCAATTCATCGAATCTGCTTGACATTCTACAGTCCATTGGAATCCATTTGCTTTTATCCCCCTCAGAGCCTTGAAGAAAGGCTGGTACTTGTCTCCCGACTTGGCCAAAAAGTGGGACAATGCCGCTAGTTGTCCGGTTAGTCACTGGATATCTTTGACACTCCGCGGTGGAGTCATGTCCGTGAGAGCCTTGATCTTCTCTGAGTTTTCTTCAATCCCTCACTGACAGACGATGAAACCCAAGAACCTTTCTGAGGACACTCTGAAGACGTACTTTGAAGGATTTAATTTTATTTGGTACATGCGGAGTACCTCAAAGGACTCAACTAGATCATGGTGAATATGGTCATTTGTGGTCTTACTCTTTACGAGCATGTCGTCAACGTACACATCCATATTACGACTGATCTGCTTCTCAAACATCTTGTTTGTGAAAATCTGATAAGTGGCATCTGTATTCTTCAGACCAAATAGTATGACCTTATAGCAGTAGGTGCCTTTGTCCGTTATGAACGAGGTGTGCTTCTCATTTTCTAGGCTCATCCGAATCTAGTTGTAATCTGAATACGCGTCCATGAAACTCAGCAGATCGTGTCCAGATGTTAAGTTCACCAAGAGGTCGATTCTGGTTAAAGGGAAGCTATCTTTTGGGCAGGCTTTGTTGACGTCGGTGAAGTCGACGCATATTCGCCATTTTTCATTATTTTTCTTTACCAGGATGACATTGGAGACCAACCCGGTATTGGATTTTTTTGATGAAGTCGACGTCCAGCAACTTTTTTACCTCTTTTCGGATGGCGATCAATTTCTTCGTGGAGTGGTTCCTCTATTTCTGCCTGACGGGCTTGCGGTCGAAATTGAGATCTAACTTGTGGACTATTATTTCGGTGGAAATCCTAAGTATATTAGCGGGAGTCCACGCGAAGACGTCAACTCTCTGTCTTAAGAACTCGATCAACTCGTCGCGCAGGTGTCCGGTGAGTGAGATGTCAACGCTGCTTCTTTTTCCGACGGCTAGAGGCGGATTACGCCAAGAAGAGGTCAGTGAGTTTTCAGAAGCTCTAGATAGAATCTAATGGGAGTTGGTGGAACCAGATGTGGGTGTCTCCCTTCAACGTAAGAGGGAAGTAGCGGCACATTGTTGCGTCCTCCAACCCTTGTAAACTCAAATAGGTGTGAAAATGATCAAGGTGATCCATAGGATCAGCACTCCCATCGTAAGAGTCAAGACTTGGCATATTGAACTTGGTTGGCATGGA
The DNA here is from genome assembly GCA_033239525.1 of Nepenthes gracilis. Classification (NCBI taxonomy): domain Eukaryota; kingdom Viridiplantae; phylum Streptophyta; class Magnoliopsida; order Caryophyllales; family Nepenthaceae; genus Nepenthes; species Nepenthes gracilis. Next base: position 19,739,177 of record BSYO01000012.1, on the reverse strand, counting down.
ACAGTTCAAGATCTCCGCCGTGAAGGGAGATCTGTCCAGATCTATAACGTATTCGTCATCCTTAAACACGTGTTTTAGGATCTTTTCCACCCTTGAATCTGTGCAGACGGCGTTGCCAAGTTTTTTGGAGTTGAGGTAGGCTCTCAACTCTGTTCTTTCTCTGACGTGGCGAGTAATCGACCAGCAACTGCCACTAGTGGATTTAACGATCCTGGAGGCTCCCTCCTGAGCCTGATGCCCAGCCTTCGCCCGAGAGTATCAAGGATTCCTTCATTCTGGACTCTTCTCCGGAGTCCTGTTGCCCAAAGGTCCTTCGAGCCTCGAACGGATCTAGGTGTGTGAGGCCTCTGGAGCCTAAGTGTTGCTTGGCCCCTTGGCCTTCTTGGATGGTTTTTTCTTCTTCTAGCCTCCTTTCAGGGTAACCGGAGTAGGGACTGCTATGGGCGGAGCCCCTTACTTCGTATTTTCCTGACTGGCCCAGAGCATTTGAAATATTCGATTCATGTTGCTAATTTGCTTCGCTAGATCCTTGAAAAATTGAGTGGGCACTCCGTTGGAGACCCCGTTGACCAAGTCACCAGTAGAGTGGTCCTGATTGGGTGTAGTCGTGTTTCTAGCGGGACCGCTAACTTGCGCTCTAGTGTTGACCATTCTGACTGATGGAGATCGTGAAGAAAAATGGTTGGCTTTTTGTAAGATTCCTATAGACGGCGCTAGTGTTGAGTCCTGAATTTAAACTTTGAATACATTTGGGTCAAGTTGATTTTATCCATATTTCAAAGTGCCTCGGCTTCTTGTGTCTGGGGAGGGAATAGGTGACACTGTTCTCTTCAGGACTGTTTTTGTTTGGTTTCGGCATTGCTTTTGCATAATCTATTTGCATATTTCTGCATACACGATAAATTCGCGTCACTTGCATTGAGTCGGAACAACGTTGGTCAGCCTGTTTAACTGTTGGTCAGCTCGTAAAAATCCTAGAAGGTGTAATTGGGTGGTCCCGGGGGTGGTCTCGTCAACTGATTCTATAAGAGTGTGTGAAGAATTATGTCTGTAGAACCGTGTTGAGAAAATTAAGTAGTAAAGAAATTAAACTATGGCAACTCGACTAAGAAGAATGATCAAGGGAACTAGTTCATCTTCAAGTATGACAACAAATTCTAGAGAGTCGTTAATTATACCTAGCAGTAAAGATTTTACTAAATGGACGATACCTATACAACAAGTAGAAGAGATTTATAGAATAGGAACTTTTGATTTTAAAACCGTTTTAGCTATTAAAGATCATGAACAAACGATATCTATTCAAAACGAATAGACATGTTATGATATGTGATATGAAGAAATGTATGGTAAATGACAGAAAAAATATCCTGAACTCAATGAGTCTGAATTTATTCCTGATATAGACATGTTAAGGAAAGAATTCATGTCTGATAAAAATAAAAATGTTAGGGATTGGTACTTTAAAACGTATAATAAGGTACAACTTGAAGAATTTAGGGTACTATGGAAACAGCAAATGATGTCATTAAGAAGAGATTTACCGTTTTTCGAATGGTTTCTTCCGTATATTCAAGATACTATACAACCATTTCGAAATACGAAGAATGTTAATGTCAATACTAGAACTACTACTGCTTGGAATACAACTAGTGGACAACAAGTTACATTAGTTCATCCTCCTCTTACGGGTTTGAAATTAAATATTGATAGTAAAACTATCACTGCAGCTCCATTTAAGAAAGGTGCTGACAGAGAAAATGAAAGTGAGACAACCTTAGGAGACATGAAAAAGGTATATGAACAAAATAATTATCAGTCTCAAATATTCCATACGGTTGCTCAGCAAGTGGATAAAATTGAACATACACTTCAAACGAAAGCAGGAAATTCATATTGAAAAATATGATAGTATTTTGAATGGTCTAATCGAATTTTAGAAATTTATAGAAAAAGCTATACCATAAGGGATAGTATACGCTATAGTATCATATACGCATATTTATACAACACGCATGGTAGACAGATTTTTTGCATACAAATTTTATTCTTAGATTAACATTTTCATAAACGAATCTACTTAAAACAAAACATATTCGGAGCATGTTTTATCTGCCATCAAAACTTATTTTCTAGACGAATTTATTTTATAAATTCATCAAAGCTAGTTTTAACAAAGATTTATTAAATTTTACGCCTTCATACAGGACCAGTATGCCTCCTAAAAAGGATAAAGGTAAGCAAGTACAACCTCCTTCTACTCCAGCCAAATAAACTGCTCGTGACTATGCCATGACACCTCCACGAATTATACCCACTACTCCTCATCTAACATCAGCCTTTTCATCTTCTTCCTCTCAGCTGTCTGACTATTATATCAAACCTATCAAACAGCATATTACCATGACAGGCCTCTACAAACCTTTATCTCTACAAAAATTACTCAATGTTACGAATCGTATGTTTCAGTCTGATCGTCTATATCCCACTGGTGAATCCTTAAAAACACAGCAATTCTATGAATTAATTCTTATTGATTCAGACTCTATAGAACTCAAACATCACAGGAATTCTCATGATAACTCTATCTCTTATTTTATTTGCAAAATTAAAAGAATCCGACCTCATCAAGAAATTGCTCTTGATCCCTTAGATGTCAAACTATTTTCTATTCACTATCAACCTATGGATATAATTATCAAGATTATAAGAATGCATGGTACAATACATTCTTTCTTCGGTCTTACAGTCATTCTTGGTTTTTTAAATTTGATCAAAACTGCCATAAGCAAATTCCTTTTTGGTTCTCGGAATGGTGGCTCTATTTTGGACCTTGTCAAGCTTTTATCCAACTTCGATTAATGAAGCTCGTCTCTACTATGAAACCCTCACTACAGAAATATTTCTTGATCATCATAAAATTGCTTTTCATATTGATTATGCAATTCCATGGATAATGTCTTGGGCCTTCAATTGTCGATCAATGTATCTGGATGCACCGTTATCTATTGTCAGAGACTTCAAGGTAAAATGGTGGGATAAATTTGAATTCTGAGCCATTGCCCCTCAAAATATTCAGAAAGATCTTCATGCTAAAAAGTCATTTCATCAAGATCTTAAGCGACTATCACCGATAATATCCCGTTACGGAGATCCTTTGGTGGATAACATTTATCATTAGATTTGCTCAAAAAATACTCCAGCTGTACAAATCTCGAAGACTTCTCCAACACCATCTATACATTCTTGTCGATCTCAAAGAACTGCTATTCCAAGATCTTCAGTTTAAAATCATGATGACATTAACAATATGCTTCAACATATTCGAGAATCTAAAGAAAGATCACAAGCCAGAGTTACAAATATTCGAGAATCACAAGAAAGAGCACAAGCCAGAGTTACTAATATAAAATCTTTACTGCAAAAGCAACGAAGAAGTGGGGCTTCTAACGCTGATGAAGAAGACTTAGCTGCAGCCGAAACTGCTCTCGCTAAAGAAATGGCTAATGCTAGAGCAGAAGAGGTGGGCTCATCCTCATCATCTACACCACCGGCCAGCCCATTTCCTTTTGACCCAACAAAGGATCCAGCCGGACATGCGCAAGATCCATTTGATCTTTGAGCCTATATAAAAGAAAATATTTTCTTCTAACAATCTGCCTGCAGGTACATCCATTAAATAAACAAAATTATTACTTCCCATTTTGGCAACTTCCCGACAAAAGTGAATAGTAATTCTCGACCCACTACTATTCACGAAGAGATGTCTAACCACCCCACTTTCTCAAAAGCAAAGACAAGATGGTTACCTACCAAAAGTAAAGAAGTGATGGCTACTTACTTAAAACATTGACAAGATGTTTACCAAACTAAAGAAGATCCTAGAAGGTTGGTCAGCCTGTTTAACCGTTGGTCAGCCCGTGAAAATCCTAGAAGGTGTAATTAGGTGGTCCCGGGGGTGGTCCCGTCAACTGATTCTGCAAGGGTGTGTGAAAAATTGTGTCTGTAGAACTGTGCTGAGAAAATTGTGTATTAAGTAGTAAAGAAATTAAACTATGGCAACCTGGCTAAGTGAACTAATCAAGAGAGATAGTTCAACTTCTGATATGTCAATAAATTATAGAGAATCGACCTTTATACCTAGTTATTATACTAAGAAAGAATTTGTTCCAGACATAGAATCACTTAGAAAAGAATTCATGCTTGATAAAAATAAGTATGTTAGAGATTAGTATTTTAAGAACTTTTCCAAAATTGAATTAGAAGAGTATCGAATTTTGTGGAAAGAAACGATGATAAAGGAACGAAAAATCTACCCTTCTTTGAGGGGTTCCTACCTTTTATTCAAGAAAAGAAAACCAAGGAATACAGGCAAATTAAATCTATTAAGGCAGAAGATAAAAAACAAAAAAAATAAAATATTATTAGGCTCACCAGAAGCACAACCTATATTAAATGAAAACATCTCTATAACTAAAGAAATATCCACTAGTACTAGTGATCTTGAAAATTCTAAATCTGATGAAACTGATAATGATTCTAAGGATTCATCTACTAGTGATCTTGAAGATATTATATCTTTTGATGAGATCACCCATAATAAACCTATAGAACAACCTAGTGATAACCAAACTGATCCGTCCACACTATCTGAAAATCTTTCAAAAAAATCTGAGACTTTGGCTATTCAAACTATTGATACTCCTTTACTTGAAAACGAAAAATTTAACGAAGAAATCAATAGATTAAGGAATGCGCCCAACTCTTTTACTAAAAACTATTATTCTCGACCTACACCACCCGATATACAGTATGAAGAAAGATACCAATATTCTCCACGGATTTATGACGCTAATAATATACATCAATGGAATATTGATGGAAAATTTGAGTATGAAATTACTTGTTTATTACATGACATGGGAATTACTGTTTCTGCTTATCGTGTCTGCAATACAACAATGACTGAATCTCGTGCTACAAAATTATTGGTAATAGGTTTTACTGGAACCCTGAAATACTGTTGGGAAAATACTTTAAATGCTAATGAAAGAAATTACATTTTGGATCATATTGAATCTGTTCAACAAGAAGGACCAAATGGGGAAATACAGTTTGTTCAAAGACCAAATTCCTTAGAAATTCTAATTATTACTATAAGTCAAGCCTTCCTAGGAAATGTCGAAGATGATCACTTAAGTTCTCATGTAATCTTGACAAATCTTAGGTGTCCTACTCTTCAAGATTTTCGTTGGTATAAAGATATGTTTTTCACACATATTTTTAGGAGACGAGACTGTAATGAATCTTTCTGGAAAGAACGATTTGTTGCTGGTCTTCCTTCTCTCTTTGCAAAACGAATCATGACCAAACTCACTAAATTGGGAGGAGGTCAAGCCATTCAATGAAATCAGATGACTTATGGTCAATTATTTGCTTTTATAAAAAAGAAAGGATTACAGCTATGTCAAGAATATAAAGAACAAACAAAACTTTAAAATGATAAAAAGCAATTTAAGGCCCAACTAGGAACCTTCTCTTATCAGTATGGTATTGAAAAACTTAAAGCACCTTCTCAACAAAAACCTAAGCATACTTTTAAGAAACTGTATCAGTCTAGTTCATATATCCCGTATAAAAAACGAACTGTCAGGAAACCAATTACCCAATTTAAAACTTCTTATCAGTCTCAACACTCTAAGGTTGTCTGTTGGAAATGTAAGAGACCTAGTCATATGGCAAATCAATGTAGAGTGAAAAAGAAAATTAATGAAATATTTAAAGATGATCCATAATTAAGCGGCAAGTTAACTGCCCTATTATTAAGTGATAATGAATCTGAAAATGACTGTGTTTCTAATTATGAAGCAACTAATATTAATGAGGATGTCAACAAATTAACCGAAACCTTCTCTGAATCAGGACCCGAAGAACAAAACGATAGTTCTCATAGACAAGTGTGTAATTATAAACTTCAACTTAACATGTTAAGATCTAATAATGAAACGGAATATTTACTTGAAATAATTGATAAAATTGATGACCCAGAACTAAAAAAGCAATATTTACAAAAACTAAAAGACTCACTTATTACAAAAGAACCTGAAGAATTCAGTCTAACGAAGATATTTAATAAATATCCTTCACCTTTTTTATTCCAACAAGTAATTACTGGTGATCTACAAAGAGAAATTAAACAAATAAAAATTGAAGTAAAAGAATTAAAAGAAAATTTAAGAGAAATAAAATTTAACGAATTACATTTAAATACACGAATCGCTATTTTAGAGTCCAAACAAAATATAGAAGAAGAATCAAATCACAATTATAAAATACAATCTACTGATCAGACTGAATATTTACAACTTATTTTAAAAATCAATTTTTAAAAATGGTACTACCCTATTACTCTAGTAATTAACCAAGAGTATCATTTAAAAATAATAGCTCTACTAGATACTGGCGCAGATCAAAACTGTATTCAAGAAGGATTAATTCCTACGAAGTATTATCAAATAACGACAGAAAAATTACATAGAGCAAGTGAATCAAAGTTAAACATTAAATATAAACTAACACGAGTAGTAATTTACAACCAAGGTTATTGCTTTAAATCAACATTTATATTAGTTAAAGACTTACATCAAGAAGTTATCCTTGGCACACCATTTTTCACACAGATATATCCTTTTACTGCCCCCGCTGAAGGGATTTCTACTAATGTCCTAGGAATGCTTATACTATTCCAATTTTTACATCCTATTAAACAAAAAGAAATACAAGAATTACAAGAAATGACGATCTCCAAATAAATAAATCTCATAATTAAAAAGAAAAAATAAATTAATTATCTACAAGAAGAAATACAAACAGATAATATCGAAAAACAACTAAAACAAGCTATTGTACAAACAAAAATTACTAATTTATTTCAACTATTTGAAAAGGAAGTATGTTCTACTCTACCAACTGCTTTTTGGAATAGAAAGCAACATCAGGTTTCTCTACCATATGAATCAGACCTCCATGAGAATAAAATTCCTACTAAAGCACGACCTATTCAAATGAATCAAGAATTATTAGAATATTGCAAGAAGGAGATTCAAGATCTTCATGACAAAAAACTAATTAGAACATCTAAATTACCTTGGAGCTGTTCTGTCTTCTATGTAATGAAAAACGCTGAAAAAGAAAGAGGGGTTCCTCGATTAGTGATAAATTACAAACCTTTAAACAAGGCACTCCAATGGATTAGGTATCCTATACCTAATAAACGTGACTTAATTAATAGATTATACAATGCAAATATTTTTTCCAAGTTTGATATGAAATCTGGATTTTGGCAAATACAAATTCAAGAAAAAGATCGCTATAAAACAACATTCACAGTACCCTTTGGACATTTCGAATGGAATGTCATGCCTTTTGGATTAAAAATGCCCCTTTTGAATTTTAAAATATCATGAATCAAATATTTAATCCATATACACAGTTCATTATCGTCTATATTGATGATGTACTTGTATTCTCTAATTCTATTGACCAATATTTTAAGCATTTTTATCAATTTTTTAATATTATTAAACAAAATGGATTAGTTGTATCTTTACCAAAAATCAAGTTATTCCAAACTAAGATAAGATTCTTAGGCTTTAATATTTATAAACACTCCATAACACCTATTTAAAGATCAATTGAATTCGCTGCTAAATTTTCCAATGAAATTAAGGATACAACTTAACTACAACGATTCTTAGGATGTTTAAATTATATTGCAGATTTGATAAGGCAAACCTGTAAGCCACTATATCAACATCTTCAAAAGAATCCTCTAGTCTGGACTGATGAACATACGAATACTGATAAACAATTAAAACAACAAGTTCAATATCTACCATGTTTAGGTATCCCATATCCTAAAGCCCTACTTATCATAGAAACAGATGCATCTGACCTAGGATATGGAGGGATCTTAAAACAAAAATTAGATACGGCATGTCCTCAAGTTGTACGATTTCACTCTGGCATTTGGCTTGGACCACAAAAGAATTATTCCACCATCAAAAATGAAATTTTATTCATTGTTTTGTGCATATCTAAATTTTAAAATGATTTATACAATAAAAAGTTTTTACTACGGATAGATTGTAAAGCTGCCAAAGATGTTTTACAAAATGACGTTAAAAATTTAGTCTCTAAGCAAATATTTGCGCGTTGGCAGGCAATTTTATCTATTTTTGACTTTGATATCGAATTTATCAGAGGAACTTCAAATTCTTTACCCGATTTCTTAACAAGAGAATTTTTACAGGGCAAGCATGACCTCTCAACCTGAATCTGAGCCTTCTTCTTTTCTTTTACTTATGATCAAATTTTTGAAATTTTTTCTTGGCTATCCATCAAAGATCTTCTAAAATTTACTTCAATTTTAAAACCCTGTCTTCAATTCCTATCAAACTCTACATTCATTCATCAACACTGTTATAGGCTCTACAAAAGAATGATGAATGATATTTTCTACAATGTCAATATAGTCCCGTTTGGTAATTCCTCTCTCCAACCTCTATTATTCATCCTTATGCAATATCAACTATCCTTGCCTACTTTCTTCGCATTTTAGCAAGTAATGGAGGATTATTTATTTGTCTACCTATTGCTACTCTAAGCGCAGACAACATTTATATTGTCAACCATGTATTGCAAACTAGTCAGTCCATTCCAATACCAGAAGACTTGCAGCAGCTGATTCATCGAATTATTTTTGAATGCGGCATTGATCAAACGAGATTTCTTGAAGATTGTTGCTTATTTGCTATGAAAGCAGACGGACTATGGTCTTATTCTACAACTACAAAATTATGGATAAAGACATTTAAATTTAAAAAGAAGACCCATTCCTGGTCTCCACGACAAGATAACTATGTTCTATTACGGCCAGATCAGTTATACTTTTTATGCGACCAATTTAATCAGACTCCTTTCATTCAAGTTATCTTCTGGAAACTCTTTAACTATACAATTACCTTCCGGAGAATGGACTTCCAAAGATGTTTGTAGCTGGGATCTACACTTATTTAAATGGCAACTTCGTTCTGATAAAAAATCAACTATTGCTCTGGTACGATTTGAACAACATCAGCTTCTTACTATTTGGATCCGACAGACAAAATGGTATTTCCTTCGAACCATTACAATTTTTGATATTGTTTAAGAAATCCGTCCGGTAATTTCTGGCTTCACAATCAGCAACGGGACTTGGCTTATCTTTACTACTGGAACGAGTATTTATCGCCTTAATCTAGTTAAGAAAGATATCATCACATATAATTTAGGGGATCATCAGATATTTAACCCCTATAGATATACCTACATCTCTGTCGACTGTATTCAGATTATACCCTTCACCAGCTCTCTGAGAATATAAAAAGAAAAAACCCATTTTTTTCTAACAATTTGCCTGCAGGAACATCCAGAAGAATTCCTGTTATTCTCTCTACTTCAGCAAATTTCTGACAAAAATGAATAGTAATTCCCGACACATTACTATTCACGAATAGACGTCTAACTACTCCACTTCTCAAAAGCAAAGACAAGACGGTTACCTACCAAAAAAGCAACGAAGTGATGGCTACCTACTTAAAGCATTGACAAGACATTTACCAATAAAAAATAGATGCTTCATCAACGAATCAGATCGAATCTTCATCATTGGCCTTGATTAATTCTTCACCCCTATATAAGGCCATCCAAGATTAAAGACAAGGCAGAGCCAAAATTAAGAGAGCAAAATTGAAGAGCTCAACTAAGAGCAAAACTTAAGAGCTAAGTCTGAGAGCTCCATCCACGAGAAGCAAGAAAAAATCCTCTGTCTACTTGTACGATTTCACTCTGGCATTTGGCTTGGACCACAAAAGAATTATTCCACCATCAAAAAGGAAATTTTATTCATTGTTTTATGCATATCTAAATTTTAAAATGATTTATATAATAAAAAGTTTTTACTACGGATAGATTGTAAAGCTGCCAAAGATGTTTTACAAAATGACGTTAAAAATTTAGTCTCTAAGCAAATATTTGCGCGTTGGTAAGCAATTTTATCTATTTTTGACTTTGATATCGAATTTATCAAAGGAACTTCAAATTCTTTACCCGATTTCTTAACCAGAGAATTTTTACAGGGCAAGCATGACCTCTCAACCTGAATCTGAGCCTTCTTCTTTTCTTTTTACTTATGGTCAAATTTTTAAAATTTTCTCTCGACATACCATCAAAGATTTTCTCAAATTTGCTTCAATTTCAAAACCCTGTCTTCAATTCCTATCAAATTCTACATTCATTCAGCAATACTGTTAGAAGGCTCTACAAAAGGATGATGAAGGATATTTTCTACAATGTCAATATAGTCCCGTTTGGCAATTCGTCTCTCCAACCTCTATTATTTATCGTTATGCAATATCAACTATCCTTGGCCACTTTCTTCGCATTTTAGCAAGTAATGGAGGATTATTTCTTTATCTACCTATTGCTACTCTAAGCCCAGACAACCTTTATATTGTCAGCCCTGTACTGCAAACTAGTCAGTCCATTCCAATACCAGAAGACTTGCAGCAGCTGATTCAGTATGAACAAGCTGCTAAGTATGGCCATAGAATTATTTTTAAATGCGGCATTGATCAAACGAGATTTTCTGAAGATTATTGCTTATTTGCTATGGAAGGAGACGGACTATGGTCTTATTCTACAACTATAAAATTATGGATAAAGGCATTTAAATTTAAAAAGAAGACCCCTTCCTGGTCTCCACGACAAGATAACTATGTTCTATTACAGCCAGATGAGTTATACTTTTTATGCGACCAATTTAATCTGACTTCTTTCATTCAAGTTATCTTATTATATACTGAAAACTCTTCGACTCTGCAATTACCTTCCGGGACATGGACTTCCAAAGATGTTTGTAGTTGGGATCTACACTTATTTAAATGGCAACTTTGTTCTGATAAAAAATTAACTATTGCTCTGGTACGATTTGAACAACGTCAGCTTCTTACTATTTAGATCCGACAGACAAAATGGTCTTTCCTTCGAACCATTACAATTTTTGATATTATTCAAGAAATCCGCCCGGTAATTCCTAGCTTCACAGTCAGCAACGGGACTTGGCTTATCTTTACTACTGGAACGAGTTTTTATCACCTTAATCTAGTTAAGAAAGATATCATCACATACAATTTAGAGGATCATCTGATGTTTAACCCCTATGGATATACCTACCTCTCTGTCGACTGTATTCAGATTATGCCATTCACCAGCTCTCTGCGAATGTTAAAAAAAATTCATTTTCTTCTAACAATTTGCCTGCAGGAACATCCAGAAGAATTCTCTACTTCAGCAAATTCCCGACAAAAAAGAATAGTAATTCCCGGCACATTACTATTCACGAAGAGATGTCTAACTACTCCACTTCTCAAAAGCAAAGACAATATGGTTACCTACCAAAAAAGCAACGAAGTGATGGCTACCTACTTAAAGCATTGACAAGACATTTATCAGCCAAAAATAGATGCTTCATCAACGGATCAGATCGAATCTTCATCAACGACCTTGATCAATTCTTCATCCCTATATAAGGCCATCCAAGATTCAAGACAAGGTAGAGCCAAAATTAAGAGAGCAAAATTAAAGAGCTCAACTAAGAGCAAAACTCAAGAGCTAAGTCTGAGAGCTTTATCCACGAGAAGCAAGAAGAAACTCTTCTTCTCTTCTCATATCTATCATTGTAAATATTTTTGCTTTCCTCTTTTCTTGTAAATACCACCGAGTGTTTCTATCTTTCCTTTCGAGTGTTGTGAGGTTTGCTTAAGAGGTTTTGTGTGCTGCCTCTGTCTACTTGTACTGAAATCCTGTATGGTTTTCATCCAATAAAGCTTTGAAGGTTTTCTGAACTGCTGGTATAATTTCTCTTCTCTCTTCGATTTAATGCATATTTTGAAGTTTTGAATGAAAAGATATTGAGTAGTCCTAATTGGTGGTATTTACAAGGAAAGAGGAAAGCTAAAATATTTACAATGATAGAAATGAGAAGAGAAGAAGGATTTCTTCTTGCTTCTTGTGGATGGAGCTCTCAGACTTAGCTCTTGAGTTTTACTCTCAATTGAGCTCTTCAATTTTGCTCTCTTAATTTTTTACTCTGCCTTGTCTTGAATCTTGGATGGCCTTATATAAAGGTGAAGAATTGATCAAGGCCGTTGATGAAGATTCGATCTGATCCGTTGATGAAGCATCTACTTTTGGTTGGTAAATATCTTGTCAATGGTTTAAGTAGGTAGCCATCACTTCGTTGCTTTTTGGTAGGTGACCATATTGCCTTTGCTTCTGAGAAAGTGGAGTAGTTAGACGTCTCTTCGTGAACAGTAATGTGTCCGAAATTACTATTTATTTTTGTCGGCAATTTGCTGAAGTAGAGAGAATAACGGGGGGAGCAATTCTTTTGCTTAATGAGTGTTCCTACGGGCAAATTGTTAGAAAAAAATAGGTTTTTTTTTACATTCGCAGAGAGCTGGTGAAGGGCATAATCTGAATACAGTCGGCAGAAAGAAAGGTATATCCATAGGGGTTGAACATCTGATGATCCCCAGGGTCCAATGAGATTTCATGCTGAGCAATTTCTTGTTTTCTCTAGTGTTGTGCAGGTTTTTGATTTGGCACACAAAGATTCGTTCATTTTCGTAGTCACAATGAAAATAAAATCGAGGCTATCTAGCAACTATTACTACAAAACAGATATCTCAAATAAAATAAAAACAGGCAAAAGGGAAATTATAACTTCAATTTAACCTTAAAACTCAAGCACTCAGCACCTAGAAACGGAATCATTCAGTAATGCCAACAAAAAGGATTAGAAATGTGAAGGACAATTAAATAGTACTGCCGACATTAGATCAATGAGAATCATAGTGTATAGAGTCAAAACATCGACGCACTAACTTATATAAGAATCATGTGCAATGTACAATCATTCAGTTACAGCTTCAAAAGAATTTTGTGCATTAATACAATGAACCGGCAGAATGATTGAAGAAAAAAGATTTAAGAATATATAAACTATCATAAATATTTGCTTTCCAATCGAATTAATGTCCAAAAAAATAACAAGACACCAGCACTCGTTCCCAGCTAGAGTTATATTTCCTTTTTATGCAACTTTATGTTAAAACTGAAAATTATAGCAGGACCGAAAGAAGAAAAAGCTTCAATAAGAATGCACTTAAACAACACTACAGTACTACATAGTACGCATTTAAGAAACTCAAAAAGGAGGGATTCGGTTCCATAGAAATTTAGATAAAATGACTAAACCAACTCAATTAACCTCACAGAGAAAAAAAGTACCGGATTAGGATTCAACATCAAACAGACCTCACAGATGAGAGAACATCCTTTAGCCTGGACCACAAAAGAATTATTCCACCATCAAAAATGAAATTTTATCCATTGTTTTATGCATATCTAAATTTCAAGATGATTTATACAATAAAAAGTTTTTACTACGGATAGATTGCAAAGCTGCCAAAGATGTTTTACAAAAGGACGTTAAAAATTTAGTCTCTAAGCAAATATTTATGCGTTGGCGGGCAATTTTATCTGTTTTTGACTTTGATATCGAATTTATCAAAGAAACTTCAAATTCTTTACCCGATTTCTTAACAAGAGAATTTTTACAGGGCAAGTATGACCTCTCAACCTGAATCTGAGCCTTCTTCTTTTCTTTTTACTTATGATCAAATTTTTGAAATTTTCTCTTGGCTTCCCATCAAAGATCTTTTCAAATTTGCTTCAATTTCAAAACCCTATCTTCAATTCCTATCAAACTCTACATTCATTCAGCAATACTGTTAGAAGGCTCTACAAAAGGATGATGAAGGATATTTTCTACAATGTCAATATAGTCCCGTTTGTCAATTCGTCTCTCCAACCTCTATTATTTATCCTTATACAATATCAACTATCCTTGGCTACTTTCTTCGCATTTTAGCAAGTAATGGAGGATTATTTCTTTAACTACCTATTGCTACTCTAAGCCCAGACAATATTTATATTGTCAACACTGTATTACAAACTAGTTAGTCCATTCCAATACCAGAAGACTTACAGCTGCTGATTCAGTATGAACAAGCTCCTGAGTATGGCCATAGAATTATTTTTAAATGCGGCATTGATCAAACGAGATTTCCTGAAGATTGTTACTTATTTGCTATGGAAGCAGACGGACTATGGTCTTATTCTACAACTATAAAATTATGGATAAAGGCATTTAAATTTAAAAAGAAGACCCCTTCCTGGCCTCCACGATAAAATAACTATGTTCTATTACAGCCAGATGAGTTATACTTTTTATGCGACCAATTTAATCAGACTCCTTTCATTCAATTTATCTTATTATCTACTGGAAACTCTTCGACTATACAATTACCTTCCGGGGCATGGACTTCCAAAGATATTTATAGTTGAGATCTACACTTATTTAAATGGCAACTTCGTTCTGATAAAAAATCAACTATTGCTCTGGTACGATTTGAACAACGTCAGCTTCTTACTATTTAGATCCGACAGACAAAATGGTCTTTCTTTCGAACCATTACAATTTTTGATATTGTTCAAGAAATCCGCCCGGTAATTTCTGGCTTCACAATCAGCAACGGGACTTTGCTTATCTTTACTACTGGAACGAGTATTTATCGCTGTAATCTAGTTAAGAAAGATATCATCACATACAATTTAGGGGATCATCAGATGTTTAACCCCTATGGATATACCTACCTCTCTGCCGACTGTATTCAGATTATGCCCTTTACCAGCTCTCTTCGAATGTAAAAAAAAACCCATTTTCTTCTAACAATTTGCCTGCAGGAACATCCAGAAGAATTCCCGTTATTCTCTCTACTTCAGTAAATTTCCGACAAAAATGAATAGTAATTCCCGACACATCACTATTCACGAAGAGACGTCTAACTACTCAGCTTCTCAAAAGCAAAGACAAGATGGTTACTTACCAAAAAAGTAACGAAGTGATGGCTACCTACTTAAAGCATTGACATGACATTTACCAACCAAAAATAGATGCTTCATCAATGGATCAGATCGAATCTTCATCAACGGCCTTGATCAATTCTTCACCCCTATATAAGGCCATCCAAGATTTAAGACAAGGCAGAGCCAAAATTAAGAGAGCAAAATTAAAGAGCTCAACTAAGAGCAAAACTCAAGAACTAAGTCTGAGAGCTCCATCCGCGAGAAGCAAGAACAAATCTTTCTTCTCTTTTCATATCTATCATTGTAAATATTTTAGCTTTCCTCTTGTAAATACCACCGAGTGTTTCTATCTTTCCTTTTGAGTATTGTATTTTCTTCGAGTGTTGTGAGGTTTGCTTAATAGGTTTTGTGTACTACCTCTTTCTACTTGTACTAAAGTAGGGCTTAAAGACAGGAGAATAAGGCTGAAAAGGCGTGAAAGAAGCTAAAAAGGGATCATTATAGGGTAAGTATTTGAATACGGGAGAACAATGATGGAAAGGATCAAGAAAGGAATCATTACAGAGTAATTGTAATGGACTAGAAGTTAGTTGATCTTCCTTGATAAACGTCCTGTATAAGATGATTGATTGATTGTGTAAAGATGGAGAATTGAGGGTAATTTGATACATTGGATAGGTAGATGAATCTCTTGGTTCATCGTTAAAAATAAAAAATAAATCTTTAGGAGGATTAGGAGTATTAAGTAGAGACAAAGTTTCTTCAAAAGATTCAACTGGTCTAGGTTGATGATTAAAGATGGATAAGTCTTTTGTTATATTAAAGGCAAAAGATTGATTTTGTATTTGTGTTTTGTTTGATGTTACTTGGATATAGAAAACAGAAGGTTATTTTAGGATTAATATATACATATTTGGGACAGAAGATTTTTCATATTTTAACGTCCTTTCTTTAGATGATAAATTATCGGATAATTTTATAATATCATCTGTTGATAATTTTTTATTTATAGATTGCTGTAAAGATATTGGCTCTAAATTATTTAGATCTGTTGTCGTAGAGACAGTATTTGTATACTTAGTACTAGATGTAGTAGGCGTAATAATGGTTTCCTTAGTAGTTTATGGAGATGGCAGAGATTTCACTAAATTTTGTAGTGAATCATTTTTGGCTTCCACTAGTTTATGTTTTAATAATGAAGACTCTATTAGGCTAGTACTAGGTAAAGATGGTAAGGAACGTGAGTCATATTTAGATTCTCCTAAGTTATGTTTTGATAGAGGAGATTTTAAAAGGCTAGGGCTAGATGGATGTGATGATTTCACTGTATTTTGTAGTGGTGGAGCGTGTACGAAATTGGGCTTTAATAAGGATACTTGTTTAGTGGGTTTAGTGGATTTCAAGAGAGAAGGTGGAGTTTCCACTAAATTATGTTTTTTCTTTCTCCTTTTCTTCTTCTTTCGTTTTTCTATAGTTTGAACCTTTTTATCTTTATATTTTTGCTTAACAAATTGGATTTTAGATAATTTGTTATTTAATTTTTTATGATTAGTATAACTAGGTTTTTTGGTTAATATTTTAGATTGTACATGATCTAATATTTGGATTGTTTTAATATATGATGTTTTAGGAGTAGACGACGTTGAAGGTAATTCATTAAGATGTTTTGATATTTGTTCTATCAATATATCCGAACGTTTTGGTGAAAATTGAACATCAGTAATAATACGCAAAGGAGAACTTGGTAAAGGAGCTATATGTGAAAATTGATATAAATTTCCTACTTTCGTTTGAAGTGTATGTTCAATTCTATCCACTTGCTGAGCAACCGTATGGAGTATTTGAGACTGATAATTATTTTGTTCTTATACCTTTTTCATGTCTCCTAAGGTTGTCTCACTTTCATTTTCTCTGTCAGCACCTTTCTTAAATGGAGCTGCAATGATAGTTTTACTATCAATATTTAATTTCAAACCCGTAAGAGGAGGATGAACTGATGTAACTTGTTGTCCACTAGTTGTATTCCAAGTAGTAGTAGTTCTAGTATTGACATTAACATTCTTCGTATTTCGAGATGGTTGTATATTATCTTGAATATACGGAAGAAACCATTCGAAAAACGGTAAATTTTTTCTTAATGACATCATTTGTTGTTTCCACAGTACCCTAAATTCTTCAAGTTGTACCTTATTATACGTTTTAAAGTACCAATCCCTAACATTTTTATTTTTATCAGACAAGAATCCTTTCCTTAACATGTCTATATCAGGAATAAATTCAGACTCATTGAGTTCAGGATATTTTTTCTGTCATTTACCATACATTTCTTCATATTGCATATCATCACTCATTTGATCAATACAATACTGATTAGATATTTCTTTTTTAGTATTTCTATAGAGTAATCCAGTTCCAATTTTATAGATTTCATCATTAGATAGATTCCATAAAGGAGGATTTGGATCACGAGATATAACATTAATAGTTTACATATCTGAAAATATAGGTGAATTAGGAGTAGTTTGAGTAATTATTGTTGGGATAGGCATTCTACTTTCAATATGTCGATTTTTCTGATTTTCATGTGTAGACTGATAATGTGTACTAACAGACGGTCTAGCACTTTCATAATCAGATAAAAGTGTTTGTGATCTATTAGTGTTGAAACTTAATGATCGTGGTATTTGTGGAGTTCAAAAGTTAAAAATAATATTTTCTTCAGGAGTTTCTCAAATTTCAGAAAATTTCCTTCTAATTAAATGCCTAGGTGGTTGGGTAAGATTAACTTGTCATTGTGGTGGTAACGTAATTTCATCCCATTTTAATAATTTTGGTGTAAACGTAGTAGCATGATCTGCTTCTACGTGCAAGACGATCGTTTCACCAAGAGGAGTCTAGATTAGACATTTTGGATTAAATTGCGTTGTTAATAACTTAAAATATATGCGCTAGAGAATTAGAAATCCTCTACGCTCTTCTTGATGAGATAAATCGGGTAGATGAACGTTTAGGACAAGCGTATTTAAAATAGTTGGATCTTTTAGGTCAACAGTAAAATTTGGAGCGCAATTAAAATAAATTGAATCATTACAAAGATTTGATTGAACTATTGCTAGAATAGAATCTTTGTATTTAAGTAAAGTTTGATTTCTAAGACATAATAGAACAGGAGTATCAATTCCTAACTTAATTAAAGGTTTGATAGCTATTTGTATTAGGCCGTAATGGATATAATTATATCCTTTACTTTTAAATTTTTCTATTGATAAGTTTGATAATAACCTAACTTCTTCATATTCGTTTTGAATAGATATCGTTTGTTCATGATCTTTAATAACTAAAGCGATTTTAAAATCAAAAGTTCTTATTCTATAAATCTCTTCTACTTGTTGTGTATGTATCGTTCATTTAGTAAAATCTTTACTGCTAGGTATAATTAACGACTCACTAAATTTGTTGTCATACTTGAAGATGAACTAGTTCCCCTGATCATTCTTCTTAGTCGAGTTGCCATAGTTTAATTTCTTTACTACTTAATACACAATTTTCTCAACCCGGTTCTACAGACACAATTCTTCACGCACTCTTGCAGAATCAGTTGACGGGACCACCCCCGGGACCACCCAATTACACCTTCTAGGATTTTCACAGGCTGACCAACGGTTAAACAGGCTGACCAACGTTGTTCCGACTCAATGCAAGTGACGCGAATTTATCGTGTATGCAGAAATATGCAGATAGATTATACAAAAGCAATGCCGAAACCAAACAAGAACAGTCCCGAAGAGAACAATGTCACCTATTCCCTCCCCAGACACAAGAAGCCGAGGCACTTGTCTCTGATACCAACCAAATTCTGATAAGTGGCATCCGTATTCTTCAGACCAAATAGTATGACCTTATAGCAGTAGGTGCCTTGGTCCGTTATAAACGAGGTGTACTCCTCATTTTCTAGGCTCATTCGAATCTAGTTGTAATCCGAATACGCGTCCATGAAACTCAGCAGATCGTGTCCAGATGTTGAGTTCACCAAGAGGTCGATTCTGGTTAAAGGGAAGCTATCTTTTGGGCAGGCTTTGTTGACGTTGGTGAAGTCGACGCATCTTCGCCAATTTTCATTATTTTTCTTTACCAGGACGACATTTGAGACCCAACCCGGTATTGGATTTTTTTGATGAAGCTGACGTCCAGCAGCTTTTTTACCTCTTTTCGGATGGCGATCAATTTCTCCGTGGAGTGGTTCCTCTACTTCTGCCTGATGGGCTTGCGGTCGAAATCGAGATCTAACTTGTGGACTATTATTTCGGCGGAAATCCTAAGTATATTAGCGGGAGTCCACGCGAAGACGTCAACTCTCTGTCTTAAGAACTCGATCAACTCGTCGCGCAGTGTCTCGGTGAGTGAACCTCTGATCTGCACACACCTCTCTGGGTCCTCCGGATTCACTGGGATTAGATCGATAGCCTCACCAGACTGCGCTTGCTACAGAGTTGTTTCGCCTTAATGGTCAAGTTCTCTTGCCGTCATGGTGCTGCCACTTAGGGTGATCTAGGACATGTAACACGCCTGCCTAGTAATTTCGTCGTCCAACACTTCACCAATACTGCATATTGTTGGGAATTTCATCTTGAGGTGCGATATTAAAGTGACGACTTTGAATACTGTTAGGCACAGGCAACCTAGTATTGCGTTATACACGGAAGGCAGGTCGACGTCCAAGAAGGTGAGTGTACGACTCGCCGTTCTTGGGTATGTGCCCAGAGTGACCTCCAATTAGATTGTTCCTTGGATGGCCACTGGTTCGTTGTCAAGGTCATAGAGTGGGCTTTCGGCAGGTTTTAACTGATTATTTTTTAAACTAAATTTAAAAAATATATTAAGGTAAACAAATCGCGAAAATTTTTGTTCTCAATAAAGACTCATTTTAGTTGGTAGTTGACGCTACCGTCCGAAACGAGTGTGGATACAATAAGGGGATCTATATAGGAGGAGATTGCATGGCTCATGTCATTGTCACTAAAGCTAATGATGTTGCCTTCTGTACGCTATTTCTCCCGCCAAATCGGCTACTCCTTATGATCTGTCGGGGTCTTGACTGACCGTATTGTGATCATATTGACCACTACAATCGCGACCCAATGCTGAGACTAGGATGTCTCTGGTCCTTCATCACCTGAGGTGCCAGAGCTCTATTAAGGGTTCCTGACAAACCTAGTGATGTGGCCCATCCGAATGAGCTCCTTGATCTCTCATTAAAGTATCTTGCAATCTTTCGTGGAGTAACCAGAAGATTAATAAAAAGTTTAGTACTTGGCTGGATTTCCTTCCTCTGCTTTCTTAAAAGATTTTGGCCACTTAAGAAATTTCTCTCCACGGATCTATATGAGGGCGTTCAAACATTTGTAGATCAGGGGTGTCAAGTTGATCGGCTCATAATCCCTTCGGTTTAGTGCTCCGGTCCTATGCTGCATCCTACGGGAGTAATTGCCACCATTGTACTTCCTATTTCCTACTGTCGGGAAAGGGTGAGGCTGTTCCGTCTGCTTAGGACGCTTATCCTCGTTAGCCTCTTCGGCTACTGCATCGGCTTTGGTGATAGATTCCATCTTCCAATAGGTCTGTGGATTCTTATGCGCCATTGGTCTAAAGAAGTCCCATGCGTTAAGGCAGAGATGAAACTGTCAAGTTTCATCTCTTCTGTGAGCCTGGGGATTCTTCTCGCCTCCGCTACAGTGATCCAGGGACTTCCGTAGATTCTCTCCCTGCTTCTACTTGATATGGGAGAGATGTCAACACTACTTCTTTTTCCGACAGCTAGAGGCGTATTACGCCAAGAAGAGGTCAGTGAGTTTTCAGAAGCTCTGGATAGAATCTGATAGGAGTTGGTGGAACCAGATGTGGGTGTCTCCCTTCAACGTAAGAGGAAAGTAGCGGCACATTGTTGCGTCCTCCAACCCTTGTAAACTCAAATAGGTGCGAAAATGATCAATGTGATCCATAGGATCAGCACTCCCATCGTAAGAGTCAAGACTTGGCATATTGAACTTGGTTGGCATGGAACAGTTCAAGATCTCCGCCGTGAAGGGAGATCTGTCCAGATCTGTAACGTATTCGTCATCCTTAAACACGTGTTTTAGGATCTTTTCCACCCTCGAATCTGTGCAGGCGGCGTTGCCAAGTTTTTTGGAGTTGAGGTAGGCTCTCAACTCTGTTCTTTCTCTGACGTGGCGAGTAATCGACCAGCTACTGCCACTAGTGGATTTAACAATCCTGGAGGCTCCCTCCTAAGCCTGATGCCCAGCCTTCGCCTGAGAGTATCAAGGATTCCTTCGTTCTGGACTCTTCTCCGGAGTCTTGTTGCCCAAAGGTCCTTCGAGCCTCGAACGGATCTAGGTGTGTGAGGCCTCTGGAGCCTAAGTGTTGCTTGGCCTCTTGGCCTTCTTGGATGGTTTTTTCTTCTTCTGGCCTCCTTCAGGGTAACCGGAGTAGGGACTGCTATGGGCAGAGCCCCTTACTTCGTATTTTCCTGACTGGCCCAGAGCATTTGAAATATTCGATTCATGTTGCTAATTTGCTCCGCTAGATCCTGGAAAAATTGAGTGGGCACTCCATTGGAGACCCCGTTGACTAGGTCACCAGTAGAGTGGTCCTGATTGGGTGTAGTCATGTTTCTAGCGGGACCGCTAACTTGCACTCTAATATTGACCATTCTGACGATGGAAGGTAAAACTGATGGAGATCGTGAAGAAAAATGGTTGGCTTTTTGTAAGATTCCTATAGACGGCGCTAGTGTTGTGTCCTAAATTTAAACTTTGAATACATTTGGGTCAAGTTGATTGTTTGTGTTCAGCTCTATCAACTGACTTTGGATCCTACACACCATGACTACGAACAAGAGGTCACGTGACGACGAGAGGTTGTCCCACCGAAAATACTTTGACATTCAAATCAGCAAATAGTCTTCGAATTAAGAAGGTAAAAGTAAAGGATACAAGGAGAATGGAGAGAGTATTTGTGATGGAAGAGTGTACTCGTTGAGAGAGGCTTTGGTGGCTCGTGAGGAATGTTGGCTCTAAGCACTGTGTTCATTAATAACGTAGTGGAAAAAAGGAAGAGAGCGTTCATCGTTTGAAAGCATGTGAGTTTTACAATAGAGAGCTTTTTGTGGGCAAATGAGAGTGTGCTTTGGAGTGAGAATTTCATAACCCTTATAGTCGTTGTGCTACGATGCCTTCATTATGTAAAAGGATTTGATTCCCGCGCTTTATTGGGATCCCGTTGCCTTTTCTGGTGTAGAGTTTTTACGACAGTAATAGTCGTTGGATTGATTACTTTCTTTCTGCATTCTATAACCGTTAGGGTTTTCAACAGACAAGAAAATGATTTTGGCGCCTTCCTTTTAGAATGCACAGTGGATCTGGTGATGACCGTTATAGTAGATATTACCTTTTGTAGATAGCGCAAAATCAGGGGAGAGGACCGTTGTTGGTTGATGATGGTTGTGTGGGACAAATTGGGTTTGGCCCACTTGAGGCCCGGCCTTCAGACGGTTAATTGGTCATACTTTCGGTCAACGGGAGCGTTGACCGTCTCCAGAGCAAGTCATCCATCTTACTATTGGGTTTCTGTTGGCTCACTTAACTTTTCATCCGGTCAACGGTTGGCATTGATCGTTCAGGCACACAATGGGTCATCGTGGATTTGGGCTTTTCCTCCTTCTTGGGTTAGCCAATCATTGGCGTACCCATCAGACGTAATTGATTCATTAAATTTTCTTTATTTGGATTTTGCATACTATAATAACTAATACAAGGTAAGAGTATTCGAAATTTGCTCCCCAATATATTTTTTAATGGTGAAATCAGAATTTTTTTAAGAAAAATTAAAGATTAAAAAGAGATAGGGATGAGTAAAAGATTGATTAAATTTAGAGGATTTGACTCCGTGAATCAAGAAAGCGAAGAAAAGACGATTTGTGGTAAGAGCACATAATATTCCTCTCTCTTTCTCAATACAAGATTGTGGGCCTATGTTCGCCAAATAGAAACTTTATATTTATAGTCTAGATGTCAATCAATTGCCTTTTTGAAATTGACACTACTTCTTGTCTAAATCGTTTTATTGTTTATATTTATAACAATTATGTTAGTCTTATTATTGTTTAACAGTGATATATATTATTTATTTTGCTATTATTACCTACTTTAATATGGCTAATCATCTTTCAAATTTGTATAATTATTGATCAAAATTTAATACCAAATTTATTTTTCTTTTAGGTCAGTAATCACCCTGGGCTTTATTGCCTTTGATTGCTCAACCATTCCATCGATCAATAGGCCATATGTCTAGACCAATTATTGAATAAGTTTCGCCTCAAGTTGAGCAATTAGGTTGTTTTGATAATCATTTTTGGGCTGGTAATTTATGCGGCCTATATTTTGTCGGATTGGATTGATTATATCTGAATCGTATTTAATAAAAAATATATATATATACTTATTATTTTTATTTTAATTATTATTTTTAAATAAATAATTATAATTTAATTAATTTAAAATAATTAATTTTAATTAATTTTTTAAAAATAATTAAATTATAATAATTTATTTAAATATAAATAATTAAAATACGAAGAATAAGATTGTTTTATGCATACAAATTAAGACTCCCGAATATCCTTTGTTTTTTATTACAAAACGCCAGCAGGCCAGTACGCACTATCGGCTTTTCGCGCTTCAAAACTTCTCGCTGTTCTCTTCGACACACGTACGGATCCTCGAAGCTCATTCTTCCCTCGTCCTCCCACCCTTGCATTTTCAGTAGTCTTATAGCCGGGAAATATCTACCCAAGAGCTCTCCGTCTGTTCTCTCTCTATCTCTCTCCACACTCCATATCTCTGTAATCTTTTGGTAGCAATCGGTGGAGTTCGAGTCTTCTAGTGATCACATTCATCTGTTATCTTTGATCTGAAAGGTATACGTTTCTAGTTTTGGAAAATCTCCTTGAAGAAAACTCTTAAGATCTGATACGCCAAACGCTGTGTCTGCCAATAATTTAGTATCAGTCTAGAAAATGTCATGACAAATTTTCTATTATTTGCAGTTAGTTCCTAATTATCAGGATTTTCTGGTACATTCTAGTAATTTATATTTAGCTTCTGATAATAAGAGTTAGTTGTTATTTTCTAACTCAATCCCTATTATGTAGATAATCTGTTACTAGACGCAAGACTACGTAAAAGATCAGATAACAATGAAAGATGCATATTGATTCCGAACACAATCGTAAAATACATCCAGACCCTTAGGTTTCACAGCATTTGGTTAACTAATTTCTATTCTGAGTAATATGTCATTTTTCGTTCGCTTTGCTACACTTGTTTTTCTTTCTTTTGACTATATTAATTGAATGATGTTGATGCCGTAAGAATATTGGCTGTTTTTACATTTTCTTTTTGTTCTACTTTTTCTTCTTCCGTTACTTACGTTATGAGGTACACCGAAATTTCAACTACGCGAAAATGAGAATAAATTTCTTCAAGGATTGCATCACTCATATTTGTTTAAATTTGTGAGATGATGAGATGATAATGAAAATATAATAGTAGACCACACAATTAAGAACACAACTTTTTTACGTGAAAACTCCCTTGAAATAGGGGAAGAACCACGAGTCTTAGCATCTAAATTATAACTCTACTTTTTATGAGTTCTGGTCACACAACCCACCCAATATCTTGGATTACATCACCTTAAAAATAAATAAACTGAGCAATTCATAAAGACGAGAGCAAAATGACACAATACAACTAGTATAGACTTTCAACGATAAAGTTAGAACAACATGCACAAGATTGACAAAGAATGGAACACTAATTGTATCTCGATTGGATGGCAAATGTTCTTGTCCTTCTTTCTGTAATTTCTCTCTCTTTTTGCGACTCAAAATATGTTAGAAAAGAATATAGATGGCTGACCTAGACACTGAATAGGTACTTATACCTGAGAAGGACACTAAGTGAAAGCTACACGCCCCATGCACAAAACAATTTTAGAAACTTTCCATTCGAGCACCTGCAGCGCGAACATCACACAAAAGCTTTCTGGAAGTCACTCGCTCTGCATCATTTGTGTGGACTTCTCAATGATCAATTATGGAATTCACTCGCTTAACCTACGATTGTGCAAACATCATGCAATTTGAAAAAAATGGGAAGTGTCAATTGATTATAGTTTAGACCCTTTACTTGTGTTGAAGCACAAATTACGCAAACATTTAATATACTTAAAATATATTTGCTTCTAAGTACTATGAATACAAAATAACAAGCCTATTCATACAACACCACCAATATTAGCAATAAGCATGGTGTAGAAAATAAATTAGCACAAGAAATGTTGACGAAGGAAAATCTTAATAACCAAATAGTTTTTGAGTAAAACCCTCTGGGCTTTTCAAGCTAGTCAAAGTGAATGCATCAATGAAAGTTGACTTACAGACTAAGTAATATAGACGTATTAACCTTAATTGATTTATTCTTGATAAGTAACATCTATTGAATAACTCCTTAGATTTACTTCTTTGCAACAGAATTAGACACCTTTCAACCTTCCTGTAGACTTTACTTCATCGTCTTGGAATGTCCTATGCTATTGGAACTCCAATATCAAAGCCACCAATGGAACTTCGAATGCTCATGGGTTGGAACAAGTATTTTTGGTGGAACAAGGATTTTTGGAAGAAAAAAACCTTAGTAATTTTATTCTCCTAAGCAATTTGAGGTTTTCTCCTTTTTTCCTTGCTTCTCTAGCTCTCTTTCTCTTCAATATTCACCAATGTGGCGATAAGGTTAGAGAAGGAGGAGTTTATATATTTGTGTTGAAAATTAGGATTTAAAATGCAAAACTAGCGAAGAGTGCACATAGGTATTCGAACATTAGCTCAAAAGTTAGCCTGCATGAGCGTGTTTCATGCGGGCTTCATACGTGGAACTATTGAAAAGTGCGCATGTGTGCCCGTCATACATCTCTTATGCAAGAGGTTTTTGGAAAGTGCTTATGTTTGCCTTTCATACGTCAAGTGACGTTCTTAAATCTGCATGTGTGTCTTTTATGTACCCGATCATTTTTATCTTTGAATAACTTATCTTGAGTCACGATTGAGTACTATTAATACATAAAAAGATTCAAATATAACTCAATTATGATGAAATTTTGTCATATAAATAAGCCAATATAATAGACATAACAATATTCCCATTCAACAATTTCGTGACAAAACTACTTATAGGAATCAAATAAAAAGAACCTATAATTATCACCATATTAGAGTCTCTAACATTACAAACAGACACGCCTTAGACAACTGAACATCATGCTGATGTATGAAGCATTCGATAACCTTGTGTCCCTGCAAAACATATATTACTAAAAAAATATTTATGATGTATCAAACATATTTCATTATAAAGATAGTACAGCACAATACATCACCATATGATAGTAACAACTAGCACCTAGTAGCATAGTCATGGTATAGATGATGGCTGCGTACAAAATTAGCAATAAAATGAAGTATAATACTCCTCCTCATAAAATATGACTATACACCCCCTTAATACATATCAAAACATGATATCAACATTACTAATCGAATCTTACAACTCTCCCCTTCAATGGCATATGAATCTCTCCCCTTTTGACATAAATTGTCACGGGGTAGCGAACTAAGAATTAGAGTCATCAGAAATCTCCACAATATTGCAAAGCATCTCTCCCCTAATGTACCAGTCCTTTCGGTCAACCCTACAGTGAAGACAGTTCATCCAAATCTAGGGATCAATCTAAGAAGTAGCTACTTGTTGTATCTGTTACGGCATGATCACCCAAAACTTAATCTGAGAGGTGGTCATTTGCTCCAGCTAGTGCTGCATGCTCCCCTGAAACTCACTCTGAGATGTAGTCATTTGCTCCATTTGGAGATGCATGTGGCATAGGAGGTCTATAATGATGTCAGAAGACTTAGGCTTAGGACCAGAAGGACCTTTTGATGACTCATAGATAAAAGGAGGAGGAATAAAGTTATCGTGGGGAGAGATGTGGCCAGGTGTGTGTAAACGGCTTTAGGCAAGAGTAAGTCCACTAATGGGGTCACGAGAGATACAGGGGTGCGACAAGTAAGTGGATAGAGAGGGAGGAGAGAAAGTGTTGGATCAAAAAGCCATAAGACAATTGGGTTTTCAAGTGAACATCCTCAAATATATCTATAAACTGATATAGATGACAACCAAGATGTCTATTATATCACCTTGAACGATAGCATATAGAAATAACGCTCTAGATAGTGGAAGGGTCGACAGATCATACACTGGAAGGCTATCGGTGCTCAAAATGCAGTATAGGATGGAGAAGTAGGTCAATAAGGTGCTCATCCCAATCCCATGACCATCATAGCTATAGGGACACTATAATAGATAGGGGAAGGCATCATCAACAGATGGCATAGTCTTCTCTGGGTAAGGTTAGTTTGGTGATGGAACAATAGGATGACCAAGAGTATCCTGAATCATTTTAAGCATGATTTGTCTGGTTTGACTATAGATGTAAACAAAGAAGCCAGTTTGTCTAGGACAAATCTGGTGAATATTGGAATAAAATTTTTGGATCAGAGTAACTGAAGGAGGCGACAAATTAGTAACAAGAGAGACCCACTCCTTAGAGATGAATATATGGGATATATGGTTAGGGAGATACGGGAACGACGCCTCACATTCCATTGAAAGATGTCTAGTGCTAAAGTTATGCATCCCGGTGTGTAGCGTTGCTACTCTAGAATATCAAATCGGTGGAGCTTGAGTCACCTCTTGGGCACTTGGGTGCACTTTTCTTTCCAACTGATTTGAACATCATTTGCAACATATCACCAATAATCACCTCAAATAAGGATCAATTATTACAGACACCTTTATAAAACAAACAAATTTTTTAAAAGAACTTCATCCACTATTGAAGTTCAAACATCGTAAGCCTTATGTCCACAAATCGGGCTAGAAACCAGTAGATTTGGTTAAATCAATGGGGAATATGATGCATACCTTAATCCTAAGAATGATTTTAGCAATAATTTTTAGTAAATGATGCATAATAATCTGAAAATCAAGGAAGATGTCAAGACACAAAATGAGTTCAAAAAACAAAATAAAGCTTCAAAATTGAAAGGATTTCCTTGATAAGTGACAAAAGAAGTGTAAGATCCACTAGAATAGCAAAGGAAGTCAATGATTTTGTGAGTGATTTTAGGAATAAATGGCCTAGAAATGGAGAGAAGAGAGAGAAGCACATGGGTAAGAGAGAGAGAGAGAGAGAGAGAGAGAGAGAGAGAGAAGAAAAATAAGTTTAACTTATTGTTAGACCATGTGGTCTGGTCTTTGGGGAACGTAAGCACATTCTTAGTCATAGTGGGACGAGTCCATCCTTGCTTCACATAGCCAGACTTGTTTTTCGAACAATTTTAGAGATGCTCTCATGTGAACCTTTTTCTATCAAAATATGATGGAATCGATAACGAATGACTAGTAGTCATCTAAACTCATAAGGGTCAAGGATTGGGGCAGTCTTTGATATCAACTGAAAAAATTGGACGGTCTTAATTGACTGTAGTTTAGAGTCTTTACCTATGCAGAGTACAGATTACACAAATATTTAATACAAGTAAAAATATTTGCTTCTAAATGCTACAAAGATAAAATGAAAATCCTATTCATGCAACACCGCCAATATTAGTAATAAGCTTGGTGCAAAAAATAAACCATCACAAGAGATGATAACAAAGTGAAATCTTAAGAACCAAATAGTTCTTGAATAGAATTACTTGTGCTTCTCAAGCCAGTCAAACTAAATCCACTATTCAAAATCAACTTACAAATTAAGTGGTATAGACATACTAACCCTTAGTCAAATTATTCCTAATAAGTGACCCTTACCAAATAACTCCTCAGATCTACTCCCTTGCAACAGAATTAGATGCCTTCTAGTCATCTTGTGGATTGTACTTCACCTCATAGTGTCCAATGCTACCGGAACTTCAATATAAGCCACCAACAGAACTTCAAATGTTGGCAGGTTGAAACAAGTATTTTTGTTGGAAGAAGGATTTTGGAAAGAGAAAACCTTAGCTATTTTGATCTTCTAAGCAATATGAGGTTTTCTCTTTTTTTCACTCTTCTGGAGCTCTCTTTCTCTTCAATATTCACAAAGGTGATAGCTAGGGTAAGAGAAGAGAGATTATATATACTTGTGGCTGAAACTAGGATTTAAAATGCAGAATTGGCAAAAGACTAGCTCTGGCACTCGAATTCTAGCTCAAACGCCGGTGCATGAGTGTGTTTCATACGCACTGTATGTGTGGAGCTACTGGAAAGTTTACATGTGGGCCCTTCATGCATCCCTCGTACATAAAGCTACTAGAAATTGCATAATGCACTCTTTGTGTATCTCTCATACGTGGAGCCTTATTTTTAATGTGGATGTGCATTTTTTATGCATCTGATCTTTTCCATCTTCAAAGAACTTGTTTTGAGTTATGATTGAGCACTATTAACAAATAAAAAAACTCAAATGCAATTTAATTAGGATCAAATTTTGTCATAGAAATAAACCAATACAATAGACCTAACACAAATGAATCTAAAAGTGCTTCGCTCATGCCGACACTTATTACTAGCCGCATAATAAAAAAAAATAATGTATGTATAATGGGCATGGATCATACAATAGGAGTTACCCATCCTAATAAACTTTTCCTCTTGATTTTGTAGGATTCATCACCATTGCCCCAATATCTTGTCACATATCCGACCCATAGTCATCGGTCTTAATCTTTTCAAGCATCAACAATTCCGTCTTTAGAACATTTCTTATCGAATGATATCTCATGTTAATGTTTTTCAATCTAGAACGAATTAACGAGCCTTGTAAAGGTGAATAATACTTTAGGTGTCTTTCATTATCGTGATAAATTTAGATTTGTTGGTAAAAAGTGTCACACAATTTTGCAATTTCAACTATCAAGGCACAACTTTTATGAAAAACTTGATCAAGTACCTTGAGGTGGATCTTCAAAAGTTAATGTTACTCGCCATGTTGGCATCAATATATGACCAAAATAGGCTTCTCGTTATCAAAGCACAAACAAAATCTACAAGTAACCCAAAGGTACTTGGTGGGCCACTTCATAGCAGACTGATGATCTTTTCAAGACTAGAAACGAATCAACTTATGGTTCTAACTGTATGAGCAATGTCCTCATATATTGTCATGGCTAAAGCATAAGGTGCTCATTCAACGTTGGCTTTCTCCTCCTCCGTCGCAGTATTTTGCCTAGTGCTTAACTTGAAATGATTTGCGAGGGGAGATCTAACTGGTTTGGACTTGCTTATGCTAAATCTTGTAAGCACTTTTTTGATGTAGTTCTCCTAGGACATCCAAAGCTTCTTCTCTTTTCGATCTCGCAAGATTCTTACGCCAATAATCTACTTCACAGGCCCGAAGTCTTTCATTTCAAATGACTTGGTTTCTTCTTCTATTTGCCAATCTTGGAAGAATATCTCCCTATAATAAGCATGTCTTTCATATATAGGAAAAAATTAGCAAGCTCCTTTTCCAAAAGTTGTGCACAAATACACATTAGTTTGAAATAGTCTTCCGGTAATCTTGCTCTGCAACTATCACCGACAAACTTTTTCGTACTATTATTGAGGAGTTTGCCTTAGCCCATAGAGGCTCTTCTTCAATCGGCATATTAAGTGCTTCTTCCCCTTCACTTGAAATCTCTTCGTTTGTTGCTAATATTATAATAGAAGAACTCATTTCATTGAGTCTTTATTTTAAATCTACTAAAAGTAGGAGCTTACTCATGTCTAGCTAATCCCTACAATGAGTGAGATCCCTTATTTAAATTACAAGTCCAAATGTTATTATTTATTTACAAGCCTTATATATATTTCTTTCTCAAGATAACCATGGAGTAAAGTCCTCCGCACATCAAGTTGGTTGACTTCAAGGTCCAAGCTCACAACTAACGTGAGAACAACTAAAATAGAAGGCATCATCACAACAAGAGGGAAGATATCCTCAAAATAAATGTCGTTCCTTTGATTGAACCCATCATAATCAATCTCTCCTTGTGCCTCACGAGTTGTTCTCTGTGAACTTCAATCTAAACACGAATCTGACTTTGGATTCTCTCTTACCCTAAGGCAACTTCACAAGCTCAAATGCATGTGATTCTTATGCAAAGTCTTCATTTCGTCTTACACAGCGTCCATTCCTCTTTTTGTGGCCATTCTCCATCACACTTGCAAAAATATTCAATCTCTTCGCTGTCTGTAAGCAGCACATACTCATAGGCGAACAAGAGTGTGGAGGGAGACTAATCTCTCATAGATTGTCAGAGTGGAAGGGTTAGTGTAAGTTTGGGAACATCATAATGGTCATCATCAACCTCATCAATTGCAGGAGCATCATGTTCCCCATCACTTTTTTGGTCATCCCAAACATTGTCCTTAACCTGAAATCAAAACGATGTTGACAATATTGGATCCATGTTGCATAGACAATGATTGTGGTGAGAGGCTATTTTCTTGGCTTTGTCAATGTGCTTGATGGTCTTATTCTAAACAAATACAACATTTCTCAATTTGACAAACTTCTTGTTTGGATCATAAAATTAGTAGCCCAACTCATCTTGGCCATACCGAACAAAGATATATTGTCACATTTTCACGTCAAGCTTCAATTTCTCATTCCTAAGAACATGCAAAAACAAACGTGCACCAAATAAACTTAAATGATCATAAGACACCTCCTTATGGAACCATACTTCTTGGGAACATCATCCTTCATGGGAACACTTGGAGAAAAATTTATCACATGAGCCATGACATTCAATGCTTTTGCTAAAAGGACCAAGGTAGCTTCTCCTCTATAGACAAATATTGGACTCTCTCAATCAATGTTCATCATCTTGGCTACACCATTCCATTGTGGCGTCTTCAATGATGTCCTTTGGTGTTGTATTCCTTGTGACCGATAATACTCATCAAACAGCCTTATAGACTCACATCCTTTGTCACTATGAATACACTTGAATTTCTTCTTCGTTTACCTTTCCTCCAAGGGATGAAATTGTTTGAAGATACTAAAAGCTTGACCTTTTGACTTTAAAGGATAGATCTTTAGTTTCCTAAACCAATCATCAATAAAAGTGATAGAATAAAATGCACCGCTTAGAGTTTTCATCTTTGTGTATCCATCCATATCAATGTGCACAAGTTCTAGAAGATTCGATCTTCTTGAAGAAGGATTGTTATGGAATGAAACTCTTCTTTGCTTTTAGGCCAAGCAGTAAGTGCATGTGCTCAACTTTGCTTTCTTCACTCTCGAAATAAGATATCATTGGCTAAACAATAAACCCCCTTCTCATTTATGTGGCTGTCTTTTGTGCCATAGCCCTGAAGAATCATCACCCTTAGCCCCATTTATGTCTTCGGTTGAAACTAAACTTGCAACATGTATAAGCTAGGACAATTCTTTGCTTGTGCTATCACTAGAACACCTCTACTTGGCTTCTAATGGCCCTTGTTGAAAGTGTGTAAAACCCTTTGTTGTCAAGCATCTTGGCCAATTTAGATTTCACCATATGTTCAAAGCATGGCGAATATTTCTCGAAGTCAATTTCATACAATTTTTAATCAACAAGAATGTATAGCCAAAGCACACAATACATGACAAGTTGTCACTCCCCCTCTTTATTGCCCCTATGGTCACTGGGCATTCATAGAAAGCAAAGTAATAAAATAAAGCGAAACAAAGGTATGCATCTCAAGATAATTAGGGTGTTGACGATGAATAGGATAATTAGGAGTGTCAAATTTTAAGGTACTAGACGGCAATCTATTAATTAAATAAAATGTTGCAAATAGTGCTACAACCCAAAATTTAAATGAAACAGAAGACAGAAGCAATAATGTTCGAACATCTAATAGGTCTCAATTCTTATGTTCAATGACACCATTTTGTAGAGGTGTTTAAGAGCATGATCGCTGGGAAATAATGCCTCTTTAACGGAGAAAAAGCATGAAATTCATGAGACATATATTCCCCATCAAAATCAGATCTTAATACCTTGATGTACTAGGAAAATTAAGTTTCAATATAGGCCATAAATTTTTGAAAGATGAAGAGTATCTCAGATTTATTCCTAATAAAATAAATCCATGAGTGCTTATTATAATCATTAATGAATATCACAAAGTATTTGTAATTTGTATGAGATATAACAAGAGTAGTATTCCATACGCTACTATGAATTAACACAAAATAATGTTTAGCGTCACGTGAGAAGGAAAGGAAACAGACTTGCTTTCACCTAATTTACACATGGAGCTATCAAAATGAAGATAAGAAAATTGATTTTTATTGGCTAACAAACCAGAAATAATTGAATAAGATAAAACAATAAGGTTAGGATGACCCAAACATTTGTAACATATTTTATCCTTATTGTTCATAATATTACTTGTTAAAGAAATGGCATTGACACCTGATCTTGTACAAGACAATCATCATGAGAAAATTGAACATCACAATTATTATCAGTAAATTATCCCATTGAAATGAGACTAGTAGAAAGTTAGGGGATAGAAAACATATGTAATTGAAGGGCTAATATCTCCTGCAACACGAATCAATAACTGACAACCTTTAGCAATCTAAATGCAAGATGGGCCATGATATGTTCATACATTGCTAAGAGTACCATTATCTTGAAGTCCTAAGGCTGAAAAACAACCTCTCAGAATGTAGGGCCAAGGGCGTGCACCTATGTCATCTCCAAATCCCATAATACAGGAGACTTATGTATTGAGCCACCCATTCATATTCTATTTTTCTCAAGTTCCAAATGTTTTATTTTGTATTTTTTTATTATAATGTATTCACTAATACCACACTCTCTGATTAACAGAATGGGTGCGGGTAGGAAGAAAGAGACATTTACTCTAGAGGAAAAAACTCCTAAATGGACAATGAATTGTAGCGCTCCTGCCAGGAATCTCAGGAAAAGTGAACTTGGTGGTGTTATTTTTGGATGCAAGCATTGCACATTCAATGAATGTATGGCAAAGCAATTGTTTGGTTAGTTGTCTACCTCTAATTTTTCACCTGAATAATGTGGTTTTCCTACTGCTTAGACCACTGCATTTTTTACTCTGACAGAATATATGCCAAAATTTGAACAGGTTTACCGGCTCCGCATTTTGCATATGTGAAAAATGTTACTCCTGGAATGCCACTTTTCCTATTCAACTACAGTGATAGGAGACTTCATGGAATTTTTGAAGCTGCAAGTCCGGGACAAATGAATATCAATCAGTGGGGGTGGACTTTAGATGGTTCAGGGACAACGCCATATCCCGCTCAGGTATTGATGGTTTTTCCCAGTAGTCATCTTTTTTTTATTTGTCTAAATTTGGGCCATTCATGTCATTTGACAATGTAGAAATGTCACCTATGCAATATTGTGTTATAGGTTCGTTTCAAAATTCAGTTGAATTGTCAACCTTTGAGTGAGGATCAGTTCAAGCGAATCATTGCTGGCAACTATTATGAGCAGAGTCTGTTTTGGTTTGAATTAGACAAGGCTCAGACAAAACAATTGATTTCTTTGTTTTCACGGTCACCAGAAAGTCAAAGTGTTTTTGTTCCTCACCCTCAGAGTGCAACAAGAGAGAGCACTATGTTTAGAAGATCGCCTGCTCCAACTGCCAGCCTGGGAGGTTGTGATTCAGGAGTAGTTGGTGTAGATGCAAATTCTTCACACACGAGTATTTCTAACATAGTTTGTCGATCCTCTAATGATCCTGTGTTGCATGATAATGATGATCAAGAGTTTGGAACCTTTACTAGGCATGAAGCAGTGACAAAACATGGAAGTAGTAGTAGGTTCTTGCCACAGAAAAAATGGAGCTCTTTATTTAAACATCTTGATTCAGCTTCAAGAAATGAAGGTAAAAGTGCTGATACACTAACTTCAGAAGGAAATATCCCTATTCCAAATCAGATGGATAAGAAATGTGAGACTTTTTGGGACACTCCTTTTTGTGGAGAAAACCAGGCTAATCAGCCATTTGAAGATTTAAGTGATATGGAGTGGGGTTCCTCATATGTTGCTCCTGATCTATGTGGAGAAAATCTGTCTCTAGAAGTTCCTTTAGATGCAGATGCAACAAAGATACTTGAGGATCAATATATACTAAAACAATCTGTTGACGGCTCAACTAGTTCTGCTACAACGAAGGAGATAAATTCAGCGAGCAGTGATGATGAAAATCCTGCTTCTCTTCCTGCTAAGGCAAATAGAGAGCATAAATTTCCCACTGAAGAAATGATTCTAGAAATGAGATCTTCTGATCTCCAGTCACTTGTAGACCAGGTAATCTTTCATTTTTCCGTTTTTTTCCTCCTATGTTTTCAATAACATGCAAGACATTCCTTCTCATTTTGAAGTTAATACGGGTGATTGGCGAGATGAGTTCATCCCAAGGGACGCAAAGTCAAAGAATCCATGCCTTGGAACTGGAGCTGGTAGGATTTGCTTCATTGTTTCATTTGTCTTACGTTTCTATATTGTTTATCTCTATTATTTGTCCAAATTTGCTGCCTTATTTAATGAGTATCTGGAGAATTCAACTTCCATGTTGGGTATTATTCCATGTTTCAAACTATAAAAATTGGTGCTTCTGTTTGCTATTTAGTGCTTGATTCGCAGAGTCTGAACCTTAAAGGGTGATGTATTTCTTTGTGAAAAAATGGTGCAGTAAAGATGTTTTGTCTTCATAGGATGATTTTGTGTTGGGTTTAATGCCTCAATGAAGTGGGTCATGCCTAGTGATGAGGACACCATAGAATTTTGATTGTTAGTTTTGTTTTTTTTTTTATCAGTTTTCTTTCATTTTTTGTCATGTCATGAAAATTTCTAAAAATTTCTATAATTTTAACAGTCTAAAATACCTATGGAAGGTTATTTTTTCTTTATGTTGTTTTCTTATTTTAAGTCGTGATTAATTAGTAAATTATCTCCATTTCCCAGTTGACCTAAAAGTTGTGTCTCTATATGATAATCCTAATTTTATTGATTTAATAGCTACGGATGAATGATGTAGTGAATATAGTTGATGCATTATTATCTGTTTCTTCCCCTTGCCATTCTTTCCTACCCTTCTTATCTGTCTTTTCTTTCTTGCCCTTTTTATCACTACTTCTTTTCCCTTTTTCCTATACCTCCCTCTTTTTCCTAGCATCAAATTTAGTATCAAAACCAAAATTCTAATATTGTTAAGGGATTTATACTGTCATTTCTTATGTGTTCAAACCAATTAAAATCCATCACCATTACATTGACATAGCTTCTATCGGTATGGCTTTATCCAATATCTTGACATCTTGCCACACAAGTTATTTTTTGAAGTGGTTGATCTCATTAAATTTGAACATTGTTGTTAAAGGTGCACCAACGCTCAATGCTTAAAGCCTACCTCTATATACCCAGTTGAGGTTCATTCCAAGAGGCACACATCTTTAGGGCCTCTTTACTTTTTCTTTAATAAAAATAAGATTTCTTTTCAAATGAGTCATTGGCTTTAATTGTTATTTTTAATTTTAACTTTGTGTTTGTGAAAAATGGCATTAATGAAAGTAATGAATGGTTTGATTACAAGAACGGATGGAGGCTATGAGAAGGATAATAAATTTACATTTGAAGATATTACTTGAACATGGGGTTCATAGCTAAAGTTATTGGAGTAAATAAGGCTGCATATCACACTAAATTGAGAAGTATTGTAAACTCTATTCGATAAGTGTCTCTAGAGTTATTTCGTTGGAATTTATAAATAAAGAAGACGCTAATTTAGAAAGATGTTAGGAGATAAAGAAGCCATTCAGGCATACAAGTCTAAAGAATGAAAAACAGATGAACTATTTTTGGGATGCTATGGTACATTAAGAACTAAATTGTAAGGTTGTTAATTTATTTTACTATTCTTGTGCACTTCTAGTAAACTTACGAAACCATTACTTCTTCTATTACTCTTCGTCGATGCGGTTCATCCCGGAGAATGTGCTTCATGTACTCTATCAATATCAAACACAGAATGTTGTGTTGTCATTAATTATTCTTGAAAGTATGCAAGAAAATACTGGCTACCATGGGAATTGTGAAGTGTTGATGATGGCTTTATGACAAGAGAATAAACCATGTATCCATGGTTAATATTCCATTTAATCACTCTTAAAAGCCCTACATTTGTATTAATTAAGTAAATATCACATGTATCTACTTATAGTGAAGTGTGTTGTGACTTTAATGCATCAAACACCTCCATCAAACACTTAGCCCTAAACTGTTGAAATAGGCAGTGCACTGTTTTGAAAAATTTTCAGATTTGGGGTGTTCAGGTTTTCATTAAACAACTAAGAATTCTTGGTGAGAAAAATATTATTAAATTATTTCTATCACTTGTACTATTTTGATTATAGCGAAACCATTTTATCTGGTACCCATGGACGTAGCTCTCATATTGAGAGTGAACATTGTAAATTTGTTATCTTGTATGTACTTGAATTTTTGCCTAAATTTCACTATTACTCATTATTACTATGCTTGTTGAGTGCTATTTTTTAGGTTGCTAGTTGAATTATGATTCTATAATTATGTTACAAATATTTATTGGTAAAAATTTGAATTTATTACAAGAATATTTTGTATATATGTTTCATATGTGTGCCTCACATGCTTGGCTTGAGCCTTGCTCCTAGTCCTTGGTGACCCTTCGGGCCTTTAACAACATTGAATGTGACCAGGAACATTGTAGGTTTCATTGAAAATAGATCTACACCTCCAAGGCTCCCTTGTTCTTTGGCTCATCGACTTTAACCAGTATCAGGCAAGCTCACACCAAGTCCATAACACACCAAGTATTGTTTCTATTCCTCCTCCTTTTCATTCCCTAATCCATTCCTAAAAACCAAAGCAAACACAATTTGCACCCAACTGTGTATCCAGCGCACTGTATTGCACATACATTGCCTTTCATTCTACTATTTCTCACCTCCGTGAAATTGCCTTCTGCTTAGTATCGAGCTCTTCTCTGTTTCCATTTTATCTGATAACTTACCGACTTTCCCATGCCAGTTGGTCTTAGTACTACCCAGCTTAGATTTATCTAGTACAAAAATCTCTTCAATATTCTACAGACTTCTTCATTCTGACTGAGCAACATTCTTGGATATGCTGCTTGAGCAACTCTTGCGAATGTGAACATTAACCTCTGTTGAGGACACTTTTTTTATTAGAATCTGATATCTCCCATCTTATTCAAACTTCATTGAGAATCGATCTCATTGTTATCACTTATCCCTTAGTAGTTGTGAATGCCTTCATAATATTGTCAGAATGAGATTGCCCGTGTTTCCCTTTGCAGTTCCTTCTCTCCTTTATGATCTTACTTCTACCCATACCTGTCACAGGGTTCTCTTTGGCAATTAGATTGCTGACCTGCATCTGAAATTTCAGTGAAGGAGAAGGCTCTGGAAAGCTAACGTTGCCTAGTTCTTTTTGCCATTTTATTAAGTAGAATGGTCCTTGTCTTTTATGATTAATAGATTTCTTTACAACCTTTGTTCCTTCTTTGTGGTATATTTGAGCAATATTTTTTTGTCCTTTCCTAGACTCTCCATATTATTTTTGCATGACAATATTCCCTGTATTTAGTTTGCTAATAGCATTTATTCTCCATGCATGGCTCTCTCTTGAGCATTGGGATGAATGCTACTATAGGGTCAGTGGTATACTACTTGTTGCACTACATCACGCAATGGTTTAGTATTTAGTAAAAGCTCCCTTGGTTGTAGTTTCCCTTTCCAATTCTCTGTTAGTCCTAACAGAAATGAGCAATCCAGGCACAATCAAAAAATGAAATTAAAAAATTAAAAGGCCAGTGCAAGGCGTTGGAATCTGGGTCTTCTCTTTCAAGTGGGCACGTCCGGGAAGAAGAGTTAGAAAAATCTCTTTCACCGCTCCATGATTCAATACTTATAGTGGGAGGATATAATGGTTCATCATGGCTGTCAGCTTTGGATTCTTATTCACCTTCTCATGATTTGATGGAATCTCTCAAACCAATGAGATCTCTCCGTTCATATGCGTCTGCAGCAATACTAAATGATGAACTATATGTTTTTGGTGGTGGCGATGGTAGTGGTACATTGTGGCATGACACAGGTATCATTAATAGCTATTTGTTCATTGCGTTTGTTTTCTGCAATCAAATATTTTCTTACTATTTTTACTACTGTTCTGTTTGTGTGAAGTGGAATCATACAACAGATCAAGTGATCAATGGTTTAGTCGCCCATCATTGAATAGGAAGAAAGGAAGCTTGGCAGGTGCTTCTCTACGTGGGAAGATTTTTGCAATTGGTGGTGGGGATGGAATCGATTGTTTCTCAGAGGTAGAAATGCTTGACCTAAATATTGGGAAATGGATAACCACTAGATCGATGCTCCAAAAGGTACTCATCTTCTGTTAATCAAGTTATTTCTAACAACATTTTTTTCTGTTAATCGGAATCATGTGAGTATCTAATGCATATATGGATAAAGATTTGATCAGATGACTATCAACCCATGTTTGAGTATGAACAGAATCCTAATCAAAATTCAAAAGAGCAAAATACTTGGCACAATGTGACTTGGAGGTGGAGATTGGTGCCTACCCAGGCTCTGAGTTCCCTCTTTTACGGGGTGGATTAGGACTGTCTGAAGGGCTAGCTCCGTGTCTTGATGGGTCCTGTGCAAGGGCTGAATATGACCGTGTGGATCTAAGTAGATGTTGGGTCGGGTTTTTGTAAAGTTGAAGGTGGCCTATGGACCTTCCTTAAAGACACTAATTGTTCTCAGGAAAACTCCTTAACCAGCTAACACTTCAGAGATTTTGCAAGGATGCCTTGAATTTGTGGGTTAGAATGGGCTGCTCTCTTATGGGAATTTCTTAGGGAATTTTTCCTTGGAAATTCTTTCTTGACATTTTCTTTCTCTTCTCCACTTTCTCCTCAATGGAATTTTATTTCAAAGGAATTTCTGGCTCCTAATGGACTTCCTGTTGGTGGCACCGCCCTCTTCTGACCTCTTCAACTATTTTCCACATTGTGAGATTGGAGTAGGTTGAATTGGCTTGCTATGCCCTCCATGTTGCTCATGCACCACTTTGCCCTTTTGTCTGCCGTCATTGGCCATTGATAACTAGGTGGAACACTCAACACCTTTCTGATGCCTACAACCCTTTTTAATGCGTGCTCTCATTATGCCTGTTGCTGGGCAGTTCTGTTGCTCCAGTGCTAATGTCTATTGGATGGTACCTCATCTTATTAACCCTACCAAATCCAAGGTAGTGGGAGCTCGGCACATTTGTTGAAGGTCCAAGGCTTTCGGCTTTCGGCTTCCTGCACCCCCGGTCTACACCGAGGTTCTTCGTCCTTTTTCAGCACCCTGAGTGCCCCATTCAGGGCCCTGGTTCTTCTTGTTCCTCAGTAGCCCAGGTGCCCTTTCTGGGGCTCCAGCTCCTCTAAGACTTAAGCTTGTTCTTGGACCTTGGCCTCTTTGGGCACTTCTCCCCATTAGGGAAATTCAGCCCCTTTTGTTGCTTCAGCCTGGTATGATCCCGGCCTCTTTGGACCTTGGTCCTTTAGACACTTTAGCATCTTGGGGCCTCGGCCTTGCCATCCGGGTCTTCAACTTTGCCTCGAGATGCCCCCAGTCTGTGATTCCCACAAAACCCCAATTTTAACAGAACCCATCAGGAAGTGTTGCTCACATTCAGTTATTTTTTAAGATGTGTGTAAAATAAGGCTAAAGAGACCACTATGTGCCTACTGTTTACAATTTATAACCGAGGGCATAATTTTCAAGGAAACATGAGGTGCCTAGTGTTCACAATTTACAACTACTTTCTCATTTTTGACATTTTTTCATTCCTAAGTTGAGAGATGATTCTTTTAGGTTTCTTTACACTACATGCATTTTTGTCTGAACATGTTACAGCAATATTAGTCTTTACATCATTTTGTGCATTCAGCATTCTTTCGGAGTTTTGATTGCTTCAGTTCCTCATAATCATTATCAATTTACCTTAACGATTCAATATTTTGTTTTCCTTTTTTACCAACCAAAACAAAGTCTTTTCCCGACTAAGTGGATTGGCTATATTTTTTTCCTATCATGTTCCCCTATTTTAAATTCTGCTTTTGTTTGCTTGTGGAGAGGGGTCTCCTGCTTCACATCTCATTTGCAACCTTTTATTTCCTTTCCTTTTGTTTGAGGGGAAATGGTTACAACTTGCACAAAGTATGCACAAATATACATGGAGAGGTTTCATATGAGAAATATGTATTTGATGTAATGTTAAAGATTGAAACTGAAAAGTGAAGCTTAATGAATGTTGAATGTTATGAGGATTCCAATATCGCTGCTTATTATTGTGGCCCCATAATCAACCTAAAAGGGGGCAAAAAATAAATTTTTAATTAATAATTTAACCCAACTAAGGTTATGCTTTAATTAATTTTCCATTTAGTGGACCAAGGATCACTTAATCATATAATGAAATAATAAGATAAAAGATTAATAATAGAAAAACTTGCCATGGTAATTTATGTAGGTTTCGCCTTACCTACATCCTGCCCTAAGCTGTTAGAATTTGAATCCATTAGCACGGGATTCTTTAATAGGAGAAGATCAAACCTTATTCTGATAATATCTGTTCTAGTTTGTAAATCAAAACTCTTGACTTTGGGGATTTT
The DNA here is from genome assembly GCA_033239525.1 of Nepenthes gracilis. Taxonomy (NCBI): domain Eukaryota; kingdom Viridiplantae; phylum Streptophyta; class Magnoliopsida; order Caryophyllales; family Nepenthaceae; genus Nepenthes; species Nepenthes gracilis. Next base: position 19,697,226 of record BSYO01000012.1, on the reverse strand, counting down.
TCTCAAGAGTGATACCGTCACTCTTTTACTTTTACAAGATCATAAATACAATCATTTTCTCTCAAAGAAAATATAATTAACGTACAAACATTTAAACCAATATCTATTAAAAATATGAAACTTCTGTGCTCAATAATAGAATACTAATATTCTCGCAATGCTTACTCTTATTTTAGCCAAGTAAAAGTCACGTACCTTCAAGCAAGACGAAGCGAGCTTATATAAACGTAAAGAGCAAGTTACCTGTTGGATACATGTGGCCTCTCAGCATTATAGCACTGCTTTGAAAAATATAAAAGTAGTCATTTTTGAGTTTCAAGAATCTACAAAAAAAATAAAGCATTTTTATTATGTCTAGCTGCACGCCATGAATAATTGGTTTCATATTTGTCCAGAGAAAGATTAAATTCTATACATGTTAATTTCATTTTCTTTCGTATTAAAATTTGTTTGCTGAATCTTAAAAATCATAGCAAATAGTTTATAAGTCCAAACAATATGATCCGTAATAGTTTGTCAAGTCTACGTTTAATTGAAATTTGAATCAATTGCAAAATGATTTTCTAGCTGAACGCCGTGAATAATTGGCTTCATATTTGACCATTTGAGAGAGAAAAATTGAATTCTAGACTTGTTAATTTCATTTTCTTTCATACTAAAAATCTATTTGCTGATTCTATTGTTGTATTCCTTTCGCAATCAGGATGTTTTCTTTCAAGAAGCACTTATATGTAAAGTTGGTTTGTCGTTAATGAATTTGCGGGTTTGTTTATTTCTTATTTCAGCGGTTTGCCCCAGCTGCAGTAGAATTAGGCGGCGTGCTATATGTTGTCGGCGGATATGATGGGCATGAGTACTTGAAGTAAGCATATTTTTTTTAAGCATAATTTTAGTTTATATTTTTTCCTCCTGATGTTGCTGCCACTACATGGTTGCACAATTGATAGAAACCATCGAAAAATCTACACAAGTTAAGATGTAATATTTCAATCTATACAGTTTCCAGACATGTAACAAGGTTTGTTTGGGATGGAGCACTATCAAACTTAACTTGACCTAATGAGGTCTCCTTTCCTGTCAGAATATTTCTCCAAAATAACAGCCAACGCAGTATATGCTTAGAGAATGTGAGTTTATGTTTTTTGAATCACTTAAAGACAAGTTTCATTTAATTAAAAGAAAGAAGATAGCTCTTCTGCAGTCAAATCTGAAGTAGTTTTTTCTTTAGTTGTGATTTGCAAGTCCCTTTGACCAATGTTGGCTTACCTGAATATCTGAAATGCCTCAGTAGTTTGGAATTGTGATCATTTGACCTTATTTTACATTTTATTTATAAGATCTCTTTGTTGGGATGGGTCACTTTCTTATGAGTCCCATGCCATTTGTACATGGTTTTTCTATGTTGAGGTTGAGTCATGCCTGATGCACATATGTTGGATGCATATGCACGAAAATCAGAGAGTTTGCGCCTATACACACATGATGAGATGAATGTGATTGGAGTACAAGATAGGGCAACCTTGACACACTCATGAAGGGTGCATGTGCATGGACTTTATTTAAGATCATTTTTTTCTTGCCGTTTGAACGATAGACATATTTTTAAGACAATTCCGCTTTGTTTTGGGAAGTAATAGTATGAGTTATCCAAATTACTCTTTTAAGCAGTGATTTGAGAGAGAGGGAAAGAAGATTTTTATCCAATTCTTGAGCATTTAATATTGGTTATCTCTTCATCATCTTTGTGTATGTATTCTAGTGTCTATTTAAAATATTTATACGGTGATTTCTTTCATTTTTCTCTATTAGTGATATTTGCTCTATTTATTATTAATTTTTGGTAAATTTGAAGTTGTTTTGGGGATTTTGTTATAATCATTTGCCCTTCATTTTTTAAGGGTTTCCCAAGAAGTTTGTGAATAGTCCTTATCATTTCACTTCCTCAAGAATTCAGACAAAGGGTTTGATAATTGATTCCTGTAGATTTTATTTTTGACTTTATGTATCACAAAATTTCGATAGACCATACCCAACACTTTTGTGCGTAATGGAGAAATGTTTTTTTTTTTTTCTAGTTTAACAATAGTAATTAATTTATGATTTTATTGTGATCTTTCTGAGATTTATGATATGGGAGTTCGCTTCATTCTACTATGATAGCATATAGAAACATATTATCTATGCAGATCTATGGAAAGATTCGACCCTCGGCAACACTCATGGACTAGACTGGCTAGTATGAACTCAAGAAGAGGCTGTCATTCGGTGATAGTTCTGAATGAAAAACTGTAAGTTGTTCATTCCCTTCTCAAGCTCATACTAATAGATTTATGATCAGGATGAAATGCCTAAACCCTTCTGATCCATTGACCTGACGAGGGGCTACTTGGGTCTGCCCGAAAGCCAGACTTTCAATTGCAGCTCAAGTCTTACGAGATGGTTCTGAAAGCCTTGTATTTGATGTAATTCGCAGTTTCACAATGTTACACACCCCAAAAAATTCATGACATCCTCTTTAACGCACAAGAAACCCCATTGATATGGGATTCCAAAGGTGGCTCATATGGCTTCTACATCTGGCACCCTAAACTCGCAGGTTTATGTAAAGCTATGGTTTCAAAAAGTTTAAATTTCAGTTATGTGGGCCCCAAAATAGGAGGAAGTGAAAGTCTCGAGAAAAAAAATATATGACCAAAATATAAATCTGGACTGAATACTCCCTTTTTGTTCTCTTAGAGCCTTGGATAATGTTGAGGTAGGAGATGAAAAGGCGAAACAAAAATACATGTGTATATAAAGGTAATGGAGAAATGACTTTTGTATTCATCCCAGTTACTTGTGGCTCTAGAGATGAAGTCCCATGAACTATTATGCATATGAGAAAGAATTCTGCGTATATGACCAAATCGGTCAATAATATCAGAATCTGATAAATCGGCCCACATCAGTTTACTGATGGGATGTCCAAATATGTTACAAAATTTTGCTTTTGCAAATGATCCAATCTGAAGTAATTTTTTTGGGGGGAAGGGGGCCGGCATTTCTGAGTACTGATGCTATTCACAAATGATCATGACAGATATGCTATAGGTGGTTATGATGGAGATAGAATGATCTCGAGTGTGGAAGTGTTTGATCCTCGCATTGGTTCGTGGACAATGGCGGACTCAATGAACGAGCCAAGGGGATACATGGGCGCTGTGACTATCAGAAACTCGATCTATGCAATCGGTGGCATCCAGAATGACAACAAAATTTCAAACTCGGTACACACATTGATCAACTTTGTCCCTCCTCTTATTCTGCTATCAAACTTGCAACTCGATTGCCTTACTGACCTTCTGGACTGCTTCTGTTTTGTGTTCATATTTCCAATAACGTCTCAGGTAGAGCAGTACTCGGACGGTCATGGCTGGGAGGTGACTAACCTGAAAGCCGTAGGGAAGAGATGCTTTTTCTCTGCCGTAGTCGTATGAGAATGTTGCCCAGTGCCTCTTATTTTTTGGGAGCTCTTGGTTTCTTTAGCAAGCCTTAAGGTGTACATGCTTGTGTTCTCAAAACACAACTTGGTATCATTAGAAATGGATATCTTTATAGGATATCTCCCTAAATGCTTTGTTTGAGCCCTTTGAAAATTTTCTTCTCCTCCGTGGCTGATAATTCTTTCAGTTTGGAGGCTTTCATATTCATCTAATGGCCAAAATCAGAAATTGAGTGGATAAATGGTAAAAATTATTATTCGATCATTTAATTTTTAATCCTAGCCATTATATGAATTTAGGAGCCTCCTCAATGGAAATAATATAATAGCACTCCTAAATTTTTTAGCGAACTAATGTCTTATCCTGGTATGAGATCAGATGATCTTCTATTCCGTGAGACCTTAAACAATCCACCACAATTGTCATGGTGAAGGATTAATGGAAAAAATCATGACCTAACACAAGAATTTTACCCGTGGGGTTTGAAATACTCGAATTGATGGTATATAAAATTGTAAAGAAGATGTTATTTTTATTAATTATTTTATGTTTACGAAAAGTTGTGTTTTCTGTTTGGTCTTTTACTATAAAGAGAATATTTAAAAAGTCTTTCGGATAATTTTGGTGTAATTTACTAGCCAATTTTGTCCAATTAAATCTGAAAAATTTTGGCAAGGATTATTTTGTAGGGTATAGAGTAACATCTATTTATGCACATTATTTAAGCTTTTTGTCGATTGAGCTAGACCAAACTATAGTGTGATAATTCTGTAGTTTTTAATGAGTTAATTATCGATCTAAATGGTATACCTCTATATTTATGGATTTTCTATATGGACAAGTTGCTCTTCCAAAATTAAGAAATTACAATGATTTATTTTCTGTTTTGTAACCAAGGTGCCGGAAATCATAAACTTAAAAAAAAAAACCATTATTGTAAGGTGCATTTGGTTGGATTATTTTCACTCTAAGAAAACATTTAAAATTAATTATTGCTTATATTTATTGATAATTATTTAGAGAGAGAGAGAGAGCAGGCAAAATGTAATTTGATTCAATTATAGTCATTGAACGATTGTTCTATATATTTCTTTCAAATAATTGCAACATCATCTTCAATCCAACAAGAAATTATTTTATATATCATTCTTGAATTATCTTTGGTAATTTTTTATATTATCTCAGAAAAAACCTCTCAGATTATTTTTGTTGATAGTCAATGTATACAAATATGGCATTATTTTATATATATTTGTATAAACTTATTGAGCCAAATTATCATTATTCACTTCTTAGAACTGATTTTTTTGGTCTGAATAAACAATGCAATAGTAGCTTGGCCAAATATGCCAAACTAATTGGTCTGAATTTTCTTTTCTTGTATTGCTTGAAATATGGTTACATAAGCAATTCGACATAAAATCCAAGGGCATATGCCATATCTCATAGAGTGCCACTAACTACCCATTCCCCCTTTTCAAACCCATCTTGCAAACCCTTTTTTCTCTCAGCATAAATCCTTCCACTTAGACAAACAAGCTATGAAAACTATAAAATTTTATGTGGTGTTTAAAAAATCAATAATTCATAATTTGAACCAAACCAAATTAGCCAACAAAAAATAGGGTAATCGAATCAAGTTTCTCAATTACGGGTTTTTTTTTCCTAACATTTACTATAATTAATGATATTTTGTAACTCAAATTTATCCATATATGACTTTTTAAAAAAAATAAATTAAAATTTCAGTTAATCTATCTATTTTTTAAGTTTTTATTCCTCTATCCAAAGGGTATTTGACCATTATTGATATGATATTGATCGTGCACGGATCAGATGAGAGTTCGGATTAGCCGGGATGGTTTGGGCAACCCCGTTTCACCAGTCGAATCACGCACACCACTAAAGCGAGTCAGAGGTCGAGGCGGTTACGGCGGATGTAATCCCACTCCTCCGACGCTCAAGTCGATGGCCTTGACCTTGAAGGAATCGAAAGTGAGAGAAAGTAATGAAAGAGAGGAAAGGAGTGTTATCGTGCGGATGTCGGAAAGGCGCAAGTCCTTTCTCGACTGGATGGTGGGAAGGCAGAGAACGTGTGTAAAGACCCGTTCGTTGCCTTGGAGTTGGATTGTGTTTGAGAGTTTGGCTGTTGGGAACCAGAGCTTGTTTCTCAGAGCACAATCCAACTCCAAGGCAACAAACGGGTCTTTACATACGTTCTCTGCCTTCCCACCATCCAGATACGAGAAAGGACTTGCGACTTTCTGACATCTGGAACGAGACACTCCTTTCCTCTCTTTCATTACTTTCTCTCACTTTCAGTTCCTTCCATTCAAGGTTTCATCGACTTGAAGGCCGAAGTGTTACTCGGTGGGATTACATCCCGCCGTTAACGCCGACCTCTTGTTCTTTTTTAGTGGTGTGCAGGATTCGCACTCGGGGTGAACTGAGTCTGCTCAAACCATCCCAAGAAATCAACTGCTCAAGTCGGATCTGTGTACGCATCATTGGCGCCCGTCTCGTGGGAAGCGCTACGAAAAGCCTACCACAAAGAATGCGCACAAACTCTCTCTGTCACATTCTCGCTTCTACAATGGTGAACACAGCACAAGGCTAGCGACCCCGCTAGAGATGTCGCTAACCCGACTGTGGCCATCTGCTGATATCCTCGGTCAACGGGCCACAGCGGTTTCACCGCCTTACATTCAAGAATCGGGTGGAGCAGATGCAAAGCAACAATCGCTTTGCTCCAAGCGCATGAGCGTAAAGAACGAAGAACAACAAGCGGCTCCACCAGCCATTATTCCCGCTCCTGCCACCAAGAAGGGTGGCCAGAGGAAGAAGAAGCCGGCCAAGAGGCCCGGAAAGACTGGAAACAATCTGGCTCTAGCATCCTCCCACGTTCCTGGCCAGAACAGGCCAATGGAACGCTCCGGGAGTACATCCCCGACAGAGAGCCCAGAACGGAGAAATCCTCGATACTCTCGGGCAAAAGATCGCCACCGCCCGGGAGCGAGTCTCCAGATCGCCAGTCCGGGAGGAGGCAAGCAGCCGACTCTTGCCGATCCCATTTGGAAACAAGACGGAGTTGAGGAATTTCCTCAACTCTAAGAGATCAGCAAACGCCACTCGTGCCGATCCACGAGTGGACCAAACCGAACCACGTGTTCCGGAACGACGAGCGCCATCGACTTGGACATGTCACCTTTCACTGCAGAAATCCTGAACCGTCCATTGCCGTCCAAGTTCAAAATGTCGTCCCTTGACTTATACGATGGGGGCAGTGATCCGGTTGACCACCTGGATCACTTCCGCACCCATCTAAGTCTGCAAGGGCTAGAAGACTCGGCGATGTGCCGCTGCTTCCCACTTACACTGAAGGGAGACGCCAGAATTTGGTTTTACCATCTCCCTTCAGGTTCTGTCAGCAGCTTCCGTGGACTCACGGACCTCTTCCTGGCTCAGTATGTATCGGCCCGACGGGAAGAGAAACAGCCGTGGCACCTCTCCCACATAAAGCAGAAACCGGAAGAGAACCCACGGCACTTCCTGGATCGCTTCGTGGCTGAGGCCAAAAGGATTCCCAGGATTACTGAGGAGATGAAGTTGGGCAGCTTCATCTCAGCACTGACTTATGGAGATTTCTTCAAGCATTTGGCCCATAAAAATCCCCAGACGTTCTGCGAGGCGGAATCCATTACCAGGGCTTACGCTACTGCAGAAGAGGCCAACGAGGCAAAACGTCCAGAACGGGCGGATCAGCCTCGGCCAATTCTTGGAGAAGGAAAGAGAAAGTTTGCTGGCGGAGAACACCCCCGCGGACTGGGCCAGAAACAGGCCCTCAGGACGCAGAGACTACGGGCCCACCACCTTCACACCCTTGACGGACACGCGCTCCAATGTCCTGATGCAGATCCGTGGGAAAAGTTTCTGAAGTGGCCAAAGACCCTGAAAAAGACTCTGGAAATCAGTCTAAGTACTGTGACTTCCACCGCTCTGCTGGCCACTCAACCGAAGACTGCAAGACACTGCAGAGGGAAATCAAGATCTCGATTCGCAGAGGACATCTCACTCGATTCGCCAAGGACTCCGGACAGAACCCCAGAGCAGAGGCGATGAAGAGGGGCGGAGCGACGCGTCCCCGGAACTAGATTGCGGCAGGAGTAGTCAACATGATCACCAGCCAACCTGCCAGAGGACCAGAAGACAGCAAGGAGCAGCAGACTGGGAGGAAGAAACAGCGCATAGGAGACAACATCATTAGCTTTAGTGATTGTGACTCGAACCATGTAATCTCCCCCCATGCTGACCCCCTTGTAATTTCTGCACTCGTTTCAGATGGTACTTCGGACTACGAGCTGGAACGAGTCTTTATTGATAATGGTAGCTCTAAAGACTTGCTTTATTTGGACGCGTTCTTTAGATTAGGCCTAAAAAAGAATCAACTAAAACCTGTTGAGGGACCTTTATACGGCCTTGACAATGAACCGGTGCCCGTTCAAGGGACAATCCAACTGGAAGTCACCCTGGGCACCTACCCAAAAACAGCAAGTCGTACGCTAACCTTTCTAGTGGTTGACCTGCCCTCTGTGTACAACGCGATACTAGGCAGGCCGTGCCTAACGGTGTTTGGGGCAGTCAAGTCAATTCCACATCTAAAAATAAAATTCCCAACGCCCTACGGCGTTGGAGAAGTTCTGGGAGATCAGGTCACTGGACGGACCTGTTACATGGCCCAGATTGCCCCTAGTGGCAGAACTGGCTCGGTGGGAGAACTCAATCATCGAGACGAGACCACCTTGCAGCAGGCGCAGCCTGGTGAAGCCACGGATCTGGTCCCACTGGACCCGGGGGAACCGGATAAGTGTGTCTAGATTGGCGGCTCACCCACCGGGCCGCTACGCGATGAATTAATCGCGTTCCTATGAAGGAACGCGGACCTTTTTGCCTGGACTCCCGCGGACATGCCTGGGATTTCAGCTGAAGTAATGGTCCACAAATTGGGCCTTGATCCAGACCGCAAGCCGGTCAGACAGAAACGGAGGAACCACTCCGTTGAAAAACTAATCGCCATCCGAGAGGAGGTAAAGAAGCTGCTGGACGCAAACTTCATTAGGGAAGTCCAGTACCCGGATTGGCTCTCGAACGTCGTCCTGGTTAAGAAGAGCAACGGGAAATGACGAATGTTCGTCGATTTTACCGACGTCAACAAGGCCTGCCCGAAGGACAGCTTTCCCTTGCCCCGGATTGACCTGTTGGTTGACTCCACGGCAGGGCACGAGCTGCTAAGCTTCATGGACGCTTATTCGGGCTACAACCAGATCAGAATGAGTCCAGAAGACGAGGAGCATACCTCGTTCATGACGGACTAGGGCACCTATTGCTATAGGGTCATGCCCTTCGGATTAAAGAACACTAGAACCACCTACCAGCGACTAATGAACAGGATGTTCGAAAAACAATCGGTCGCAACATGGAGGTCTACGTCGACGACATGCTCACAAGAGCAGAGTCACGGGCGACCACATACGTGACTCCGGAAGAGTCATTTGGGGTGCTCCGCCAAAGACCAAATGAAACTAAATCCCGACAAGTGTGTCTTCGGGGTAGCCTCGGGGAAGTTCTTGGGTTTCATCGTCTCTCGCCGAGGATCGAGGCAAACCCTGGAAAAGATTAAGGCCCAAGCTAACATGGCTCCCGAGAAACGTAAAAGACGCCCGGCCGATTGATCGGATCGGGCCATTTCGCCTCTCCCGCTTCCTCGCGAAGTCTGAAGACAAGTACCAGCCCTTCTTTAAAGCCTTAAGAGGGACAAAGTCTAACGGGTTCCAGTGGACGGCTGACTGCCAGACTACCTTCGATGAGTTGAAGCAGTATCTGGCCAGCCCACCGTTGTTAGCATCACCTAAAGACGGAGAGGAGCTGTACCTTTACTTGGCAGTATCGGAAGCATCCCTCAGCTCCGTCCTTGTGCGCCAGGAGTCTGATATCCAACAACCGGTCTATTATGTGAGCAAGACATTGACCGGCCCAGAAACTCACTACCCACGCGCTGAAAAAATGGCACTGGCACTTATCTTCGCAGCGCGAAAATTAAGGCCATACTTTCAGGCGCATCGTGTAGTGGTCCTTACGGACTAGCCGCTGAAAGGCATACTCCAAAAGCCCGACGTTTCGGGGCGATCGGTAAAGTGGGCCATTGAATTGGGAGAGTTCGACATTGAGTTCAGGCCCAAACCTGCTATAAAGGCGCAGGCTCTGGCCGACTTCATCGTTGAGACCACAACACCCATTCAAGAGGAACAGCCCACAGAAAACAAAGAACAGCCCGGTGAGGCCCCAAAATGGACACTCCACGTGGATGGATCGTCCACGGACAGTGGTTGTGGAGCAGGGGTGATCTTAACGATCCCTGACGGATTTGAGATCAAATATTTCCTGAAACTTGATTTCCCAGCGACCAACAACGTCGCCGAGTATGAAGCCCTACTGGCTGGCTTGCGATTGGCAAAGGAGTGCTCTGCCAAGAGGTTGGCGATCCAACGACTCGAATTAATCGTCAACCAATTGTCAATGGGGGCGAAGTGAACAACCCTTCCTTGGCCAGGTACCTGGCAAAGGCAAAGGAAACCATCCAGGGTTTCGACAAGCTGACCCTGGTTCATGTTCCTCGAACCGAAAATTGGAAGAGCGGGCCATTTACTGGCTAAGAATTTCTGCCGAAAACCTGCAAATGCACTCAAGGGACCTGTGGGAGACCCTGAACGCTCCGAGCATAGAAAAACAGGAGGCCATGCAGATTTCCGAGACGGAAAACTAGATGACTCCTTTCCTTAGATACTTGGCCGATGGATCACTTTCGGAGGGCACAGAAAAGGCCAAGCAGATCAAAAAGACAGCTGGTTGGTACACGGTAGTTGACGGACGGCTGTATCGCCGCGGATACTCAACTCCGTATCTCCGCTGTCTATCTCCCGAGGAGGCAGACTACGCGCTGGGCGAAGTTCACCTCGGGATCTGCGGATCACACGTAGGCGGGAAGAACCTAGCCTTCAAAATTATGCGGCAGGGCTACTACTAGCCCTCAATGAAAAAGGACGTGCTAGAGTTTGTTAAGAAATGTGAGAGCTGCCAGCTTCATGGCAACCTCCATCACCATCCGTCCGCTGACTTAAAGTCCCTTCAGGCCCCGTGGCCCGTCGCGCAATGGGGGCTTGACATTCTCGGCCCATTTTTCATTGCCACGGGACAAAGAAAATTCATCATAGCGGGCATCGACTACTACACTAAGTGGGTCGAGGCTACCCCGCTTGCAAAGATCACAGAACACAATGCTCTGGAGTTCCTTCGCCAGAGTATTGTCTGCAGATTTGGCATCCTAGAGGTCGTGGTGACCGACAACGGGACCCAATTTTTGGGGAAGCACTTCACTAAGTATTGCACCAGCCTTGGAATCAAGTTGGTCCACACTTTGGTAGCATACCCCCAGGCCACAGACCTTTGACCCACAGACCAACTTCCAGAAAATCAGGGAGCATTTGGATTTGCTTGAGGAAGCCCGTGACGCCGTCAGAATACGAACAGCAGCATACCAACACCGAGTTGCCCGATACTACAATAAAAAGGTAAAAGCCCGGTAATTCGACGTTGGAGACTTAGTCTTACGTGGCATCGAGGCCACAGGCAAGCTGGCCGGCCGAAACAAGCTCTCTCCCAACTGGGAGGGACCTTTCCCTGTCTCCGCTGTCCTGCGCAACGGAGCATACAAGCTCCGAAACCAGGACGAAAAGTTGGTCCCACGAACGTGGAACACAGCCCACCTAAAGCGCTACTTCCAGTAGGGAACCCAGGTACGCACTTACTCGATCCTGTGCATTCATTCGTGTGCTTGTTTTCACTTTGAAAAAATGGGAGTTTACTTAGCATATAGAATCCTAGGACCTATGAACTGTGTTTGCCTTGCAGGTATCCATCCGACCTAGACTGCCCCTAAGTCGGGAGGGTCTTCACCCTCTCGTTAAACCCTAGTCATCCATGTGGCCCAAAAAGTGGTCTGAAACCCTGGTCATCCAGGTGGCCCATAAGCAGTCTTAAACCCTAGTCATCTAGGTGGCCCAAAAAGTGGTCTGAAACCCTGGTCATCCAGGTGGCCCATAAGCGGTCTTAAACCCTAGTCATCTAGGTGGTCCATGAGCGGTCTGAAACCCTGGTCATCCAGGTGGCCCATGAGCGGTCTTAAAACCTTGGTCATCCAAGTAGCCCATAACGGTCTAAAAACCTTAGGGGGCAAGAATGACACACGCGACGACCTCTTTTCGGGGAGCAGCAACGTCAGTCAACGACGGTCGAAGGGAGAAACTTTTCTTCTCCAACATTGGCAGCCCAAGTCTTCACTTGAACGGCGCCACCAGGCTAGTTCTTACAACCGCCTGTTCAGCTCAAGGATCTACTTCTTAAGCAGGTAGCCAACCGAGTTGGCTATCCCACGCACCAACTTTCTCCATGAAAATGCAGTGTGGTTAAACAAAAGCAAGAAGTGTTCCTTCTCCAACACTGACTACCCAAGTCTTCGCTTGGACAGTACCGCGAGGTTGGTTAATGCAACCACCTGCCAAGCCTGGGGGCTCAGCTCCTTAGGCAACCAAGTAACAGTCGCCGGCCAACCAGGTTGGCCGCCCGATGCAATAAAATAAACAAACACAAAGCAATAAAAGGCAAGAGACACTGAACTGAAGAAGAATTTCCATTTCATTAAGTATGTTACAATTTACATACTGTCAAAAGAAAAAAGGAGTACAAAAAGCTACAAGGCTGGCGGACCACCCTAGCTGTCACGGGGCTCTCTCTGCAGGTCTTCCTTACGCAGCGCCGCGCGGTTTCTTTGATTAATAAACTCCACCGGGAAGTCAAGAACGACCAACCGCGCGACGTGGCGTCCAATGTTCAGCCCGTCTAACAGCCAGGCGTGTAGTGCGCCGCCAACCTCATGGAGGGTCATCCGAGTACCCAGCTCGCTTTCTGCGGCGGCAGCTCGATCTGCGAGGCATTTGATGCTCGTTTTATTTCGATCATCCTCCTCCTTTAAACGAGCAACCTCCGCTCTCGGCTCAAAGAACCTCCGCCTTCGATTCGGCGTTCTCGGTCTCCACTCCCGCCATAACATGACCTCAAGAGCGGTACATGCGCTCACGGAGCTCTCCTCCCGAGGCGCCTACCAAGCGTCTAGCCGAGCTATATCTCGGCCTCCGTCCGAAATGATACGTTTGCGCTGCTCCATTTCCCGGGAGACAGCTAAGGCCAATCTTCTTGGCTGCACAGGACCAAAACGAAATGTGAGTCTATAAACATAAGGAAGAAGGAATTGCAAGAAAACCGTTGCAGAGGTCGTACCTCATATGTCTTCTTATGAGGCCTCCCAGGCCTGGACTCCAGCCCTGGCCCAGCTAGTGGTGGAACCGGAGGTGTTGAGCTAGGAGCGCCCTCTTGCGCCGAATACGCCGCTGCCTCCTCCAGAATTCTCTCCAAGAGCTCATCATCCTCAACGGCGTGGCGAGCTCCTCCCTAGCGGCCCTACGGAATGGCCGTAGCAGCTCCTCTCTTGCGGCCTCACGGAGCGGCTGCGGCAGTGCTCCTCTTGCAGCCTGGAGGCCGAGCGCGGCAGGTTTCCTCCTCCTCCTGGCCGCCTTTGGGGTAGCAGCGGGCGAATCGACTCGTGACGACGGCTCTATAATGTAAACGCGTGAACCCTCGAGCACGTCGCGAGCTGGCTCCTCTACGGATCCCATCCAGGCAGCGCCTGGAGTCAGCTTCGCCGCAGGCTGCGCCAGAATGACTCCTCCGGCATCCGCAACCCTGCCCTCAACGGACCTCTCCGCTCCGGAAGTAATACCGGGACCACCGCAAATCCCGGTAGCCACAAGGTCAATCTGTGAGGAAGAAGATGAGGGCGTGGCAATCGCCCTCTCCACAGCCTCCTCCGAAGACATTGGGCGGATGAGCAACTTCTTCGAATCGTCAGGCTTCAACATTTTAATTGGAGGGTGCGGCATCTGGACCGGGGACGGCAGTCCCCATTCAACCTTTCTGGTTTCCTCAGCAGAAACCAAAAAATCCCTCCTGAACTCATCGAGGTTTTGCCGTATCGCCTTGGTCAGCCAGGCGTAGGCAGCGTTCTCCGCCGCAGACGGCGTACCCAGATGTACTTCCGGGACCTTACCCCAGTCCCGCGCGATAGGCCACTTGTCTCCCACCTTTACAAAGAAGAATCGGTTTTTCCAATTCTTCAGGGAGTCGTGGATGGCCTTGTTTATTTTCATCCCCGTACGGGGGCTAAGTGAGATCCACTCCGCCCCCTGGGTTACCTTAAAAGCGACCTTAAGGGCGGACATTCTGAACCTCTGGCCAATCTTCCAGGAAAAAATGCACAGGGTACAGATATACCTCAATACATTGGCGTGAAGCTGAGCAATGGGAACTTGCAGGGCCGCTATGATTGATTCAAGCTCCTCCGACATCGGCAGGCGAAGGCCGCTCCTCAAGTGAGCCTCGTAAACGGTGAAATAGCCTTCCGGTGGGTAAGAGGCTCTATCGTCCACGCCCGGAACCCTCCAGGCCATCTCTTTCGGGATGTTGAATTCGACGCACAAGGCCTTAATATCATTCTCCCTCAAGTCAGATGAGAAGTCCGCTACGGAAGCCATAATCGGAAAGAATTTTAGGGTGTCTTCGAAGGGTTGTCTGAGAAATGGGAAGGAGGAAGACGAATGAGGCATAACCGATTTCAAAAAACGGAAGGAAAACTTAAGCGCCAAGTTTGCAAAGGACGCCGTCAGTCCTGCCACGCGTCACCTCCTCATTCGACCCAGCCAAACGACGGGACTCCCGCACGAAACCCCTCATTAATGGCACCGTCGAGTTGCCACGTGTCGCCACTCCACTTGACTCGCCCAAAGGACGGATCTCCGGGCGTATTAATGGGCCCGAGATCTCCTTCCAACCAAAGGAGGACACGTGTCACTTTACGCCTTGCGATGCAGGCAAAAGCCGGCAGAAATCATTCCCGAAAGTGGCGAGGGCGGTCAACAATTTCGGGAACTCCGAATTGACCGGGACGATCAACAATTGCGAACTCGGAATTGGCAGGACGGTCAACAATTCTGAAAATCCGGAATTGACCAGGACGGTCAACAATTCTGGAACTCCGGAATTGACCAGGACGGTCAACAATTATGGTACTCCGAAATTGGCTAAAACGGTCAACGATTCCGGTCAAGCCTTCCTTCACTCTTTTATAAGTTTCCACAGGATTCTCAAAGCAAGGAAAAACATCCATCATGAACATACTGGAGGCCAGAAATCTGACCACCAGCATGGGGGGCTAGTGATGGGTACACCAATAATGGGCTGGCCCAAAGAAAAGTCAACAGAAACCCAGTTAATGTTTCTAACGGCCCAGTAAGAAGATGGGCCTGGTGAATCGAAAGGCAAGGGCGGTCAACGTTGGCGTTGGCCGTCGGCGTTAACTTGCTCACAAACGGTCAACTCGGCGTTGACGCCCAGTTTGTTGGGCCTTCGAGGCCTTGCAATGGTGATGTGCCTATTCCATTACGGCCCCACGCCCCATCGGTGGGTCGCCCGGGCCTCTCCCTTCATTCTCCCACGGCGGCCAACAAGCTAAGCGGCCAACACGAGGCGTTGACCGTTTGCTCCCTACATGCTGAGCCCAAACGAGGCCCTTCTACAGTAATGGGCCTGACTCACTCAGGCCCATGGCCCAAATGGAGGCCAACGACGGACGCCTTTCATAAGGGCGGCCAACACATACGCAGACGATCAACCCAGGCATTGACCGTTCGTACTTTACACATTGGGCCCCCAAAAAGCCTTCTAACAGTAATGGGCCTGACCCGTTTAGGTCCATCAGTCATAAAAAGGCCAGCCACGATCCTCCAAGGATATTCCACGATCTCAAAAGGAATATCAGCAAGATTGGCGCCCTTCAAATAAGGAAGGCGCCAGATCCTCCCAACTTCTTGCCAGCCAAGGAACCTCAACGGTAAGGAAGGAGGCTAACTTGGAAAATGGTTGACCGCCTCAGAAGGAAACAATCTTCCACAATTGGGCAACAAGCGTCAGCCTCCAGAAGGAAGGCCGGCCGCAGATCCCAGGGACGATCCTCCATTCCAAAGAAGGAAGATCGCCACCTTTGCCATAAAAGAAGCCCTGGATCCACCATCCAGGGCACGCTTTGATAGACGCTTTCTTGGAGACTTTAAGACACCCTCTGATTCAAGCTTTGAGATTTTTCTTTCTTCAAGTTGAGACCGAGACAGAAAACCCTAAGTGCTCTGAGAAACAAGCTCTGGTTCCCAGCAGCCAAACTCTCAAACACAATCCAACTCCAAGGCAACGAACGGGTCTTTACACACGTTCTCTGCCTTCCCACCATCCAGATACAAGAAAGGACTTGCGCCTTTCTGACATATGGAACGAGACACTCCTTTCCTCTCTTTCATTACTTTCTCTCACTTTCAGTTCCTTCCATTGAAGGCTGGTTTACTGACTTGAGCATCAGAGTGTTATCGGTGGGATTACATCCCGCCGTTAATGCTGACCTCTTGTTCGTTTTAGTGGTGTGTATGATTCGCACTCGATGAACGGAGCCGGTTCAAACCATCCCGAAGAATCCGACCCTGTTCGAAGTCGGATCCAGGTACGCATCATTGGCATGTAGGGAGCAGACGGTCAACGTCTGTGTTGACCGTCAGCTTGTTTGCCGCCTTCGTGGAGAACGAAGGGAGAAGCGTGGCGACCCATGATGGGTCAGGCGAGAATGGAATAGGCCTATCACATTGCAAGGTCTCGAAGGCCCAACAAACCTGGCGTCAACGCCGAGTTGACCGTTTGTAAGCAAGTTGCCGCTGACGGCCAACGCCAACGCTGACGTTGGCCGTCCTTGGCTTTCGATTCACAGGCCCATCTTCTTACCGGGTAGTTAGAAACGTTGAGAACTACATTGACTTTTTTTTGGGCCAGCCCATTATTGGTGTACCCATCAGATATAAAGATTGGGTTATTTTTTTTTGTAAAATATGGGGAACAAAACGTTCTTGTAAAATATGGTAAAGAAAATATTTTAATCGCCGCTTGTGGTAATATTTTTGGCCAATGTCGAGGCTAGAGAGTTAGTTGGTAACGAGGAATCATCAACGATGGTCTAGAACATTGCCAAACAACATTGGTGGTTGGTGACAGTACTGATCAACTATGATGTTATATTCAAATAAAAATTTTTATTAATATTTATCAATAATTAATAATACGTAGTAAATATGTTATAAAAATATAAAAAAATTTTAAATATTCTATTAAACACTGAAAAATATAAAAATTATTTTTCAATAAGTAGTTTTGAGTCCAACAAACAAATGCCATGTTAAATGTTATGCCACTAGTTATAACCCACTTTCTAATTAAGATGAAAAAAATAGATTTTTTTTCTTGATATATCACCAATATTAACGCATATTTCTTCTCCTACTGAATCCGGTTTTTTTAGTTTTTTTTTTTAATCCGTTTTTTATATTTGGCCGATTTATTCACAGAGACGTCCGTAAGTCATTCGTTCATCACTGAAAAAATGTCAGGCCCTTTTGGTAGTTAAACTTGGAAGCCCTAAATCCTGCTTGGATAGCTTCGTCGGCTGAGGCGCCGACGGCAAGACGAACTTGAAGACTGAGAACTAACTGCCACCTTCATAGTTTCAAACGGTTCTCCTTCTTTTCAATCCCATGACATAGGAGCTCTACTGTGAATGAAATTTTTTTCCCGCGAATATGTGCTTTAGGCTGCTGTTGAGTTTGCTTTGCTATACATTTTGAGATCAATAGCTCATCATTCTTGATAATTTTATTTTTTCTTTTATGGAAAGTGAAATCGGTGCCGAAGGGAGTGTTGCTGTGACTGTTCAAAGCCGCCGCCGCTGCTGCCGCTAACCCTAGTCTTTGCTTTAGTGTCGTCGCAAATCAGGCAAGTAATCTTCCTATTTTCGCAAGTAATACTACTCTTCTTGCAATCTCTGTTCTTCTACAAATATTTCTTTCCTTCCTCTTACAAAATCAAGATTTATCTGTATGTGCCGAAAATTGGAAGAAAGTAGCTGTAATTTTGGTCGCTTGGCAAAACTCGATAAAAACAGAGCTTGGCTCTGTTGACGAAGGGCTTCGAAGATTTTGGAGGTTATTCGTTAAATTGAGGGGCGAAATATTGTGGGAGATTATAACAAAATTATTGTCGTTCATGGGGAAAAATAAAAGTTGGGATTTTCCCATTCTACTGTGTTAATCGGTGGGTGGGCGTAAAGCAGAGTTTAATGCTCTGTTTGGGTCACAGAATAGCGTTGATGAAAACGAAGTGAAAGGAGTGTTTACAGAAGTTTATGTAGATATGTATAGGTATGTAAGCTTGTACGCGCATTGTTGCTTAAACCTGGCAAGGTTGGCAGTGTAAATGTGTATGCTGTAGGTGCATTATACGTTTACGTATGCATGTACATATGAACGGGAAAACGTAAGTATGGCAGAAGGTATGATATATGCAGATTTATATTTATATAAACAAATGTATGTAATTATATATGTAAATGCAATGGTGTGCCGGCAGACGGACGGCAGTGAATGTGTGCATATACTGGCAGTGTCTATGTGAGTCTACTGGCAGAGTTGAGTAAATATATGGGAAGGGATTAGTGTGTATAATATTTATATATTTATAATGTCGGTAGTGTGTATTTATAAATATGTATGTGTATATTTTAGAAATATGATTTGTATATCGGAGAAGATTGGAGGACTAGGGCTGGTCAATTAGTTAATTTTCTTGATAAATTCCGACGACTTATTTTTTGCATTAACTTTGTTAGCGTTGGTGGATTTTGTTGGCACTCTATGATTAAATTGATGAGAGCGTGTGAAAAACCAAGGTATCGAGTTAAATGGGAGGCTATAACACCTTAGCGTGGTCTACTTTTTTCCGATACTAAGTCCACATTTTGGAGATTGAGGTCATTTAGATGGATACTTATAATCCTGTGAACCTTATGTGTGAGATTTCGATAGATATTGTATTGAGGTGGTGTTGGGTTTGACTTATTGTGGATACGAGTATTTTGTACCTGACGGGGCATGTATCGCAGTGGATCACGGGAATACGTATGAGTCATATTTTGGGTTACCCGATGGGATAACAGGAATATTATTCGTGTGAATTGGATTTGGTATTTGTACACTATGGCTGGCAAGTATCATAAAACTATAGGGTCACTTGTCAAATTTACGAGCACCGGTTCCTTGAGGATTTACCCAAACGTTGGAAGCGGGTGTGTAGATACTGATTTACAGAGATGTATAAGATCCGAGGTGATTCTTGTGATATTTTATACAGCTGAGACCCCTTTTAAGATAGGTTTGATGAAACCTATACCGTTGTTGATACTCAAATTCGGTGAAATCCAGTTTGCATCTCAATGATTTGTTATCATGTGGCCTTAAGTCATGGATACGACAGGTTGGTGAATATTGGATGATTGTCGATTTATCTTATGTAATTATTATGCTATTATTATTATCTGAGACATTATATTGCATTATGTTATTTTATTTATTTATTTACTTGTTGGGTGTTTGGCTCTCATTTACATTTTGTTGGCTTTAAAGTAGAGATTTTATGGCAAGTTAGTGGAGATCGTACCATTGTCGAGGATCTTCGAGATAGAGATGATCTTTGGAGATAGAAGCTCGTGATGAGAAGTTTTAGAATTGTTGTGTTTTTATTTGAATATATTATCAGGACTGTATTCCCAGGAGATTAATGTTGTAGATCCTTATCGTCTTCAAGAAAATTTATTATGAGTATTATAGTTGTTATATTTTATTTAATGATATATTTATGAGGTTATTTATGATTTTGGGTTTCCGCGTGGTCGGCTTGAGTTGGGTCGGATGACTTGGGTTCAGGGTGTCACAAGTGTAACTTGAATTATGTAACATGTTAGTTTTATCAGTGAGTCAGTATTCTTTTCATGGTAGTCAATTGAGAAAAACAGTCACGATTTTTTTTTTATATTTATATTTTGGACTCTTATGCAGGTGATTATTACAATTGAGTAAGCTCTTTATGGTCTGATTATTAACTTACTATCCAGTAGCTCAGGTAAGAAAGTGTGTAGTTAAATGAATTGAAATTCCTCAGGAGGAACATTGTGCTTGTGTCCATGTGAGTAATGAGTAATAATAACTTTTCTAGTCGATATTGATTAGTTAATGTCTGAGTAATAAAAGGTAGGAATTTCAATTTTGCTGAAATATTTGAATTCCTTTTTAGATCCATATTTTTCTGATTTTTCTTTTCAAAAAGGAGTATATAGTAATTATGTGCGCCTCCTTCCAAGAAAGTGTTAACCCAAGCCCTGCTGTACCTTTTGTTGTAACTGTTCCAGAGTGAAGTTGTATTGGCCCTGTCTGATGCGAACTTTGTGGCTCTTCAAATTGTCCTACTTTTCGCCTCAGCATGCCCATTGATCTGTGGATGTCAGAAAGTTGTGCATTGATGCTCAATGAAAAATTTTCTTCAATTTGTCACATTTTGATATTTAATGATTTAGCTAATTATTATTTGAACTAATATTGGTATAATCCCCCAAAACATTTTTTATTATTTCAAAATCTTATTAGTATATCAATTTTTTTGATAAGTTCTGATGCGTCCTTGGTTCTCGGGTTATGGTACGAATTAGGGAGCCTTCCATTCTTCCGCTGTAGGTCGAATTGGAGTGGGTCCGATCTCTGTCACTATTAACCTGGAACTTGCACACCACAAACCACAAACAAAAAATTAGAGAACGGCAGGAATTGCTTCCACTGTATATCCTCCGACGTTCAAGTTAGAAATCTTTCATAGAGAATAGAAAAATGTTAGGAGGATACAATGAATGCATATGTACATATAGTAGGGGAGCGTTTGGATGTACCGGACAGAGGGGCGGCTTAGAGGTACGCCTGCAGAGGGCAGTTTTGAGGTGCGCCTAACAGAGGGGTGGCTTTGAGGTACCCCCAGCAGATCACTGAGTACAATGCTCTAGAATTCGTTCGCTAGAGTATAGTCGCAGGATTGGCGTTCGCGAAGTCATCATGACTGACAACGGAACCCACTTCTTTGGGAAACACTTCACCAAATATTGCATTAGTTTAGGTATCAGATTGGTCCACACTTTGGTAGCGTGCCCGCAAGCTAATGGACAGGTGGAGGTCACAAATTGTACGCTACTCCACGGTCTGAAGACCAAACTGGAAGACGCAGGGGTCTCCTCGGTCGACGAGCTACCCTTCGTCCTATGGTCTTACCGGACAACTCCAAAGGAACTGACTCGCGAGACACTCTTCAGTCTATGTTATGGGACTGAAGCAGTAATTCCGGTTGAGATTGGACTTCCAAGTCTTAGGGTTGAGTCATTCGACCCACAAGGTATGTGACGAACCAGGTTATTTTCCTTAAATAACTCTCCGTCAATAAAACATTGTTTATACCCAAAACTAATATTGTAAATTTCTGGAGAAAACTGGGCAGAGCTTCGTTTATTACTAGACGAAAGACCGAAATATAACCTGTTCAAATAGGCTCTGCACAAGCACACATTTATCAAAGGACCTATGCATAGCCTACAACACATCACACAGGATCTCAAATTTGTCATATCATCTATGGCTTCAATACAGTACTCCGACTTTACTGTATTAGATCTAGAGAGATGCCATCTAATAACCTAAAACTTGAAACATCAAAACAAAACGCGGAAGCATACTACAATATCATAGACTGCGGAAGCATAACAAACCGTAAAATAACCATCACGATCCAGACTCAATCCTGAGTGGCTATCCATATCCGATCAAACTCTATGTCCAAATCTTTACTGCACTTGCCGTCTATCTAGTCCCGTCAAGCAAGCCTCTCTTTGCTCTTAACTATCCAGCGACAGCTAAGTACTCTCATCTAGAAGGAAAACAACGAATAGCAAGAGTGAGCTTATAGCTCAGCAATTATAATCATACGTCACTATCAAACCATGAAGAGCACAAACATGATAATGAAAAGGGGCAACATGCATTTGAAATATAATGAAACATGAGAGGGAAGGAACATTTAGAAGTACCGATTTCCTTTTTATCATGTCTTGGAACATTTAATTGCCGTTTGAACATGCTTTCTCATTTTTCTTTAATCTTTGCGGACCAGGGCCAGTAGGTCGTACTAGCAAACGATGCGAGAGAACGAGAAAAGGATCATGATACTCCACATGATCTAAGGCCGTGAGGATTATCTTTTACGACCCATCTCGGGGTCATGCACATCGTCAGAATCGCCCCATTCCCAGGGTACTGGGCGGTCTCGTTCTTCCACAATAGTATCCTAAGGCGTGACACGGACACCACCCGCTTACACATAAGCGACCAGAATACGTGGCCCAAGTATTCTTCGGGTTTATACCGTGATGGACGTGTCAAGCCAGAGAATACTATCCATCTAAAAGTCCATGGTCCTAGTTTCATGATTCTATTTCCATATTCATTTGAAGGAAAGTCCACCGTATCTCATATTTCATATCTCCCACCATTAGGGAGGTTTCATCAATCACATATCCATTGTGGACTTCCTTCCGTTCCATTTCCCCATTCGTTTCTCATCTTCACTTGGGAACTTTAGCATCTTTCATAATTCAGTTTATAGGCATGATTAACAAAACTCAAGTGGAATTGGGATTCCTTACTATTGATAAGCCAATCACATTGGGGTCCTCCGGAGCCCGTTTCTGAATCTTATAATTTCCAATGCACATTAGTCATAGCCTTCATAACAATGGGATGCACATTTTCCATTTTTTTCATGTGATCAGTAATAGCATTTAGTTAGGGGATCCGGTCATCGTGAACGGATAGAATTTCATGAAATCGATCGTCCGGCTAATATGTACGCATGGTCGGGATGTGGTGATTCATTTCTTAGGATCAATTTAGGATAATACAAGAGTGGAAGCATGCCAATTTAGTTGTTCACCTAAGTGAACAGTACAGGGGGTATTTTAGAGGTCCCGGACGCCGCAAACGGGTCGATTCTTGTGAATTCGGATGCCCGGTTGATATGTATACATATTTGGGACGTAGTGATGCATATTTTGAGGTGAAATTAACATAATTTGAGGGAGAAAACAGTGAACCCGAATCTAGCATGGGGTTAGGGTTTGATGATAACGAAACAAGTGAATCGGGCAACAAATCGGACAAATAACTACACATTCATCCATTATTATTCATGGGTTATACGATTTTCATGATTTGGGTGGGTATCGGTACGATATTACCCGATGAGAAATAATTAACAATCACAAGACAACAAATGGTGAGTATGAGAATACTTGCCTCGACGCGTGCTATCACTTTTCTAACTGGCCTTCGGACGAATTCGGTCTTTATGCCTTGATTTCCTCCTTTCTCTCTCTAAGCTGGGTGCCCCTTCTCTCTCTTCCTCTCCAAAATGGCTGGAAGAAGTGGGCAAGTGAAGATTCGTGGCGCTTGGTCGTGTATTTATACTCGTCGGGCCGCTCGAGCGCCCGGCGGGCGAGCGTCGAGCGGGCCGTTTCTGGTTCTTTCCGCCCGAGCTCCGCTTGCGCGGCCAGCGAGCGGGGGAACTTTCCGGAAGCTTCTGGAAGGCGCTCGAGCGGTCTCGAGCGTTCCACAGACGAGGAAGCCTCTGGTTTTTCCGCTCGAGCGGGGCTCGAGCGAGCGGCAGGCGGGGTGTTACGGGTGGTAGTTTTAACAACCCAAATTTTTACCAAGTTCTCTTCTAATACTTTCATTTAACCATCAAATAAGTCTATGATTAAGTAGAGGAATATTGACTGCCTCATGTTAAAGTCTATTGTAGATTTGGGAACCTCACAAGGTAACTCCTAGAAAATCTCTGGGATCACTTAGACTTGTTGAAGGAGTCCGCGATGCTGTCAGAATGCAGACAGCAGCCTACCAACAACGAGTCGCCCGCTACTATATCAAGAAGGTAAAAGCGTAGTAATTCGAAGTTGGGGACTTGGTCTTGTGAAGTATCGACGCTACGGGTAAGACCACCAACTGGAATAAACTTTGTTCGACTTAGGAATGTCCTTTCCTAGTCTCAGCTGTTCTGTGGAATGGAGTATACAAATTCCGAATCCAGAACAGCAAGTTGGTTCCACGGACGTGGAATGCGATCCACCTCAAGCGCTACTTCCAGTGAGGGCACGGGCAGGTCGTC
Organism: Nepenthes gracilis; assembly: GCA_033239525.1. NCBI lineage: Eukaryota > Viridiplantae > Streptophyta > Magnoliopsida > Caryophyllales > Nepenthaceae > Nepenthes > Nepenthes gracilis. Next base: position 19,673,401 of record BSYO01000012.1, on the reverse strand, counting down.
CATCTCTATACTTGTACATAGTATTATTAATAAAAGAATATTTCTTCCATTGCACTATGTTCTTTTTCTGTTCCATATGCATGTGTGTTTGTTTGTAGGGTTATACGACCTAGATTACCCCTAAGTCGGGCGGGTTTTTACCCGCTCGTTTACTGATTATTCAGGCAGCCCATAAGCGGTCATAACTAAACTCTGGTTATCCAAGCGGCTCATAAGCGATTGTAATTAAATCTCGGTCATCCAGGCGGCCTATTAACGGTTGTATCTAAACCTTGGTCATCCGGGCAGCCCATAAGCGGTTGTAATTGAACCCTGGTCATTCAAGTGGCTTATTAACGGTCGAATTAAACATTGTTTATCGAAGTGGTCCCTTCGCGGTCAAAATCTTAGAAGGCTTAAACATCACATGTGACAACCTCCTACATAAGGAGATAGCGTGGTCAGTCAACGACGGTCAACAGAAGCAAAAGCACTTTGTCTAAAAGCTGGTTGCCTAAGTTCACGCTTGGGCAACACCACCAAACCTTTACTCGCGTACAAGTATGGAACAGGCTTGACCCGACATTAGGATTTACCTTGATGTCTACTTTAGGACTTAAGCCCATCAGAGAGCGCCACAAACGTCTCAAGGCAAGCAGACGGTCAACTTGTGTGCAACGCACCAAGTCGGTCGGATAACGCAACAACAAGTAAATGAAAAACGACAACAAAGGCAAAGACACATAATATTAGTAAAATGACCATTTTATTGATTATGTGCATTTACAATTACAACAATTTCAAACAAAAAAAAAACAAAGAATACAAAATCTATGGAGGTATAGAGCTCCCAGGAGGAGGAGGTGGTGGCCCCTGACGACTCCAGGACTGTCCCACGAGGCTCTCATGACGCTGTGCAAAATGGTTTGATGGGTCAAGATATTCCACTGGAAAGTTGGGGTCAACCAGCCATGTAATATGTAGACAAAGGTTGACACCTTCCCACAACCGTGCCACCAACATATCAGAGACCTCATGGGGGCGAATACGAGTAGTCAACTTGTTCTCCAATAACGTCATCTGTCCCACGAATTGGTCAATGCGCCTCACCGTCCGGTCATTCTCTTCTCTCGGCCGGACGTTCTCCTACTTCATTTTGGCATTTTCCTCTTCCAGACTTAATAGCACAGCTTCCCTTAGCAGGGCGTTCTCCTCTTTCAATTTGGCATTCTCCGCCTTCAGACTTGACAGCACAGTTTAGAGAACAGCTGTGCCCTCTTGGTGCTCTGCTCTTAGCAACTCCATCTCCTTCTTGAACCAAGTGATCTCCTTATCTCAATCGGAGATCATTAGGTCCCGCTGGTGTAATCTCTTGGTGATTGCACTTGCAATCTTCTCCCCCTACGAAAGTGCTTAGTGTCAACGGCAGAAAGAAAAAGGAGAAGGGAAATTGCGAATGTTTGCCTACCAGACTTTGTACACTGGCCTCGTTGGCGTGCTGTAAGACCTTGGCTTTGGTGGCGGAGGACTGGAAACAGTGATCCCTTGGACAAGCCTAGTAGTGGCTTCTGCCGCATATTCCTTTGGCAACTCTGCCGTAAGGTCTACCACCTCGACAGGCTCTCCGGTGGTAGATTCCTCTGGCACCACCATAGTGAAAACCGCCTCAACAGGCTCTCCAATGATAGGCTCCTCTGCCAGCACAACACTAGCGCCAACCACATCTTGGGCTCTTTTGCGGTTGGCACCTTAGGCGCCTCTTGAGGCTCACCAATAGCGGGCTCCTCAGATGATTCAGCGGCTTGTGCAGCAGGAGGCTCTGCAGGTGCTTCCAGGAGCTCTTCGGCAGCTGGCTCATTAGGCAACCCAGCAACCTGCTTAGCTGAAAGCTCCGCGGGTGACTTCGATAGCAGCACCAAGTGCTCCGGCTGTGGCAAGGTAAGAACAGCGCTGCTCACAGCAGAATGCAGCTTGGCCTTATGCGCCTCCACAAAAACCTCAACATAGTCTGGCCAGCCTTAACATAGTCTGGCTCAAAGGAGGAAGAAGAAGAAGGCATCACCGTCGCCGCCTTCTTCTACCTTGGACTACTGGGAGCTTCTTTTGTTGAAGGTGTGCCAGCAGACTCGATCGTAAGGGCCCCAGCCTTCCTTTTTCCAGAAGGAACTTTCATCTTCTGCACCGGATAAGGTGGTCTCCATCGTGCCTTCTTGGTCTCCTCACGAGAAATCAAATGGTCTTTCCGAAACTCTGGAAGGTGGCCTTCCACAAGCTCCAAAAGTGGCTCCACTGTAGCAATCTCCTTGTCGGTGGGCGTTCCAGTGTAAATATTGGACACCCTGCCCCAATCTCTGGCCAAGGGCTAGGTCGTATTAACGTGAATATAGAAGAATCGATTCTTCCAATTTTTCAAGGAGTCATATATAGCGCTGCTGATTCGGAGTCTTCGTGGGAACAGGGACACCCACTCTCCGCCCTGGACGAACTGAAACATTACTCTGATTGCCTCTACCGTCAACAACTTTGAATGCTGGCGGAGAAAGATGCAAAATGTACACAAATAACGCACTGCATTATCATGGAATCGTGCTTTAAGGATCTGAAGGGTGGTCGAAATATCCAACAGCTCGTCAGGAATTGAGAGGTGTAACCCACTCCTCAAGTGGGCCTCATATACGGTGATACAACCCTCAGGAGGGAAGCATGCCCTGTCTCACTCGTTGGGCATCCTGAAGACAATCGACCTAAGAATGTTGTATTCAACGTACAACTCCCTCACTTCGCTGGCCTTGATGACTTAAGTGATCTAGGTTTTGAAGGAGCTATGGGAATGGAGGCAAGAAGGTGGCAAAACACTTAGAAATTTTTAGGAAGGAAAGTCAAAGGAAAGCAGGGGAAATTTAAAAAGTAATAGTCGAACCACTTAAAGGAATGTGAAAGCCAGAGAAGGAGAACCGTCTCGTAAACACGTGCCCATCATTGCTGACACGTTTCACTTCCTGAACGGATGCAGTCGAATTAGATAATCTGGCGCATTAATTATCGGGATCGTAAATTCACTGCATGCTGACACGTGGCCAACTTTTCGACTAACAGTCTAGCGGCATGATGGCGCGTTGTTTCAACTCCCACTAGCTCTCCGGAATTTGACCTAGGCAGTTAACAAATCTGGTCAATGCTTCCGTAGAAGTTCTCCAGATTTTAGCTCAGGCGGTCAACGAATTCGATCAACGCTTCATTTAGAAAGTTCTCCAGATTTTGACCAAGACGGTCAATGAATCCGGTCAACGCTTCTGTAGAAGTTCTTCGGATTTTTGCCTAGGCGGTCAACGAATTTGGTCAACGCTTCCCTTTAGAAAGTTCTCCAATTTTGGCCTAGTCGGTCAATGAATTCGATCAACGTTTCGTTTAGCCAGTTCTCCTGATTTTGGCCTAGATGGTCAACGAATTCGGTCAACGCTTCATTCAGTCAGTTCTCGGGGTCTTCACGTTACGGTCAGTAGCTGCGTATAACACTATCAACAGATCAAGAGTCATTGCTAGTTGCGTCACCAGATCACCTCAAGCGAGTAACCCAGCCACTTGTGTCCCATCTTGAACATACTGGAGGCCGGAGTTTCAGACCACCAGTATGGGGGGCTAGTGATCGGCACATCAGTAATAGGCTGGCCCAAAAAGGAGGAACGTCTTAGATCCACAACGGTCCATTTGTGTTTGGATGGTCAACACCCGCCATTGACCGGACGAAAGGCTAAGTGAGCCAGGAGAAGCCCACGAGCAAGACGGACGACTTGCTATTGAGGCGGTCAACGCTTCCGTTAACGGGAAGCAGGACCAGTTGAACATCTGAAGACTAGGCCTCAAGTGGGTCAAGCCTAGCTTGACCCACGCGACTGTCTTCGACCAGTAACAGTCTTCTCCCTTGATTTTGCGCTCTCTACAGAAGGCAATCACTACTGTAACGGTCATCAGTAAATTCAATGCGCATCCCAGAAAGAAGGCACTAGGATCTTTTTCTTGTCTATAGTAAGCCCTAACGGTTACAGAGCGTAGAAGGAAAACGGTCAAGGCAACAACTGTTGCTGCCATAAAGGCCCCACGCCAGAAAAGGCAGCAACCTCAGCAAAATGCAGGAATCAAACCTTTCTGCACAAGAAAGGCCGCCCAGCACAGCAACTATAAAAAGCCATGGAGTCCTCACTTTAAGGCACGCTCTGATCTACCCACAAAAGCTCTTAACTGCAAAGCTCGTATGCTTTCAGAATACAAACGCTCTCTCTTTTTCTTTGCTACTACATTCCCAGCGAACACAGTGCTTAAAGACAACGCTTCTCACAAGCCACAAAAGCTTCTCTCAATGAGAGCACTCTTCTATCACAAACATTCTCTGTATTCTCTTTGCATCATTTCCTTTCACCTTCTTAATTCGAAGGCTGTTTGCTGATTTGAGCGTCGGAATGTTTTCGGTGAGACAACCTCTTGCCGTCACCTGACCTCTTGTTCGTAGTTGTGGTGTGCAGAATCTAAACTAAGTGGACGACGCCGGACTCAGATGATCGACTTGACCTGAATCTGCTCAAAATTTAGATCCAGGACGATCAGTTATGATGATAAAAACATTAATTTATTTTAGAAAAAAAATTCTTTGTTTGTACCTTGATTTTGAGTTGTACTTTTTAATGTTGTTCCAAGTTTTACACATTATGCTCGATCACTGTTCCATTACACATTTCCTGTCATATCCATCAGTGCATCACCTTCAAATGCTCAAAGAGCCAATTTTTCTAAATCCCATTCAAATGGAATTATCTTCCAGCCAAGATATTTGTAATTTCTTTCTGTATGGTGACTTCATGTTTAATCACCAAATTTGAGTTAACTTCTATCATAAATCTGCCAACAGCAAGAGATCTCAACCATTCAACTGGAATTTTCTTCATCCTCAAATTACCTGTTATTTCTTTTCATATGATGAATTCATATTAAATCACTAAATTTGAGTCACCATCTTAAATGAATCTGTCAACACCAAGACTAATGGCAATCTCAACTGCTTTTAAACCACACTTTGCTTCTGTCAGTAGTGGTTCCTTGGCTTCCAGCACAAATGCAGAAAGTAGAATAGTTTCTCTTCTTGAATTTCTAATCAAAATCCCACAGAACGATTCCTTCTTGATGATCGCTGCATCAAAACTAATTTGCTTCAGATGAAATCCATTTGTAGCTTGCATTACTTTTTTTGTTAGGTTCTGTGAATCACCCAGTTCTTCTAAATTTAGTGAATTCCAGGCAGCTTTTCTGTTTGACTGCCATGAGTTTCTTCTGCTGAATGTTGCAGCATTGAAGCTCATTCCATTTCTAAGTTTCCCAAATGCAGAGCAGACTATATAGTAAAATTTTATTGTTAAGGAAATTTCTAAAATGTGAATTTGGATGGCGGCAACCCTTCATCCATTCATCCTGCACCAATCCGTCAAGACTTCAGCGTTAAGCCCCCATCCTCGAGACCATTAAGCCTCCATCCTACAAGATTTCATATTAAATTAGAATGTTTGCAATCATTAGGGATTAGTATATTTGTGTATTATGACGTGTTCCGTAGGAATTGGGGAAGTTTTCAGATGAGTGAGGTAGCCTATAAATATTTAAAAAGCGTTACCTGCAGCCTCCCGGGGTGGAAAAAAATGCCTATGTTGTATCTGATTGTGGATTTGTTTATTCTGCATATTTTTGTTGTTTTATTTTTCTCCTTCAACTCTACAATCATTTTTCTCCTTGATGTAATGAGGATAGGCATTCTTATTTATTAATTTTCAATTCCTTTTTTATTTTTTGCAAACTTCATAGCATATATATTGAATTTATACTGTGTTTGCTCTGTTGCTAATTGGAGTATACTGTGTTGCTTGTCTGTCTACAGCCTTCTCCCCCTTGAAAGAAGGGAAAAACAGCAATCAGAGAAATGCTTTTACGCTTCATCACAAAGCCTACCCGCCATCTCTGTTCTCTAAGTGTTACTCTCTCTGCCCATTTTCAGACCCAAGCCCAGTCTTCTGTTCTATTACCTTCCCGTCTTATCTCTTCCTCCGTTGCCTCTCCCTTATCTACTCGAAACCTGAATTTTGCTTTTGCTTCTTTAAACATCCGTCTTTTATCAACCAACCAAAACAACAACAACAACAATAACAATGAAGATCGTCAAGCCACATCAGACATTTGGAGATTCTCAACAGAAAATGACAACACAGACAATTCCATCTTTGGAACAGATGATGATTCGGCAGGCATTTCAGAGGGCAATACAGAGAGAGAGTTGAAAGGTCAGGATTCAGTGTGGTCTGTGGAGAGTGGTCCCACTGGCGAAGGGGATATATTTGAGAGGGTTGATAAGGAGTTTTCTGAGAGTGGTGATGCTGGTGATGCAATTGCAAATGATGATGGGTGGGCAACGGCACCAGGATATAAGCCATGGAGTTTGGGGGAAGAGGAGAAGCTGGAGGATGTATTTGATATTGGAGATGTAGGAGGAATGAGAGAAATTGGCAGCATTGGTGAAGTCAAGGATGGAGAAAAACAGAATAGTGAAGAGGATAAGCAGCTCGAGAAGGAAGAACAAATGCTCAACGCTGTCCTCAAAGGCATGCATGTTTCCTTGTATATATAATATTTTTAATGCTTGTTGCTTCCTCCATATATTTTAATGTCAAATTTACAGTGGAGTAAAAGCTGTCGCTAATTAGCATGTTTGCAATAGCAGATCCTTATTCAAGGCAAGTAGGTGTTGAATTCTTGATTTATTTTCTTCTTCATTCTACCCGGAGCATCTCCAGGCAAACTGAGAAATTATCTATTCTTTCAAACTGCTTTGATGCATCCTTTTCATAGGCCTTCCATTCATTCTTCTTTCTTGTTTCATTTGGTTTTCAGTCAGTCATCTATTTTTGGCGTTTTAAATGAAATAATGTTCTTAATGTTGGTAGAATAGTAATTTTTTGGTTAGTGATGGGCAATAGTGTATCTAGGTATACACATTGCTTCATTCTTCATTGTGCTTTGCTTAAAATCTTGTGCTTGTTATATTTTTGCTAGAAGGCATCTATATATTACAGTATGACCTTTATTATAGTTTTTAAAGATATTGGTTTAGATATTTTATAAAGAACAAGTCAACTGATGAAAATGTAACTTAGCTAGAGATCAAGTTTTGATGCTTAGATAGCTTCTATATTTGGGTGAGAGGAAGAGAGAATATGGAGATTAATTGAGTAATAAAAGATTGAAAATTAATATAATTACCACAAGATGTGAGATATATGACTGCCTATGACAGATAAAATAAAATATAATCTGTGTATGGAGGGTTAAATTCATTTTCATTTTATTAATACTTTAGCTACTGATTTTAGGTTTGGAATTAGGCATTAAAATGTGATTCTGATATTGTATGGTTCTTGTGAAATCTGTGGTACCGCTAATTGTAAGTTAAATCAATTGTGGGATCCTTTTCGTAGACTAAGTTTTCTGGAAACATACTTCTTATGCTGTATTTGATTGCTGGAATGAAATAAGATGAGCATAAAAAATTATTCTTAGGGAATAGAGTAAGGTGGGAATAGAGTTAAAAATTATTCTATTGTTGGATTAGTTACTTGGAATAGTTATAATTAAATTATGAATTAATTTTCTAGCATTTAGTATGCAGTAATAACATGATGAATAATTAAATAATTTGCATAATATGATTTTTTTTTAATCTTCCAAGGAAAAAAATATTTTAGCATGCACTAGAATGTTGGTTATCGTCTTCTCCTCCAACTCCACCATTGTCTTCGTTATTGCCGTCTTCGGCTTCAAAATCAACCTTGTTGCCATCTTCGTTGCATCCGACTGTCAAATTCTTTGTAATCTTTGTAGTATCCGACTTTGTAGTTTGGTATCGTCATGCTCAAATCATACTTCCAGTTTATACTCGTCGGCGCCATCGTCTCCACCTTTGATTTCTCCGTAGATTTGGTTGAAATTTACTTCCCCTTCATTCTCACAATAACAATTGTCTTTGCCTCCATAATCTCCAAGCGGTTCTCTTTTAGATTGCTTTTTCCATAGTTGTACTGCTTATCGAAGGGATTGTCGTCTTCATAGTTTTGCTGCTCATCAAATGGATCACCGAAGTCATACTGCTCATCAAATGAGGAATGGAGAGAGATTTGTTAGAGTAAGGGTGAATGAAGAAACTGTGTTAGAATGATTATTTTTGGATAACCGGGAATAAACAAGGGGGTATTGGCTTCTTTATTCCTTGTTTTGAAGAAATAACAATTCTTTTAGTAATTATTATTCAGTCAGTTGTGGTTTCTTGGCTTCGAGCACACCTCCCGAAAATAGAATAATTTCTCTTGAATTTCTATGCACAATCCCAAAGAATGATTCCTTCTTGGTGGTGGATGCATCAAAACTAATTTGCTGGACATTTGCTTCAGATGGAAATATGGAGTCCATAGTTCACTTGAATCACTTCTATTGCCTTTTTTCTTTGGCTCTGTCAAGGTCTCCATCAATTTTGTTCCTCTTTGATTGGTGAATCCTGTCATGTAATAAGTTAGGGAGGCCACTTGTTTCAAGTAGTAGTAGTTAAGTGTAGATAAGGAGTTAGCAGCTAGAAGTCTAACTAAGTGGTAATCCTGTTATAGCATTTATAAGGCATGGGTCCTTGTATCCGGTTATTGTCATGTAATGAATAGGGCGGCCCTACTCATTACATGAGAAATTCCTGCCAGCTTTTCTGGTTGACTGCCATGAGCTGCTCTCTGTCAAATATTGCATCATTGAAGATCATTTTGGTTCTAATTTTCCAATAAGCCCAGTGCAGTATATAATAAACCAATATCTTTGTTATGGCAAATTCCACATTTTGAATTTTGATGGAGGAAACCCTTTCATCCATTAGTCGAAGCATTGATTGGGAAAGGCTTTGTTGCTAAGCCCCCATCCTTGAAAACAAATGGATTTGATGGAGGGACAACTAAAAAAATATTACAGATGGTTCTCAACCATTACCACTCAAGGAATACTTGGTATTGTCAATGTGGAATCTACTATTTGTGATACTACTAGTGGGAATAGCACTAGAGAATATCCCCCTCCTTGGCACTTTTGTTCTTTCAGGAATTTTGAGCTTCCACAGGCATTCCAATTGTACTTTGTTCAGCTGGCATTCCCTTTAGTTTTCAGCTGAAGTTGTTGGTCCTCTATTGTCAAGGATTAGTCTGCGTGCTGATCTTGTGTGAAAGTCTCCTTTATTATCAGCAATGAGTAGTTTTTCTCCTTAGTTCTCACGGGTGTCTGTCTGGTTGCTTTTACTATCACTTCTTCAAAAAATCTGACCAAGCAACAGTTTTCCATATTGAATCTTGACTAAATGCTCACTTTTGGACCTGTTGGGGCCCCTCCCATCATGTGCTGGAATGAATCCTTTAGCAAAGTCTCAATCCAAATATTTTACATTGCTAACTTATCCAACTGTAAATTATGCTTCCTTACTGATGAGCTCTCTAGTCTTTAGTATGTCTCTCTGATCTCCGCATTCCTAAAACAGTAGTCTGTGAAATAAACCTCCATGACCTTTTTATTGTGACAATATTTCTATGTGAAGTGATGAATCCAGATTTTGTCTTCAGCTTCCAACACGGACCACCTCATTTTAGTGGGCCTGACTCTATTGATATCCGTAGTTTATCTGAAGCCTAGGCCACCTCCATCCTCTAGTGGGCACATGGATGTCTATAATTTAAGGCACAGGCTTCTTAATTTATCTGAGCCATTTCCCCAGAAAAACTTCCTTTTCATATTGTCCATTTTATCATACATATTTGATGGTCAGAGTAGTTGGGGAGAGTTGATATATCAGGATATGTAAGGTGCTCTCTACCTGTATAAGAGAAGACCTTTCCCCTCTGACTAGAAACCTTCTTTGCTATATTTTCAATGATGGCCTCATAGGTTCTGGGTTTAGTTGCCTTTCTTAAAATAATGATTCACTATTAGAGGGGGTTGCTGTCGAGGTTTTTCATACGCTGCGCTCTCTATTTTAATTTTCATATCAGTGGGGTTGTTCTCACTAAGGTTGATTCCCCTGATTTTTCTTTGTTTTCAACCAGATCTGTCCAGTAAATCCTGTATTTTCTTCAAAGATATCTTCAATAAATCCTGCATTTTCTTCTCAGCTTGGTAAAATGACAACATCATGGCATATAGGAGGGGCATGATCTCCTAACATACAAGTACTACCAAGGATCTTCATACCTTCAATTTTTCTTTCATGTTGTTATTTAATGATGAATCTTGACATAAATCCAGCACAAATGACAAGAAGGAAGGGAAGGAAGACGGTTCCCTTGTCTAGTTCATCACTGGTTGTGTTAACCATTCCATTGTGGACACCATTCATGAGGAAAGGGAGGGTGGAATTTTTCAAACATTCACAAATAAAATTGTCAAAAATCTGCATTCTACTTGTAGTAGCACGAAAAGGTGCTTTCTTATGCACCCCCACTTTCAAAGGGGCCCAACAATTTTTACTTATTAGACCAGAACCCTCCTTGGATGTAGGAAGTTCCATGTGATTGTGCATGAGCCAGCCAATTCAAGCTTGTATTTCCAAGACATGAAAATTGCTGGCTTTTGAGCGTTAGAATTTTAAAATTTGGATTCATTCCTTGCCTCTGGACGCTAGCAAGCCTTCAAGTGGAATGCTCGTTCACTTTTATACTTTTTGATTTTCTGATTTTCACCCAAAGACACATGTCACAACCAACTATAGGGTGATAGGTCTAAACCAAAAAAGAATGTGATGACTAGCTTTGATTCATTCTCTGTAATGAGATAAATATGGTGGATCTTGTTGAATGGCAAATCTCACCTATCATAGGCCTTGGCTTTGTCAAAATTTAACCTCAGAAGTCCTTCATTCCCTTTCTTCCATTAATACATTTAAAAACTTCTTGAATCATACTAACATTGTCAGAGATGTTGTTACCCGTGATGAATGAAGCATGGAAAGGACAAATGCATTTTTTAATGATTAGTCTCAATATATTAGCAAGGAGTTTGGAGATAATATTGTATTAGGTATTAGAGGGACATAGGTCTGTAATGGGTTACTTTATTGGGTTGATTGCATGGATAAGAATATCAGTATCAGTTGCAACTATATTGGTATTGAATATATTGAATAATATGTATTAATATCGAATATTATAATAGGAGAAAAATTTTCTAAGAATCGTTAACTTACATGCAAATATCAACTGATATATTGGCTAAATACCGGATGTATTGGTCGATATGTTAAATCTAGGTCGATATACTATGATATGTTGCCGATATGACTATATATCACAATTTCGTCGTGACATTGGAAAATATCAGTATTGGGGGAACCAATGCTAATATATATTAGCCGATATATTAGATATTGATTGATATTTTCATCCATGAGTAATTAGTTTTAGGATCAGGGTTATAAAAGTATGGTTGAGCTCTTTTGACAAGGTATCTTCCCTGTAAAATTTGAACCATTTGTATCACATCATCAGACATGATGGGCCCAAATTTGTGGCAAAAGGAAAGGGGAAGGTGCTCTGGGCTTGGAGACTTGTTTAGATTGAAAGAGATTGTTTCTTTAATTTGTTTTGCTATAGGAATCTCAATTACTTTCCTGTTTTCTTCCTCTGTGATGGTGATTGTGGAAAGGCCTCTCAAATCAGTTGCAATTTCATGGGTCACAGGTAGAAAACAAATCTTTATAGAGATTGGCAAAAGATTCACCCATCTCTCTTTTAGGGCCTAAATGAAGCTATTATCTTTCTTGATGCTACTTGATTTCTCCTTAGGTTTGTGCTGGTGCGGAACAATTTTGTGTTAAGGTCACCATGGGATTGTCACTGTACTCTGGACTTCTGTTGCCAGAGTGTGTCTTCTTGCTTGTAGACCTCTTAAACTTCAACCAATACAGCCTGTTTTTTCTTTGTTCTCTGGTAATCTGCCAGTTGATCAAGCTGTTGGTGGTGTTTCTTGCATCTCTCCTTCAGACGACTGAACACTTATTCCAGATTTTTAGAGCTTCTTTTGTTATCGTCAGTTTCTTAGCTACTCTGAGACTAGCAGAGCCAATAACCTCTTTTTGTAATAAATATCATCTTTACGAGTATTATCCTCTGCCACATGTTCTCAAATCAAAGGATTTAGGGAAGCTGATGCTGCCCACATCAAAATTTAGAATCATAGTAATTGGGTCAGAGGTCACATCAGGTGTACTTCTAATAGCATATCTAGGAAGCTTAGTTTACCCCTAAACATTGCAGATATCCCTGTTACCCTCTCTTTCATGTTTTACACTATTACAGTACCATATGCTCATAAGCTAGGTTATGAGGCCATGGTTGTTTATAAACTTGCTCAGACCAACCTTGAAGAAGATGAGAAATGTATTTCCTCCATTTTTCTTGTAGACAAATAACATAATTAAAGGCTCCTACTATTATAATTTTAAATTGCGGTGTCGTGCCCCACGGTGTTGCAGCTGCAGATGTATCGTCAATGAGCATAAGGGTCATCTCGGCTGTATCGTAATGTGCGGTGCACGCCATGACCGGTATTTAATCCGCCTTCTATTAGGGTAGGTTCATTACACAGGTGACTAAGAATGTCTTGAGCTTCCGAAAGGCATTCTTGTCCCGATATTTGGTGCCTTATTCACACGAATGAGAAGAATTTGGGGTTTCAGCATTTACCTTCTACCTTGTGACCATTATCTGATCCGAATGAAGCTATCCATATGATTTCCCTCCACAGGTTTCTACAGTGACCAAGTCTTCCCTTGGCATCTGAGAGTTGCTTCGGGAAGTTTGCAGACTTCAGTAGAGAGTTGCACCAGCCAGTCAAGCTTCTTTTGAGTGTCATTCTTCTTCTAGGATAGCTCCTAAACAATCTTCTGGGAGTTGATTTGTTGGTTTGATCACAAGTGCTGTCTTTCTTCCCTTTGGCGTCTTTCTATGGCTCGGAGACTCCACTTCTTCTTCCCTATCCCTTTTCAATTTATCCTTTGTAGCACTCTCGTGAAGCAACGGATTTGGATTTTAGGGCAGGGCAAAGAAGTCTTGGTTTAGGGTTATGATCTACTTGGTTGGTCTGAAAGATTAGTTGTTTTTGATTGATGGGGATGTGTCTGGCTTGGTGAGGTGATCCTTGGTGGATTTTGATGTACAGGGATTGGGTCATAATTGGTGAAACTGTAATTGTGTTTAGGATCTAAGCATGAAGGAGACTTGAAGGCTTTTGGTAGAGTTAGGTCATGGTGGGCTGCTTTCCAATGGTCTGATATGGGCTTCAATGTCCTTTAAGAATGAGACATGAATTGGGCCCAAGTTGGGAGAGAAATTCCTGATGGGAAGGATTGGAAGAGGGGAATTGAACGAAGAAGGAATTGGGCCCAGTGTAGGGATCCACTAAGTTTGAAGGAATTGAACGAGGAGCCGTATGTGGTCGAAATTTCATGTATTGTTTTATATAGTGCCAATATAATTTGTCTTTCAACTTTTCTGCCATCCGCCCCCAAAACCAAATTTGCCTTACATAAAGTTGCTGAACGTTCATACTAACAAGAAAGGAACTGCAGGCAAAAATCATACCTCATAGCATTTTATGAAGTCCAACGGTGCAATTATTTATGAATGGTTTCTCATATTCTGACACTTACAATAGGTTTACAAGTTGAATAATCTCTTGTACCCCAGCTAGGTTTAGATAATGTTATTCTAAGTTAACTGGGCCTTGTAATTTGTCCTGTTCATCCTTGGTATCGGCCTTTTTCCAGAGGAGACCATTCTGATTGTGATTTTCTGGCTCTCTCGACTACATTTCTTCCACAGCATAGCAGTGATTACACTTCAGTTCTGCCTGTCTTCATCATCTGTATTCCACTGCCTCCTGCTGCCATCCATTCCTCCTTCAATGTGTCATCCTCTCTGCATTTTTGAGATTTCTACGTCAGCAAGGGCTTGTTCTTCCAGGTGCGTGTTACCCAGTCATCTTCTTCTGCCATTGAAGTCCTTCCTACAGTGCTTGATTTTTCAAGAATGGCATCATTTTCCCCATTAATCAACCTGATGGTCTTGACAGCATGGCGGAACCTGGCTTTGTGAACTCTGTATTCAGATGCTCGAATTTCTTCTTCATAACCTGGGTCTTGTGACTGATATTTTGGGATTTTGCAGTGCTACTAGTGTATTATACATGGCCAAGCTTAAAACATGACTAGCAGATATGACAAATTTTTTTGTACTTTAATCTCTTCTATTTGTTCTGCTTCCCTTCACTTGGCAGCACGAAACCACATTCTAGTTCGTTTGTTTTGTCTGATCTTAGCTCTGATCCTTCAGAACCTTGTTGCAACCCATCTTTTATCCTTCTTAAACTCTATCCCTAATACCTCACCAATATATTTCCGATGGCTTAATCATTTTCAGCAGATGACATCCATTTAGGTAGACCATGGACCTGTACACAGAACACTGATCAGTCGAAGTTTGCCTCCTCATCACAATGAGAACCAGGTTGTATTTATGCACTGACCACAGTCTCTGGTCCTTTCATTTTGTAATTAAACAGGAAGGCATTCATAGCGATGGGATGGATCAATACCTTCCTTTGCGTTTCAGGTTTTCTGGAGTGCTTTCTTGGTGGAATCAAATTTGACATGTTCATTAACTATTATTTCTGAACATATGAAGAACTTAGAGATCTTGCTTTTATTTTTAGTGTTTAGTTTCAGGATTGAGGTCATTTGCCTGGTTGGTTATTCCATTTCCATGGGGTATTTAGCTGAAGGTAGGATGATGTGTTCTAAAAGGTGTGTTTGTCCAGATGGTTTGGAGGTGTAGTGTTGAAGCAGGGAGGTAAAAGGTTGAATGTTAGAGAGAGACCAGATTTGGTGTTACAGCTCGGTGAGTTTGGTAATGGTAGATTGCAAGGAAGAAAAAGGTAGGAGGCACCCTCCTAGGAGGGAGATTGTTTTAATATTTTGGATGTACTTCATAGGATATTTATTTGTTTTTGTCTCGCAAACTTTTTTCGCCTTGTTCTCCTATGAACTTCTGGTCTGTCTTTGTTTGTTTGACGCTTCTCAAGGAAGTACCATATAATAGACAAATTATTATCAGAATAATACATTTTAAAAAAAATATGTTTTAGACTTTACCTTGTGAGGTTTTTGAACTCATGATTTAATTACCAATTGGGGAGGGGGTGCTTAGCAATTTAACATTCTATATTAACAGGAACCAGAGTAGCCAATAGGAAGCTATGTTTTTTTTAACCTTTTTTTCCCAAATGCAAGCCTAGCACAATTAGAAAATACCACCTTTTAAGAAGTTCTTGAGTTCACTTAAACAAATGAGGCCTGAGTAAATACAAATGACCATTTGATGGTCATTGTTTGATGATGTTTGTATGTAGCTTACGAGCTGTATTTGCCAGCAATTGACTAATCTAGTGGTTGACTTTACCTTTTAGGCAATTCCTATTGCCAAGTGGACGTTTGTGGCTACTTTCATGTTAGATGGTGCACAAGATAAAGTGATGAAAATGAGCAAGATTGAGGACTGTACTTCATTTTTAATAGCTATACTTTGTCATGTATATGTCAATTTTTTTAGCTTCATAACTCGGGTCTTTTTTATTCGTTTTGCTGTCTATTTATAGTGCTATCATGTATAGATGGATATTTCTTTATTCAAAGAGTTATTTTAGTTTCCTAAACGGGAGTCCTTATCAAGGAACTAGTGGTCTACATAAGTTTATTCATGTTCATTTGCATGAAATGAA
Source organism: Nepenthes gracilis (assembly GCA_033239525.1). Taxonomy (NCBI): domain Eukaryota; kingdom Viridiplantae; phylum Streptophyta; class Magnoliopsida; order Caryophyllales; family Nepenthaceae; genus Nepenthes; species Nepenthes gracilis. The sequence continues at coordinate 19,657,540 of BSYO01000012.1, read as the reverse complement.
TTTCAAAATCTGCGTGACATAGGTTTTGCTTGCCTTTATTGTTGTGGGATGCAATTCTACCGCATTGATGTGATTTCTTCAGATCCTAGGTCACTTCTAGAATCCCAAATGTAATTCTAGGGATTTTTCTATTTTTTAATCTTTTTTAAAAAAAATATATTAGTATCCAAAATTCCAAATCCATGCTTTTTTAGGTTTGCATTCCCACCATCAAACCTTGAACAACACTAGTAAAAATGATCATTGGACACCAAATACATTCACTCCAATGACCAGCCAAATGATTTTACCTTCTTTTTCTTAATTTTAGTGTTCTTAGCTGACTTGTCCATTCTTCGTCCAATAATTTTGGTACTAATTTTTTTGTTTGGCACACACGTGTAATGGTAAAAAACTATGATGAGATTTGTGCATCATATAATTCTCTATTTTCCATGCACTTGCAGTGCCTGTGTAACAATTGTTGTTTGGTTAGTCATGTACCCAGAGTTTAATTCTAGGTCCACAAAATGGGGGCAGGAATTCTTCGTCATAAGAAAACAGGTTCAAGACTTTGAGAAAGTGGGTATGGATGATTGTGATTGCTGGTCTTCTGTATGTACTCACTGGTCTGTGCTAGGTGTAATAAAAGACATTGAATTATTGTATCAGGGTTTACATGTACGGAATGCATATTGTTCCGCCTCTTTTGCAAGTGTGTGCAGCATAAAATTTTTTTTACTTGTACATTTATGAATTTCTGTGCCCCTTACACAACCAGCTCTTTGTTGGTTCTCTTTCCAACGTATTACTGTGTGTTGCTCATTCTTGACAGTTGAATAACCAAAACGTCTTGACACCCCTTTTGGGTAACGATCCTATATAAATTGTACACTATTGAGGCTTTTAAAGCTCTTATTCTGGCAGATAAGAGAAGTATCCTCTGTTATGTCATGCATGTCTAGTTGTTAATTTTTTATTTGACGGTATGTTTCTGGTACAGGGCCAAATCGTGCATTTGGTGACCTTGTTGCTGCATCGGGAATCTCAGATACCATGCTGGATAGTTTGATGGCCTTGAAGAATTTTCAGAATATTGAAGGACTGCCCCCTCTGACAGAAATAGAAGATGCACGTTATGACAAGAGTACAAGAAAATCGACAAGGAATGAGGTGGAGCGTCAGAAACAGGAGGAAGTTGCAAAGGCACGGGTTAGACAAGTTGACGAGAAAGGGAGAGCTTATGGAACAGGAAGGAGGAAGTGTAGTATAGCTCGTGTCTGGATTCAACCTGGAGATGGGAAATTTTTTGTCAATGAGAAGGAGTTTGATGTATATTTCCCGATGCTTGATCATCGGGCTGCACTTCTTCGGCCTTTTTCTGAGACAAACACATTGGGTCTTTGGGATGTCAAATGTACTGTTAAAGGAGGTGGTGTCTCAGGTGAGACATTTTTTCTTTGGTACCGTCGATATTTTACATCCATGCTGAATGGAATTAAATAAAATGATAATTAGATTCCTCTTCCAAAATTTTTAAGTGATGCCTTTACTATGAATTTTTTATGTTTCTGGATTTAAATGGGTATTTAAATGAACAATAAGCCTCAACAAAGTTTATAAGCTGGATAAGTAAACTTATATTGCAGTTCCAACTAAGTTGATTTATTCCCTTTCTCAATTTAAAATTATCTTCTTTTTTTGTCAAGTGGTATGAGTCTATTATTTGTTTGCTTTTCCTCGTTCCTTTCTTTTTGTTTCCCTACTTTGTGGGCCTCAGTTTTTTAGTCTAGCTTCTGACCACTTGATAGCATTTGTTATATTTGAGATCTTGTTGTTAACACATTCACAAGCAACCTAATGCTGATTAGGAGTACTGCAGTTCGGTTAATATTTTATGGGCATTTCATTGCTTCCCCTGTAACAACGTGCTTCTGAAACAGGTCAAGTCGGGGCAATACGTTTGGGGATCAGCAGAGCATTGCAGTGCTGGGAACCCGGATTGCGTCCTCCCCTAAGAGAAGGTATTACCTAGAGAGGCATAAGAATTTTATTTTTTAACCATAGCTTTAAATCATGGTTCTGTTGTGTTGCGGGCATAAGGGTCGTGGCGGCTCTATCTCAATGGTTGAGATGCACGTTGCGGCCTGTGCTATGGTCTCTCTTTGCTTATTCTCGGATGCCTTTTTTTTATTTTGATCTGACAAATTGTGCACATCAGCCGGCTTCTTGATGAGGGATCCACGAGTGGTGGAGCGGAAGAAGCCCGGAAAAGCAAAAGCAAGAAAGAGCTTCCAGTGGGTCAAGCGTTAACAATCTTGAAGATGGTTTTGCGGACTCGTCAAACCGTCTAAGCATCCTCCACTTCGCAGCTGCTGCTTGTCCGAGGTTCACAATTCTCACTAATTTTCCAAAGAATCTGGCTGAAGATGCCGATTCTCCCTCTCTTCCGAATGGACTTCCACGACGAAGCTGTGGGAATGTTGCAGAGAGACAGATTCTGTTCGTTAGCAAGGATCAGCTGCGAATCCTCCACTAAAATGGTCATTTGATCTCGGGAAGGCTATTTTCGCAGATGATTTCTTCCTCAATTTGTCTCTTTTCTTTTTGATATTTGGCTTTGTTGATGAATTAGTTATTTGTTATGTTTTGAATGAATTACTAGCTGTTCTCATGTGCTTGATCGATGCGGTGTTCGTTGCAGCGAAGAAAGCTATCACACATGAGTATCAGCTTATTAAGTTGAAAAATTCAGCAAAATTCAAGAAGATATTTTTTTAAATTTTTTTATTAGCTATAATGTAATATTTTCTTTACAGTTGTTTAAAATTTATGTATATAATAATGTTTTAAGAATATATGATTAAGAAAATATTGTTTTATAAATTTATAAAATATAAATATATATATATATTTAATATTAATAATGTGTCTCGATAACTCGAATTAATGTACGAATTAGGTAGTTGTCTTGTTATACTTACATGTTCGAATAAAAACGGGTTTGATTTTTATAATTCTAAATTTGAATCTTACAAACCATAATAATCTACAAAATTGCTTATAGATTTCAATCCAAAATTGCTTATAGATATCAATCCAAAATCGCTTCAAAATTCACCCCAAAGCTACTCTAAAATCAGTAGTTTTTTAATCTTAAATCACCATAAATCTCAAAAAACTATCTAAAATTCAAACCAATATTAAGTCATTCGTAATATTATAAATCTTTAATATCAAATTTTTTTCTTCCTATATTTTAAATATTCTTAGTATTAATGCGGGGCAGAGATTTCATATCACTGTGGGGGAGACAAGACAAGGCAGAACTTATTATTAAATGGGCAAATTGCTTTATAAGGTTATTATTAAATGGGTGTTTTGTCTTTATAATAGAGTTGTCTTTTAAATTAAAATTCTACCAATCATCCTTTTTATATTGACTTTCAAAGCAACTGTCCCTTCTCTCTCCCTCTTAACTAAAATTTAGTATTAATGGTGAAACATAAGAGTTATGAAGTTTAACAATAAAAATTCTGATTTGTAAAATCCCATATTCTTAGTAGACTTATAAAAATATTATTTTTTGAAAAATTTAAAATTGAGTCATTTGTAACTTGTGGTAAAATGTGTTTGATTTACATTTTAAATAATTCGTTTTTGTGTTTTATTAAAACTTAGAAGAAAAAAAATATATATATATATTTTTATTGGTGGTACTGTTATCTTAGACAGTGCTAAAAAATCAGTATCGCTCAAAATCGATATCTCATCGGTCCTATACTGATAGCAAAAGTATTTTTTTGTATTACTTTTACAGTATATTTGTACCAATTTTTGTGGTATTAATCCCACTAGCATCGCTTGACAACCCTAATGAATAGTATTATATAAATGTCAAGCACTATTGGTATTTTGTGTTTTGTATTTTGTGTTTTGGTGACTTTGCTTGTGATTGTGAATGGTTTCAATCCTTGTGCTTACTTATAGTTATTTACATCTAGTATTAATGTTTTATAGTTCTTTATTTAAGGTCAATTATGCTTCATTTGGTATAATTGTTTAAGATATTGTGCATGTCACAGGAACAATAAGCGGTGATACAACCTTTTTTTATTGTGCATGAATTTAAGATTTGAGCTTAATGTAAATAAATTTTACTATGTAAATATTAGAATTTTTTTTTTTGATGAACGGGGTCGTTTATTTTATAATAAAGCCTTCATTTACTAAAATTTATTTTAACATTTTGAAATTCTATTTGGTAAGTTGTGAGTCAGAGATTTTAACTGTAACTAAATTGTAAAATAGTTGTTAAATATTAACCTGACCTAAATGACATTCACATATGATATGTACTAAAATTGTGAGAGCAACTTGTATTAAAAAGTAAAGTGGTGCAAGATAATGGAGTTTTAGTCACATTTCTTAGGATTAGTTGATTAAACTAGCATGTCATAAGCTCTAAATGTAAATTGACTTCTCATTGAGAAAATTTTAAGGGCTGTTCCTTGGTCAGAAGATTTTTAACCCAATTGAATTTTTTTTTTAATTATGAAAATTACATGTCCAGTTCTTTATTATATTTTTCTTGTTTGATAATTGGAGTGCCTATGCTTGCTTTTTTGTTTTAATTTTTAACAAGCTTTTCAGCATTTATATGTCAACAATCTTTATATTTGATATATCTCTAAATTTAAATTGTTGTACAAATTTAAAAGTCACTTGATCTTTCATATCGAATCAAATTAACATAGGCCTGATCTCTCTCTCTGATAACCTAAGACCTGCCCAATACAACCAAAAAATGTTAAAATGAGTTGCGGAATTCACTTTTTAATTTATCATCCGATATTAAAGTCAGAAATCTTTTTTAGAGAATAAAAAGATAAAAGAAAAATATATGGTGAAAAGATCACGTGAGGAAAGTGAATAATGTCGGAAGGCCCGGCTCCAGTGATGGGCTCAGCGAGGAGCAATTGGAGAGAGATGGAGGGTTAGGTTCCTGTAGTGCTCTCGATGGGGAGTGGTTTTGAGAAAGAGTTCGCTATGAGAGAGGAAAAGAGATAAAGAAAGAATATTCTTTGTTAGGATTGTTTACTTCTAGGATTTCTCAGGTTGCTTCTCTCTCTAGATCTCCCCTTCTACATCGGCAGAGAAGAGATATTTGTAAACGATAGCCCGACATGACTTTGGTGTTAAGGGTAGACAGTTGTCGCGCCAGGATTCCCAAGTTGCTGGTTGTTGACAAAAATCACTGGTGTTAACTGTTATTTTACGGTGATAGTGCGATTGCCGGTGATCCTTGCCAACATTTCTCAGACTATTCTGATGGATGATTCGTTGAGCCACGCTAGTGATAGCAATGGTCGGTAGCGACAGTGTCTTTTTTACTACAGGCAAGCGAGTGTGGTGATCCCCTCTGAGCGTTGACTTTAACTACCAATGGCAGGCGCCTGCTATGTCAACACCCTCCACGCTCACTAAACTGTCGCCACCAAGTTGAAGGGTTCTCACACTGTGATTGGTCAAGTTACAAGGAGTTGCTTGTTGTACTTGATCAATATCTATCTCCACTAGCCTATTATATGATGATCATAGTTGGACTTGCCGCATGGCCTTCTAGGCTTTACTCTTCATGGGGCTTTAATGATGGATGAGCTTGACTTTAGATCAACTCATGGTATAGCAAGACTCATCAATGTTTATTGAATACTTAATTATATAAGACATTATATTAGATCTAAACGATTTAAATTTGTTTCCCGTGATATTGATGTTTCTCAATCTTTGTAGGACACGCCCAATACACTGATGTGCATTGGTTAGATAACTTAGCTTCTCAGAGATCTCAAATCTTATACTCCTTAAAATGATATATACATATATATATATATATATATATATTTATGATTTGTCAAATTTTTTCATATTTTTATGAAAGTAAAATTTTATTAATTGAATTTATTGGGAGCAATATTTATAAATGAAAGTTAGAAAGTATTATTTTTGAATGTAGGCTTGAACTTAAAAAATTGAATAAAAGGGGTTTGGATGTAAAAGGTGCAAAAAGAATTCTCCTGTGATACGTATAATGTTCATTCTTCCTAGGTTAAAGGGTTTCTTTCTTTCGGACTTGTAATCAGTGATCTCCCTCTCTCTCTCTCTCTCTCTCTCTCTCTCTCTCTCTCTCTCTCTCTGTATGATGATCACATTCCTTCAACTTGAATCAACACTCTAACCAGTATCTACCCTTCCAAACAATCGATATTTCTGTAACTGAAAAAAAAAAAAAAAAAGAACCATAGAGAAGGCAATGAATGTGAGTCACCCGGAGGTGCACCCACAAGAGTCATCGGCGATACACACCGACGGCGGTGTCGCCAATGCTCCCCCCACGCTTCGTATGAATGAAATTCAGGGCATGCCAGGTACTCCCGGCGGCTTAGCTCTTCGTTTCTCTCAGTTCGTCTTCGCCGTCGCAGCCCTTTGCATTATGGGAAGTACCAGTGATTTCCCCTCCGTTTCCGCTTTTTGGTATGCCTTCATTTTTCTGATTTTTTTTCTGAATTATTCCTTTTTCTTCCATTCTTCATACATTATATTATATCTCATGCCTTTGCACCAATACAATAGAGAAAAGAATTCTGATGCTATCTAGGTAACTAGGTGGGAGAAAATGCGGCTTTTATGTTTGTTATCAGTGGTATTACTTCCCACACTTGATATGAGATGGGGTTCTTGCAATACGAGCTTGGTTCAGTTTGTATTTTTGTGGCCATCTGCTAAACTGGGTTTGTTATTTTATGAAGTTGATCTTGGAGTAGCATAATTAGCGCACGAGAGCTTTAGGTCTAAAATTATTTTTTTGGAAAGTAATTACTTCATTGCATAGATAGTAGGTAAGAATGTAGAAAATAAGGATCAGCAGCGTTGCATAGATAGTAGGTAAAAGATGTAAAGAAACAAATAAAGCAAAACTTGACATAAAGTATACCTGGAGACTAATCAATAGGGGGGAGGGGGGAATAAGTGGGAAAGGCTTGATCAAATCACAAAAAACATCACCAAAACAAGAGGTAGTTACTGGATAATACATGAAGAAATCTGCAATTTGAAATTCAAGTTACTTGAATGAATTGAAGCTATTTTTGCTTGGATTGATTTGATTGTTTCTCCTCAAGTGGATCGACTTTGGTGTGTTCCCTCAAGGTCTTGATCAATGAATGGTGAGGACCGTTTTGTTTGTAACAAAGAACAGATAATCCCATGCTGTTCTTTGAGTGCTATATTATGTGCAATTAATGGCCTTTGACCTTCAATAAAGAAGTTCCTTATTACTTGTGAAGAAAGATAAAAGCACCCTTTGTTTTTTTTCTGCATTGCATTAGTCATTTCATGAGTTGTAGGTGGTGTGTCAATCGCATGGGCATGCATTGAATGCGTACATTAGGAAGACCTGTGCTGTACAGTTTTTGACATAGGATCTTGAGAGATCTAGACTGCTTAGGAGACCTGCCCTTCTCCATTTGAGCTGAAAAGCGCCAAGTAGAAGAGAAATAAATCCTTACATGTGTTTGAAGACAGCTGATGGATCAGTAGTTGTAAAGTGGTAAAGTGTCACGAAATACATGGTATGACTTCAGAAATTGACCATGGGATGCTATGTGAAAGGGGATCCTTGGATAATAGTAATTAAAATATTCTGTAGAAGGAAATTTATAACCTATTCAGACTTAAGCTGAAAGAACAAAAAGCTCTGGAGATTGATCAGCTTTATAAGTTTGTACCCAGCAATGGTTGGTTTCCCAAGCCATGTAGACTACACGGTCCAAGACAAACCTATAGGTGAAGTGACCATTCTAACCTAGTAGATAAAATTGTCTACCCTTATGGGAGCATATTCAATTTTACAACTGGGAATAGGAGAGTGATGCAAACCATCTTAGTATTATGATGTGTATTCTTTCCATCCATACTCATTGTGATGCTAGAAGTGTTCCAACATATTTTATTAAGTTAGAGGATGAGAATTGCGGGCTTGTGGGGGATGGGTGAAGTGCAGTTTATATGATTGCTAATCTTGCTGGTCTAATAGTAAGATGGAACCAGATCTTAATACATCCATGCCAGTATGTGTAGCCACTGGCCATTTCTAGAAGAATTCATGTCCCCTCTCCTGCATAAAATTCAGCTTGATGATTGCTGAATGTTGTACATTCTTTTAGGTCGCATTTGGATCTGTGCTATTTGGATGGTACCAGTTTTGGAAGAGTGAACACATGAATGCATGAATATATGCAAGAAGATTAGCTTTTCTCTTGCACAACTTTCAAATATATTAAAATTAAATAATAACACCTAGACCATCTTTTAGGGTCCAACCTAACTGTTCACCTATTAGCAGAACCAATTGAATTCAGGATTATGAATATAAGTATGTGTAATTTCCTTGGCTGACATCAAGTTTAGCTTCACCCCCTTTTTTTCTCGCTTGAAACCTTAGAAAGTAGTTTGACAAGACTTTGAACTATTTACCTATTTTAGGTTATTTGTCTATTTCCGAGTGAAAGAGTAAAGTACTTGAAATATATAGGAAGTACATCTGAGTTTTTTTTTTTTTCCTTTCATAATCTAGTTACATAATCAATTATAAGTTATTCCTTGCCTTAGCCTTGATCATCTTCTATTAAATAGTTCACCAATTACCAATTGGAAGAATCTACTGATTTGAGAACAAAAATAACGATGATGGGGACCATCTCTTGGGCTATTATGTGTAATTTCCATATTTACTTATCAGGGTGCTTGAAACTACATTCTGAAGGCCTATGTGAAGCGGGGATAAGAATTCTAGGCTTGTGGTAGGGTGAAACTCAAGAAATTTGGTTGGGTAACATTTCCTGTGGTAGCATTTCCTGGGGTAATAGTTGCCACTTCCTGTGTTTGGTTGTGCTTGTTAATGAAGGTGACTTTTCACTGGGTAACTTTTCCATATGTTTGGTTCTGTCAAGATGCGAGGATAAAGGGTAGGTTTTCTCTCTTTTAAAAATATGTTTTTTACAAAAGTGCTATCGCAACATTTATTGAAATTAGTTTGTCATTGCCAACAAATGATTTTCATTTCATTCAACAAATGGTATATCAATACATGGTGTATGCTTTGGATTGAAGTATGCAACAGGTGGTACAAAAACTCCTGGTATAAGTTGATCTTTTTGGATCTGGTTTGCATTACCATTATCAACAAGTGTATAAGCAGCAACTGGGACATCAACATTTACTAAATTAGTTTCTAACTTAGATGTTGTATTAATCCAAGTGCATGAATAAGAACTTAATGTGTAGTCATTTGCTACTTTTGCATCTAAATTTAATCTTTTGATTCAACATATGATGGAAGACCTAGAACAGATGAGATTCTAGCCAATCTCTCTCTCTCTCTCTCTCTCTCTCTCTCTCTCTGGGGTGATATCCCAGATCATTCCTTAAAACCCTGGAATATAGAGAACATCTCTGGAAGTCCGCTGAATGGGAAAATATAGTGGAAATGAATGCTTGAAGGTGTCACAAATGCATGTGTAGATCTTGATCATGACATAGCTTTCAAGGAGGGGAGAAATGGAGATGGAGAGAGAGAGAGAGAATACACTGTGACAAATTGAGTGAGAGAGGTGGATAAAGAGCGGAAGGGAGATTAGTGGAGACATGCCCATAGCCACAATTTTTTTGGAGAAGTGTAGACTGCTGATTGAAAACTATGGCAATGGAGGTCTGCTCTGTCGAGATGGATTTTGGAGAAGAGGGGCTGTGTATGATTATCTGAGAGGGAGAAGGAGTGCTCTAATTTCTTACCCTTTGTTTACCCCTGGAAAAAAATTGGCATTTTTCCTCCTTTGCCTTAGCCTTTTATGAGGTGATAAAATAGTTGAGTAACTTATCGCATTTTTCGGTGTACTAGGGTAAAGAGCAGAAGTATTACCCATGTAATACTTCTGCCTTACTCCCGTACCATACATCACGTAAGATAGGACCACATCATAAGCCATGCAGTGTAGCATAACTAGATAATACTTCTCTCTATTTCCAAAAGATGCCATGCCTTTTTTTGGATGGACCAAGACTTATTAAATGTTGTCTGAACTTATCCTGCATAACAGTATCACGACTCCTATCCTTGAATCACCACACATTTGGCTCAGCATCTTTATCTCCACTAGTGCAATTCTTGATAGTGAGCACCATAAAGCGTTAGTTTCATAATAGCCACCCGTATACTACTTTCCTTTTATGGTACTACCAACGTACAATATTCAGGATGCATTTCTTCATTTCATCCATTAAGCTTTAATCCTTTTTATATAGATCCTAATCAATTGTTCCTGTTGGTTTGTTTTGAGTCATTAACCAAAGATATTCGAAATGCCCTCTTTGGTATACTTTTAATTGCTTAATACACCCTCCCATCATCTTCCTCATGCTATTATTGAACTTTTATTCCATTTTATGCATTTAGTTTACAATATGTTATTCGTATAACCATGCTGTCTACAAAAAGGATGTTCCAAGGTACATTATCTTTAACTTCATCCATAGCCAAGGCAATCAGAAAAGGGATTAAAGCTGAGCTAACCGTTGGTATTAGCCAGTTGTCCTTGGAAATCCTTAAGTCTTCCCTGCATGTGTCCACACACAAGCCACTGGTCCATCATACATTCCTATAATAACTTGGTTGCATGCAATTGAAAGTACTCTATTCTCCAGAACTCTTCATGAGACTTCTCTCGTATCATAGACCTCCACGTCCATAAACACCATATGAAGGTTTTTGCATCCTTCATGAAATTGCTCTGTCAGTCCCCTTAACAAATACGTATCTTCCGTTATAAAGTTTGCTGATATGATTCCATTTAGTTCTGCGATACACTCATATCTTGCTATGGCACCCTTTCTATCACCCTTCCCCTAGCTTTGTCATGTACCTCAATTAACTCAACACCTCTGTAGATGGGACAACCTTTACACCCTTTTTTTCCTGTAAATGGTGCCGATATGGATTTTCTCATATCTACATGTTGTGTGTATGTTTTTTAAGCTATCTAGTTAATCAAATAATTCCCTTCCCCATTTATTTCTAAGCTTCCATGGGTATCATTTGTATCCCAAGTTTCACTATCTTCTATGCTATTTTTACTTCCTCTATTTCAATAAAAATGATTTAGATTTATCTCTGAGCCACTAATGTTCTGCATCATGGTATCCTCTCTTACACCATCAATACGTGTCTAACTCCATCTCTCTTCAATATTCTTATCTACAACAAAAAACTATACTTTCCCATCTTTGATGCACTTCACAGAGGTCAACTCTTTTGTTCTCCTACTATTGATTTAGATTGTTTAAAGTCATTATTTTCTCATCCTTTGGTGTTAAATCACATATAGAAATCCTCAAAGGTCTTGATTTTGCATTATGTGCTGCCTTGTTTGGCTCTTTCTTAGCTCATTCATACCTTTCAAATTTCTCTTAGTTTCTTAGCATTTCATAGCTTTCAACTACTAATTATTTATGATAAATAATACTAAGCATTTTAAAGAGATATTATCCATAATAACATATAAAATTGTCTTTATTTGACCAAATATATGGTGGCTTGTTGCACGAGTCTTTTAGCATTACAGGCTTTGTGGAAGGTCAAGGATATGTTGCCTTCCCCTGCACTAGAAAATCATTTTTGTGGCTTAAACTTGTGACCTTTAAGTTATAATGAGCAATATTACTACTATACTAAAGTTCACTCTCTCTTTATTTAAGAAAATACTAAATTAATGTATGTGTGGGTTTGGCCCATCAATTTCATATACCCCTTGAGGACCAATGGTTAACAATGGATCCAATGATTGGTTTTGCTAGAATAGGCAATAATGAGATATGCCCCCAAGTTTTTTTTCCTAGTATGGAGACCTTATTTATGTTATTTATAAAAAAAAACTGTCAAAAATCAAAAAGTAAATCCAATTTTAAAATTCTGAAGCTTCTCTTGCTTAAATTGGGGATAATTAGTCAAACATACCAAAAAGCCATCTGTCAAGCTTCCACTTATAGTAATTTACTTTCATAGTGCATATCTATAGATTCATCTTGTTTTCCAGGCTCGTGAAAGCCTATAAATAGGCATCCAACATATATGGAGGAAAGATTGTGTTTGTGGAATCTTTGAATTGTAGCTTGTGCTATGAACCATGTCCTCTATCTGTATGATATGTTGAAAAGCTCGTATTATCATCATTTATGTTAAAATTTTAGTTCAAATCCTTCTCGTGGCATTCATAGCTTTGAAAACCAAATTTTTGTAAATTGCATTCTAATGCATCCTCACAGTTTATCTCAAAGTTTCTAAAAGCTGATAAATTACTTGTAGTTCTTGCTTTCAGAGTGTGTTGATCCCCAATTTTGATTTGCCAGCTACCTTGTTGCGGCTTCTGGCTTGCAGTGTTTGTGGAGTCTCTCACTTGCCATTGTTGACATATATGCACTACTAGTAAGACGCCGCTTGCGGAATTCCAAAATTGTCATCTTCTTTACCATTGGTGATGGGGTAAGTACATGTCAAAAATTGATTTATCTCCCCCACCCCACCCCACCCCAACGAAAAAGAAGAAAATGTCTGGAACTGATTTGACTAGAACTGTTCAAAATCAGGAGCATCCCTTTGGTTGCTTCAAAATATAGATTTTTTGCTCCTTCTTTGTCTCATCAAACTGTCCTTTTTTACTGTGCTTGCCTCTACCCACTCTTTTGCTTTCATTTTTGGATGCGGATCTGACTAGTAAGTCATTAGTTCTTGATTTTGTAAACTTTATTTCACCAAGCTTCTGATTAATGATTGTATTTGAAGCTCCCTAGAGATTGTTATGGTGATTTTTTTGGGTACTAAGGTTGTTTTGGTGAAGTTGGTATCAAGTATGGTAGACCTCTTTCAACCATTGTTTGAGACCTATGGTTGGAGAGCCGTTTGCTTAGTTGTTGCCAAAGGAAGGAACGTATTGAAGAAATCTTTGTTAAAAATGGTTGAAGGTGTAGAGACTGCTGGTCTTGGGATGTTGGGCATGCAATTCTAGCAAAAGTAAAGGATTTTATACCTCACGTTGTCATTGGTGTAGAAGTAGAGGTGTAGAATCCCCTTGGTCATGAGGTTGAGGACATGTTCTCTCTTTCCTGCATTTTTTTGTGTGCATACATGGTTTTCACCAAAGGATGAACACTGATGCATGGGAAAGTTGTTTCACTATAATCCCATAAAAACCACTTTTGCAATGCAGGGATAAGCCTATGTAAATTTGTGACTATAAAATGCCGGAACTTTGAGCGTGTGGCTGCCCTTTTATGCATTCACTGAGTCATATTTGCGTTTATATTAATTTTAATTTTAATAAAGAACAGGAGTCTAATGGAAATATGCCCAATCTGTATCATTTATTGGGTGCATTGAAATTTGTACTGTACATGTACAGTTAACAGTTTGATGAAGCTAAATAATGGATATGGAATCATATGAAGTGTTATGATTTTTCGTCAGAAATTCATCAATAAAAATATCTAAAATACGTATAATGAAGTTACTCAAATCCATTGTTCTATTGGCCACGTGATGTATTCAACTATTCATACCTTTCTTGTTCTCAAAAAACAAGGATGCATCAGATTATCATACTGATCCAGTGGTCACCACATGTAGGAGAGAGAATGTGCCAATTAACAGCTTACAACTTTTGAAGTCTTAACATTATCAACAGTAAATATAGCATCGTGAAAAAGAAGAAATGTAAATGACCTCTTAATTATCAAAAGGATACGAAAGATAAATACATCATAATATTTACCATTCCAAGGATTCTAGAGAAAGAAAGATTATAAGCATTGCAATCGAAGACAAACATGACAGTGGACATTGTTTTATTAAACTAAAACTGGGTTTGTATTTAGAGTGCTTAAGAACATGCAAGCAGTCAAATACTTCTCATAGACCTATTGTCAAACAGGCAGCTTGTTGGATTAAGGCTTAAAAGGCCATCAACGTGCGAACATCCAAGAATTAAAATACAATACAATACCTGAAAATTTATTCCGAATTCTGTCACAATCACTACAAATCCATGTAATTAATTGAGGGAGAGAGTGGCAATTGGCCACGGTCATTACTAGGAATGCCAGTAGGGTGGGTTGGGTTGGGGTGCCTCTACCCCCCTCCCCACCCCTCATATAGCCTCCTGTTTCCCCACCCTATCATCCAACTCTTGGTGCAAGATTTTCCACTATCCCTGCCCCATCAGAGCATGCCCTGCCCCCAATCCACCTGACCATTATTGTATTATTAAAATAATGAAAAATTTAAACTAGAGCTGCTGATAGTTGATACTCCATGACCCTTTTCAACTTGTTATGGGATCAACCTATTAGAATTAATATTTACCTATTAATATATGAAACAATTCTTAATGTTATATACAATCTAATTTGTACAAAAAAAAATATGTACACAAAATTAATCAGTTTACACACATGTTGGGATGGGCACATTGTCCTTGCTCTGACACACCCCCACTTTCCAACATGATTGGTAAGAAAAAAAACCCACCCAACGAGTGGCTGGGGTTCACCATTAATGGCGCTTGATTCAACTTGGTTTTAATTTTCATTTTCGGTTCAAATTTAACTAATAACAGATGAGATTTTGGGGATGTTCCTTAGTTCAGCAGCCCACTTTGGCCATCATAGATTAAGTATCAAAAGAGAGACATTTTCATGATAAAAATCAGGTAGAGTATAGACTTCAGAAAACCGGAGGGTATTGAGAGAGAGAGATGAGTTTTTTTGCTTGGAGGGAGAGCCCTTATTTGGCGCCTGTTGAGGGGGAGCTGTATAGTGTATGTTTGGAATGAGAAGGTGATACCCTTCTCTAACATCAAACACTTTCTATAAAAAACTATTGTAATTTCCCTTACGTTTTTGGGGAGGGGGGGAAATGTGCAGGGAAGAAATTCGTGGCTTATAGGCATACTACATTATTCATGTTAACTGACATATAGATGATTTTTGGATGTATAGGGGATAATTCTGCTGCAAGTGCGACCTGACTCTATTTAGAGGGTGGTGAAGATGGGAGAAACGACCACTCTATACTGACACACACAAGTAGCATTATTGTCATCAACTCGCCATCGATTGATCATAGTGGCCAAAAAAGAATTAGTATCGGCACTGTATAATTTAGAATTGTAGGTTTTTCTACGTTCTAATTGATCATCAGCAGAGGTGCATATATTCAGTTCGTTGTAGATTAGTAAATCAGTTTTTCCTATGACTGCATCATATGTGATTTAGCCACAAGCATTTGCTTATTGCCAAGTGGTGGCCAAACAATTCATGCAAATGCTTTTTATGGATTGCCCTTCTTATCTGGACTATAACATCATGCTGCAATTTCTTGTGATGGGCAATGTTATCGCAGTTTTAGCTTGTGAACTTGCAGATCACGTCCACGCTCATATTTGCTGCAGCATGTGCTTCTGCTGGTATAACAGTCCTCATCGGCAATGATCTCAATAACTGTGATGTGAATCACTGTGCACAGTTTGAGACAGCTACAGCTATGGCATTTATGAGTTGGTTTGCTGTCTCACCTTCATTCCTCCTCAACTTTTGGTCGCTGGCGTCCAGGTGACAAGTGAAATGCATCAGGGTACCCTTTTTTCTCACAATTTCTCTATCATTTCTTCACATTCTTTTGCTATACACTGTAAGATGCTGCCATAGGGCCTGAGCACATAGCTCTTGTGATATATGAAGATATGAAATGCCGAATGACCATGGTTTTTAGAATGTGAAAGAATGTCTCTGCCAAGTGGAGCTAGTTTTCGTGTAATTGGTGCCATACAAAATTCTAGTGGAGGATAAATTTTAGCATGACAGTAATAATAATTGACAACAATCTTGAAGTAATAGGTTTAAATTACAGAAAAAAAAATTCTCTGTAATGCATTGGACATTTAAGTCCAACCAAATACAAAGATAGCCCACATTAAATCAGTCTCTTCCCATTTTGAAGTGTGAAGTTACATCCTTCCATTCCAATCCACTCTCCCAATAGTCAACTAAACCCCTCCAAATGCCAAGCCTCTAGCACATGTCAAATTACATTTAAAGAAAGAACGGCGACATGCCATTTTAGGACACTGTCAATTATTGAAGATATATAATTATGTTGAAATATATACTGGATTTGATTCCTTATGAGATTTGTGAGTACTATAATACAAAGTGACTTGATATTCTTTATATGTTAAATGATTTTCCTGCAAATGTATGTACATGATGAGGGTGGAAATTTTGATTTGATGCATTCCTATCATCGTATGAAATGAAATATTGTGTAATAACGAATGTTGGTACCAATGCAACTGTTCACTGTACAGCTTTAGCAGCAACCTCTGTTGTACTACCCCATCCATCACTTCAAGTTGCTAAGTACCACTGCATTCCGTCAGTAGTGTGAAGAGAACCAGGAGCATGTTGGTCACCCACCACCATTTACCATCTCAAGCTACTATGGCCTTGGCATAATTGCCTATTGAAATCTCTGTCCACCAAGATCCCAACTTTCTTCCACCAATTCTATGCAAGGAAAGCTAAAATTTTCTGATCTAATCTGCAATTTGATTTGGCGGGGAAGGCAGTGAAGATGGTGTTGGGTCGTTCTCATCTTGCTATATTTCTGTGTGTATGAGGTCTGGTTTATAAAGTTGAAATGTTGCCACGTTTCTCAATCAAGCATATTTAATGGTGATGGGTTCGATAAACCCGACCCAGAAAGAAGGCCTACGAATGAAGAAACAGGCTCAAGAAACGAACAATGTCGCAATTGGCCCAGTCTACCCAAACGGCTAACGATTAAAACTGGTCAGCCACGCTTCACTGCAACCTGTAAAAAACCGTTTCGTCTTATCCTTATTCGTGGGCGGTTGTTCAACCGTCGTTCACCTCTATAAATATCCCTTCATTCTCATGGGAGAAAAAGGGGGAGAAGACGGAGGAAATGCCAACTAACCATTCATCCAGGCGGCCACCCAGGAGGGAGGATAAAAGGAGGAAGAAAATTCATAAAGAAAAAAGGACCCAAAAGAGAGGCCGGGGAGGAGAATCCAGAAGAAGGCTCTGCCGACCAGCCTTCTTAGAGTCATATGCTCCATTCAGAATGTCATACATAAGGATGCCAGCCCTTCATCCTAAGGAGGCCAGCCCTCCATCCCTGGTGGCTTTGTCCTCATTCAAGGGATCTCTCTCTTGTCCAGGAAAGCCCTGTCCTCCAATTTTTCCAGAAGCCATCTCTCATTTCCCTCCAGGAAATCTTCCATTCCGGTGACCGGCCATCCCTCTAGAGCACTCCAATGAAACCATCGTACAATCTAACAGCATATCTAAGACGCCCCTCTGCGAGCGCACCATTAAGCCACCCATCTATCGGGTACATCTCTAAGCCGCCTTTCTGCGGGCACATCTCTAAGCAATCCATCAATTGGGCACATCCAAACGCTCAATCCACAAATACATGCATCTAAGTATCATTCTTGCATTTTTCTATTCTCTTGGAAAGAGTTCTGAGCGTTGGAGAATATACGGTGGGAGCAATTCCTGCCGTCCTCTGACCTCTTGTTTTCAAATGTGTTGCGTAGGATTCAGGTTCAAGGCTATGGAGATCGGATCTGTATCAAATTGACGAGCACGAAGATCCAATTCGCGGCCCCTAATCCGTAGAACTACTCGAATTCATGGAATGCAACAAATGGTGTCTAGCATTCTGATTGTGAATGATAATTTATCAGCGTAGGAGTTTGTTTGAACTCATTTTTCCAAATTTTATTTCATGTGTATATAGAAATGACTTTAAACATGGATGGAATACTAATGAAGTGTGATGCTGAAATTGACTGGATGGGTGTTTATGGGTGATGCAGCTTTGTGGTGGTGGTGCATTATAGGTGGTGATAATCATATCTCTTTCCTTGCTGATTGTTGCTGAAATTAGCCTTCTCTCTTTCTTTTTTGGCTTAAGAATGGCAGTCGTCTATTAGTACTGAATTCCACGTGAAGTCCTGTTTCATCAGAGCAAAGAACAAAAAAATTGGACTTTAAGACAGATGGGATTCAAATATCTCATAATTTTATAAATTCCTATATATTGTGATAATCGAGTTTTGAAATAAGCAAATTCAGTTTTAATATCTGCTGTGGGGTTCAACATTGTTCCTGGTATTACTCAACTGAAGCTATTGCCACTTGTCTCGTGTTTTAATGAGCATCTAATGTCATCGTGACATCAAAATCAATAATCTTACTCAGAAGACAGCTTATGCTATGTAAGGTAATATGTTCACTGTATCCAAAGAAGGCTAAAACATCAGAGAATGAGCCATGAAATTAACGAATATCAATGCTTTGGAACTAGTTGTTTAGAAGGCTAAAACAGCTCTTTGGTGATCAGCTCAAGTAACTGTGGAGAGCCAAGAAATTAAGCTTCCTTGTGATGTTCGTGTCTTCTGTTGATAAATTTGATACAGCTTCAATCTTACAAGCCATGGAAGCTGCCTTTATTTCTGCTTGAAATGCTGTCTGCAAGGCTTCTTTGCGATGGGGGTGTTGTTCATTAGTCTTAATGCTTTAGCACTTGATGTTGGCCTTTACTCATTAAAGGTGGTTAAAATATGCCACTATGCCATTTTCCCTTATATGGCATTAAACCCGTGGATTTTTGGACTACTATGCCATGGGAATCGCTCTCGTTGTGATGCTTTATATTCATGTTCATTGGCTTCAATTTCTCTAAACTTAATTAACATACTGACAGATGAGGAAGTGCATTGACTTATAGGAGTTCTTATTTGATATACGAGACTTATGCTTCATGAATAAAAAGGCATACATTGTTATTGATTGAGTCTAAAATGAAATAAGGTAAAAGATGGACAGTCAAGAGAATGGCAGGCAATATCTACTCCATCTATTAGAACTTATAATATCCTTATATATGTGAATATGCTGCTAGCCTACCAATAAGTTAATTTTACTAATGCTTCTATAGAAGTGACAGAACTAACTGTATAGAATATCCAGTCAATAGAAGCAGTTGGATTATGACTTTGAAATTGTCTCCCTTTTTTCCTTGCTGCACTCTTTTTTACTCTCTACCCCACACTGATCTTCTCTGCTGCTTTTGCATCTTTTAGTTACTGTCTTTGAAAGGAACAAACCCTACCAAGCAGACTATTGTTCTTGCCCATCTCTTTTAATAATTATTAAGGCCTAAAAGTTGAGCCTAGTAAAGGTAAATTTACAAAATACATCTGACATATAGCCTGTCATGAGATAAATTTTGCATATAAGAGCATAGATTCACATATGCACAATGAAGGATCTATTGAGTTCCTACATACAACTCTCTAATAAGACCAAATCCTCCCCCCACATCATAGATGTGTCAACAATTTTTTTATCAAAATATTAAATTTTTATTTGACTGAAAAGAAAATTAGAATTCTGGCTACACATAGAGTATAGTTTGCATGCTGCGTATCAAAAAATAGGAAAAGGAAATTCATTTCGATTTTTGGATATATTTGGGGTGCAGGGAAGTGAAGTCCTCACAAAGAACTAAAACCCATGCCCGCTTCCATGAAGTGATGCATCATTACTCAACAATCTCAAGGAAAGGCACGTTTTATTCGATGTAAAATAAAGAACATTATCAGAATTTAACATACAGCAAATCTTCTAAAAAGAGGTAAGTGCCTTCCAAAATGTGGACATAGGTGATGCATGATTGTCATTTGCCCATACTCAGGGATTAGGGATACTTTCAGCAAGAAATATATTTAGAGTTAATGCTAGGTTATCTTAAAATCTAAATTTTCAAAAGTTTGGTCTAAAATTTCCTAGAAATTAGTTTTTTATGATTAATAATAATGGGAATGATCCAGCAAAAGGTAGATTCTTCAAAGCAGGCTCAATATTTAAATAAAAGAAGATCAAACATTGTAAAATTGTATCTAAAAATGACAAGAAAAGGGAAAAATGCCAAACATAATTTGATCATTATAAGCAAATCCAAAATCTTTGTGGATAAAACTAATCATGAGTTTCCATCCGTGAATATCTCAATTTTGATTCAAGCTAAAAGATCTTCTATTCTCACGGCTCAACTTAGTAAATGACACTGAACCTCTCTTATTTGAATGGAGTACAGATAAAAGTATTTATTTGATAATAAGAATGCTGAAACAAGAACAATTTAAAAAATCTAAAATATAATTAAAGGCCAGCAATTAATCGTAGTCTCGATCAGAAATATGATTTGTACACCATAAAACCTTCTTTTGTTAAGTACACCAAGGCGTGAGCACCATGATCTCCTCCCACAACGGAGGTAACTACGCCCTTTTACAGGGATTCTTTAGGGCATTCTGTCCATCATCTTTGGGCCAGATGGCACATATCAATGACTCTACATACTTCCACCCAAGGTACATTAAATGAGTACCACTATGGGAACATGGAAATTACAGGTATAATAATCCAAGTTTCCCCCTGAATGAATGAATTCTGAGTTTCACCTTGACATCATATTTTGAGCCATTTTGAGTTCTTAACTGCAATGGATTCTGGCATGTCATTCCGAGTTATTCTTTGGCAATCTATGGTAGGGCTGACGGTGCGAACCTTTATGAGAACGAAATCATTCCCGGGTCATTAATTTACCATGTCACTTCATAAATACCATGGAAGAATAATACACAAACCGCATACCTTAATTCTTGTTCTCGAACTTTCACAATTGATAAGCTAGTTCTGCAAACCAAATGCGAAGAGGATCGGTCAAAACTGTCTTTTATAGGGTAAGGAGAGGTCAGTATTCAATTACTTAAATACCCTTCTCTCCATCAACGATTGGACCATTAAGGAAATAATCTTTTGCAGTAACAAATATTATTGGATCATTTCAATAAATAAGTATGTGTTATGTCATATGATGTAATTCTAACGGATAGTATTGTCTGTTCATTAATATTAGCTTTAGAAAATCTTACCTCATCAGATCGCATAGATGGAGCAGAATATACTGGCACAACTTGTCTCATATGGACGGGTGAACCAACATTTGAAAGTGGAATGGCAGGTGGAGGACGTGCCGATGAATCTCACAGTTGTTGGTGGAGTGATTCGATGGCATGCCCTCATATATTGAATGGAAAATAAGTTGGGAAGGGATATTTTTTTTTTGCAGGAATAAGGCAGGGTGTGATCTGTGAAGTAGTCCTTGGATCAATTAAGGGAAGAATCTTTGACGAGGTTACCGGCGGTGGCTGTGCATTTGGTGGTCTGAAGTTCTGGATGGGAAATTTAAGTGATACCAACGAACTGGTTGCCTTTGATTCGTAAGGTAATTCTGTAGAGCATGAGCCACAGTGACAAGCTCCTGCTCGTCACAGTTCACCACCGTTAGGGTCATTTTTATGGTTGGCATATCCTGTGACTATATTTTGTCATGTTTCAATGTTGGATTGTGTTCGTTGAAATGTTGCATCATCATTTGCCCGTGGCTGTACGTTCCTAGATCATCTTCTGCATAGCGCCTGTCTCTCGCCCGATATTCGCTCGAGCACAAATTCCCAAAGACCCACGCCTACCTTGCGCTCGCCTGCTACTCGAGCTCATTTTCCAGAACCGCACACTTGATGCACGCCCGAGGCGCCAACTAGGCGTATTTTCCAGAACCAGGGTGCTAGATGAGCATTTGACTTGCACTCGAGCACCAGGGCACGTTTTCTCCAAACCCTAACACGTGCCCGCCGAGCGCCCAATGTGCGCTCGAGCGGCACGGCTCTTTTGTATCAAACGGCTCTATTTTTTAAACTCTATTTTGAGACTCATGTATATTCTTGTCTTATATTTTGAACCCTAAGGACTTTGGCAGTCTTGTGACCCTCTTCTCTTGAAAAACCTATGATTTTTGTGCTCCACTTTTAAGAAAACTTCACACTTACGATTGTACTCCATTGACAAAGTCTTCTCTCTACATCGTGCTTTCTCATTTACACATCTTCCCGCATGTGAACCTTTGTGGTGACGTCGATGGAGTGGACACTGGGCTCCAGTGGTGTGCGGCAATTCAAATTGTTCGAGAGGGAAGATTGACGTGAATATTGAAAAGAGTCTTGTTCCATTGTCGTGGCCAAATCAAAGGAATTCCTTGATAAGAATCACAATACGGAAATAAGTCGGTGAGGTTAGCGCGTCATTACTACCATATTTATAAGTTGATTTTCATAGTACATATCTTTCCTTGCCATTGAAGCCCGGAAGGTTTTTCTCGATAATCGCGGTTATCAAGTTTTTCCTTCGTCACCAAAAAATTGTCTCTTTATTATTATTTATTACTGCTTTATTGTTGTGCTCGTGTTATCCATATTATCTAGATATAAATATTTTTTACGTGTATTGAATATTTAATTGTACTATTTTCGCTAATCTTATACGGATTCGAAGCGTTATTGTGTGATTTGAGACGAAACATCCTTTTCATTTGGTATCGGAAACAGACCCCGATCTAAATGTATACGAGTGGATCGCTCTCCATTCCTTCCTTCTTTGATGGGAGCAACTATGTCTATTGGAAGATTCGTATAAGAGCCTTCCTCAAATCGATGGATGAGCAAGTGTGGGCTAACACTCAAACGGGGTGGACACCACCCAGAAGTGCGACTAACGATGAATTAAAAGTTCTGTCTTTGTGGTCAAAAAAAGAACTTGATACTTGTAATTGGAATAGTAAGAGATTACATGCTATTTTTATGGCTGTATCTCTCGAAGAATTTAAACGCATATCCATGTATGAGACCATAAAAGATACGTGAGGTATACTTGAAATTACTCATGAAGGAACCAAACTTGTAAAAAATTTAAAATTGCAAATACTAACTACTAGCTTTAAAAAAATTACTTTCTGAACGATTTAGACCTAAAGTTACTACAATCGAAAAAAGTAAAGGTCTTAATAAAATGAAAATTGAAGAAATTGTAAGATCTTTCCAAACTTATGAGCACACACTTTTATAGTCAATGAAGCAAAAATCAATTGCTTTAAAATCAAGTAGGGAAGAGAGAAACCGGGGCTTCAATAAAGAATCATGTCGCAATAATGATTTTTTCTTATTTGTTAATAATTTTAAAAAGTTTTTGAAGAAAAATATATCTTCATTAGACAAACCAAATGTGTATTTAAAACAATCACCTAAATTTGAGAAGAAAGACCGACGCGAAATTAAGGACTCCAAATCAAAAAATACCTAAGGGTTTAATGCCACGAGTATAAAGGTTTTGGGTATTATCGGTTGAATGTTTAAATTTTAAACGCCAACAAGGTCAAGCCTTAAAAGTTAGTGCAATATTAAGCGATGAAGAAAACACAGATAATGAAAGATGGACTGAAGATGGCCATGTCAAGTATATGATATTTATGACCTCAATGTGTGAAAATGATGCACGTTCAAAAGAAACTCTTAAGCAATTCGATTACTTTGAGATCGAGTAAGAAGCTGAATTTTCTAACCTTTAGGATGCTTATAACAAATTGCTTAAGAAATGCTTACAAATCAAAAAACCTAATGTGTCGTTAAAGTATAAACTGACTAAACTTGAAAAAAATAGATTAGTTCTTAAATCTGAGCTAGATACAAAAAATGAAGAAGTTAAAAAGTTAACTAACTCATTTACCGAAAAGATCAAGGTACTTGAATCTGATCTCGAAACTGCTTGCAATGGTCTAAAACAATTTTCAAATCGGTCTAAGCAATTGGATCATATGCTCGGTTTGGGAAAACTCAGAGGGAATAAAATTAGGCTAGGTTATTCCAAAAAAGCCTTAAAAGCCTATACTAATCCCAAAACTGTATTTGTCCAAGCTACTTCGTTTCCAAGACGAAGCAGCGTAACATTTTCCTATAGTGATCAACCGTCAAGAGTTTCCCCTCAGGTTTATACCAATCTTCAACATTTAAAAAGTAGGAAAAATCTTGATGTTAATCTCTCTTGGAAGCCACGATATAAATCTGATGTTAATACTTTGTTTGTCCCAATGTGTCATGGGTGCGGCACCACTGGTCATATTCGTCTCTATTGTCTGGGTCTATTATTGTTAAATTTTCTTGCGCTATATCAATATTGTCATTGTCTCAAAGAATCGGAAGATAATTTCTCTTTCTTCTCCTTATAATTTGTAGTGACTTTATTCAAATTTTATACATCTCAAAATGGTAGTCATTTCTAAATTATTAAAATGTCATTTTTTTTGTTCAAAGGATATATTTTAAATAAATATAATCATTGACAAATGACATATTTTTTTACTTAACAGATATATTTTAAAAGAATATATCGATTAATTAATATTATATAAATTAATATATTTTTTTATTATTAATTAATTTAATTTTTAATTTTAACTATTAAATAATATAATAAACACTTCACCCACGACAAAACCCTTGTACACCACGTTATATCTTGAATTCATATCAACCAACTGTAACTAGGAAAAGGCTAGTGCCTAGTGGCATCTCTTCCTTTCACGTAGAAAATTCATTATGTATTCATGATGAAAACAATGAGTTGGTTGTTGGTCAAAATCAGGCCGTCCTTTGCTGGTTGGCCTCATCAATGGGCGGATCCTCACCACCCATTTGGAACTCTTTATCAGCTATCATTAACTCTCTCAACCACACGCCATATGCTACATTTATTAATGCCTGTGAAAATAACTAATTTAATTAATATTTGGTTATCAAAATCATCAACAACTCCATTATTTGTGTTACTTTTCCATGGAGAGATGATGATGTTCATCTGGCTGCTGATGGCTAATGTTAAAAGAGTAATATCATATATTTATTTTTTGGGATATTTTTCAGTAATTAAGTTCTATATGATATCTATTTTTTTTATATAAAACTATTAATATAAATAAAAATCTTAAATATTATATCAAATTGAATGGTTATAAAGTATGACAACACAGTTACAAGTTATGGATTAATTGTATTACCAATCAAAAGATCTCCTTCTGCCTTTCTTTAGGTATTATTAACTTTTAGGGGTAGGCTCTAACTCATTTCTCTATCCTATCTTTATACATATTCATCTGGGCATCGATTTTTATTCTTCTAAAAGTTATTTATCAAATTGATTGCTAAGAAACTTAAAATCTTTATTCGGCAAAGTTTTTAGATGAAAAATGTAATGTCATTTGGAAAGACATTTATCCTCCTAAATTGGGCAGCAAATTAAACTAGGAGGATATCTTTAATTGGTATAAAGTTGACATTGTTAATCACCTTTTACACCTTTTCTAAAGTAATCATAACTTCATTTGGGTTCACCGGATCTTGTTGAATAGAATCAGTAATAGATATATTTAGACTAATAAAATTTACAGTCTGTTTCTTAAAATTTTAAAAAAAATCTTAGTATTTGTCCAGCTATTGTTATGGATAAAAAGATTTTCTTTCTTTTTAGCCCATAGAATCTTTCAATCATTGGGAGTAAGTGTGGTGTTCTCCTTCCTCTAGTCTAAGGTTACATCCCTTCTGACTCTTTTATCCTTAGACTTACTATCTGAAGTAATTTTAGCATTCTTAGACTTGGCAACTTTCACTTCTACTCTCATGCCTGTCCTTTGCTACTCTTGTTTGAAATTTTATGGCCGCATCTTCTTCCTTTTTAAAGCTATCTGATACAAGATCTGTCATAGTTTTAGATGTGGCTGACCTTACTCTTGCAAGGCAGACAACATCAAATGGGGCAACTCCGAAATAAAAGGGATTGCATATTAAATATCCCATAAGAGAGTGGGGGAGGGAAGGGAAAAGGAAAACTTCTTGGCCTATAAAAAACGACGAGGGCCAGCAGAAGTAGATAAATCAGGCTTTCCGCGTTTTCAGTGGGAAGATGGCGCACCCGGTGGCGGAGGCCAATGATAAGAGCGTTTTCGGCTCTCTCTCCCCTTCCGAGTTCTACGCGCATCACTCGGTGAGTCACGA
The DNA here is from genome assembly GCA_033239525.1 of Nepenthes gracilis. Taxonomy (NCBI): domain Eukaryota; kingdom Viridiplantae; phylum Streptophyta; class Magnoliopsida; order Caryophyllales; family Nepenthaceae; genus Nepenthes; species Nepenthes gracilis. The sequence continues at coordinate 19,631,414 of BSYO01000012.1, read as the reverse complement.
CTCCGAGTACATCACAAACTCCCGCGGCCTCAAGCTCTTCACACAGTGGTGGATCCCGCTGCCGCCGAGGGAGGTCATCGGCACGGTCGCAGTCGTTCATGGCTTCACCGGTGAGTCGAGCTGGCTCGTGCAGCTCACCGCCGTCCACTTGTCCAAAGCAGGTTTCGCCACCTGCGCCATCGACCACCAGGGACACGGCTTCTCCGATCGGCTCGACGGCTTCGACCTCCATATCCCCGACATCAACCCCGTCCTCGACGACTGCATTTCCTTCTTCGACTCCTTCCGCACCCGATTCCCGCCGTCGCTGCCCTCGTTTATGTACTCGGAGTCGCTCGGCGGCGCCATTGCGCTGCTGATTAATCTCCGCGATTCTGGCCGGCCGTACGATGGAATCGTGCTGAATGGGGCTATGTGCGGCATTAGCGCTAAGTTCAAGCCTCCGTGGCCGCTGGAGAACTTCCTCTGGCTTGCCGCCGCCGTTGTCCCCACTTGGCGCGTCGTTCCCACTCGAGGAAATATCCCTGGTCGCTCTTTCAAGGTAAGAAGAGATATCCGCATTCTATTTTCGTTTTTATAGTTCAAGTTTTATTTATTTTACTGTTAGATATCATTTACAGAGTTCTTTTTATTTAACTCTATAAATATTGATTTGGAGAAAAATTAGTTCATTAATATTATTTGAGAACAAATTAAAAATATAAACTTTTCATTTCCCACAGCCAATATTTACAATGGGTGTTAAAGCAAATACATATCAGTATCATGAAATAAGCTGGACTAAAAGTTATTTAGTTATCGGTATTAGTTTCATGAGATATCAGTTTTGAACAGTATTAACCATTAGGATTCGGTCAGAACACACACAATTTGGTGTAACGGAATAAAATCTAAACTCCCTTAAGAAGTCAACCATCAAATTCGTAAACACAAGAAATAAAATAATACACAGTATTTTTAATTTAAAAAATTATTTAATTAATGAAAAAATTAGGGGGTAAACTCTAAATAAATTCAATGTAATAGTAGTGTCGGTTACAAGTAATTTCCTCCGAAATTCCTTTATCTAATCCCGAATAAAAAATTATTGATTATAATCCCCTTAGCATACCTAACTACTCACAATAAATAGTATAAAGAGAAATAAGAGTAATCAAACAAAATGCATCCTAAAAATCTACTCTAAAATAACGTATTCAATTTTAATAAAAAATAAAACTTAAATCGGATCTCAATAGGATATCAAACATCTTTCTCTTCTCTTTTTTTCTTCTCACTCTCTGCGACTTTCCTTGAATGAAAAATGATTTTTAGATTATTCTAAAATCGTATTAGACGTGGCGCTGGAGTACCAATCTGGCATGCGTTGAGTGCACGCCTATTGAAATCAGCACACGAGCGCTCTAAAGGCGCCCCCGATTCGGAATTGACGCACAGGCGTAAATCAGACGCCTGTCATACACCACTTTGCTAACATTCAACCGATTCTCGGTTCACTTTCGCACAAACATTGTATGACCCTTCAATATTTTTTATTGTTTAAATAATCATCTATTTATTATGACACCTACAAAAAAGTGACTAAAACCCAATACTGACATAATTTTCGTGTTGAAGGGTCGCACGAATATTGTGCGATTCTTCAATATCTTTTACCATTTGGATAACTCTCCATTAATCGTGGTATTTTCATAAGAAAGTGATCAAAATTCAACTCTAACATAACTGATATCACAAAAATAGGTATCATGACGGTTAAATAAGTGGGACTAAAAGTGGGCCTGTTATGGTACTAGTTCCATGAGATATCAGTTTCAAACGATATCATTATTGGTAGTTGGATCAGCTGGATCAATTAGTTTGGCAGCTGCATCAATCGTCAATGAATTCATTAATTTAAGTTTATTTTTATTGCATTTTTTTCATTAATTCCTTGATTAGGTGATTAAAATTTGATTCAGTTCTCATATTTGCGAATAAGAAACTCCCAAAAATATCTAAATCGGAAACTTAAATCAACAGGTGGAGTGGAAGCGCAGGCTGGCACTAGCGAGCCCGCGGAGGATAGTGGGAGGCCACGCGCCGCCACTGCACTTGAGCTGCTGAGAATCTGCAGGGAGCTGCAAGGGAAGTTTGAAGAGGTGGAAATCCCCTTTCTGATTGTGCACGGCGGCGACGACGTCATCTGTGATCCAGCGTGCGTGGAGGAGTTGTATCGACGCGCAGCCAGCAAGGACAAGACTCTGAAGATCTACCCGGACTTGTGGCACCAGTTAGTTGGTGAGGCTGATGAAGACGTGGAGTTGGTTTTGGTGATATTGTGGAGTGGCTGAAGACTAGAGCCCAACGCGCCGCCTCTTATCAAGCGGTGGCTGGTGGCGGCGAGAGAAGTTAGTTTTAGGTTTTCTGATCTACGTGAATGATCATAAGCCAATAACTATAATCAAATAGCCGCACGAATTCACGCTTGAGAAGTACAATAAAATGGATGCCTTGCTCATAACCGAGTTTTGTGAGTATTATGCCGTTTTATTAACATATAAGCTAATTATTAAAAAATTACAATCCTTAACAATAAATTAATTTCAACACTCAATAAATTTATTTATATTTTTAGAATTTGCGATATAGCATGTAATTTCTTATATTTTAGTACCATAAACTCCCTAATCAAATCTTTAATTCCCTCATCCTAGATATTTTTGAGGCTATATTAGGACATTTATCCTGTTTAGGCAAAAAAATTAAAAAAAATAAAAATCCCATATGGCATAATTTAATTAAATTATAATGAGTTTATTCCTTCTGTTGATCCTTCAACCAACAGTTTTCTGAGTTTCAGTCACCTCCCAGTTGTTGAAACTTCTAATCACATCATTAATTGATGAGAAGAAGAAACCTTAGAAAGCTTGGTTTTAGGAGAACATTTTTTAATAATTCTTTAAATATTCTAAATAATATGATATATTATCTATTTATATATTCAATAATAAATCAATGGATAAAACATTATATTCAAAGGGTGTCTCAAGAATGACTAAGAATTTCAAATACCTATATATACATATATATATTTGCATTTTTGTTGAATTGTTTATTGGCTGTGCATTTCTAGTTATAGCCCCCTCAGTACTTGTCTCATTCAAAGAATGATTAATCTCCTAGTTAATCAAGCTGGATTTTTTAACAAATTGACAATCAAGGCCATTAAACTGTAGAATTGAATCCCAAATGTAATTCAACTACAAGAAAATATTGAAACAATCAGGCCAATGTGAGACAAATTAAATCAAGCATTTCCCTTTTTCCCTCAGTAACAGAGAGCCATACTATGACTAACAAATCAACATTCTATCCAACAAAATAAAAGCACATTATATATATGGAAAACATGCACAGATATACATTATTTTCTCAGGGTAAAAAGTATGAATAAATCAAATTCGGTTTGGCTCGGTTACCTAAGGTTGTTTGCCCGGGAACTCTTGAGTTATATAAGGAGTCTCCTTGACGTCGGTAGCATTATCCTCGTTGTCTTCATTGGCCACCACTTTCACCCCAACAGATGATGATTCTGTCGGAAATGTCAGAGAATCAATGTTGCACACTTTACGAGGATCATATAATAATGTTAATATATAGAACATTTGAAGAATGCAAACCGTGGCAGCCTCATTTCTTCTGAAGGATCAGCATACCACTGAAAGCTACAATCCGGCTGACAAGGCCGAATAGAATTATAATGGAGATACATAACCCCCATGAATGAAGACTAAAACCCAGTTTATAAAGAGCACCGCAATGAGTCATGAGCCATACTCCGTAGTACCTGAAACCGGATGGAAAGAGTTAGAATGCTTGATGGATAATGCATCATGTATTGAAGATACTGAGGCAGGTCAGATATATAGAGCTCTAGGGACTGCTTCTATGGTCTGAACCTGAGATCTCTAGGTCAAAATCACGTAATCTTACCATTATACAAAAGCTCGTCACTCAAGTCTCATACAATCAAAATTTTGACAAGTATTTTGTTTTCATAACAGAGGTCTGGCCGATTGAAGCCATGGTCTGAAGAATGCATCTCAACATAGTGAGAATATTGTTGGTGTCACTTGCTTTTAAGAAAAAACGGTAGAAATCAGTCATTAGGTAGTTTAGATGATATAGCTCTTCACTTATTTCAACTAAATTTCCCACCCAGACAACCACATTTCACATCCTCCAACTAAAATCTCTCACATGTAATTGTGTGTGCATGATTCAAACCATAATAATAAGTGAAAGAAAAATATCTCCTCGACAATAGATAAAAACCAAACAATTGAAAATATGGATGATAAGAAAAAAGAAGCTAAAGAATATCAAATGCTTATAGATTATTAACTGACAAAGATAAAAATAAATCTCTATCATATAATTGTATGTGCGTGACTTAAGCCCTAATAACCAGTGAAAGAAAGGTATCTCTTTGACAATTGATAAAAGCCAAACAATTGAAAATATGCATGATAAGAAAAACGAAACTAAAAAATAACAAATGCTTGTAGATTATCAATAGACATTGACAAATAAATCTCGGTCATGTAATTATGTCTGCATAATTCAAACCCTAATAATCAGTAAAAGAAAGATATCTCTTCGATAATTGATAAAAACTAAACAATTGAAAATATGCATGATAAGAAAAAAGAAACTCAAGAATATCAGAATTAGACCCTAATTATCAACAAATAAAAAAAAAAAAGGTGTTTCTTCAACAATAGATAAAAACCAAACAATTGAAAATATGCATGATGAGTAAAAAAAAATTAAAGAATATCAAATACTTGTAGATTTTCACTACACAAATATAAAGTTGATATATAAAAAATGGTTAATTTATTAAGGGCAAAGGCTATTTCATTAGGCACGTGAAATTCAGAACCAATTCTTTATAGAATAAGCTTGAAAACTTAAAAAAGTACAAAGAGCAACGGAATAGCATTGCTTCAGTTGTACTATTGCATTTATAATAAGTCAAATATATTAAAAAAAAAAATCAACTGTAGTCTCAAATATATGATGTTCTGGACCAATTATACTAATCCCCATAACAAACATTTTGGTCATGTTTGAAATGCTAGTTCTTTTGAGGAAGGCATGCATTTACTGCATTCTTTTTTTATTGCATAACTCACTGCTAAGCTATGGGAACTCTCTCTTTGTATTACAGGGCTAGGGTTGGGTACATTTGACCATTCTTATGACACGCAATATGGGAAGTCTCATGAACTGGGTCGCCCTTATCGAGTTTTGGGTCAATTGAACCATATTATTGGCACGCACTGAAAGTATATTCGTCCTACCTCTTATTGAATTCTCAAAATTGACTAGTGTGCAAAAATTTCTGCAGCAGATTACAACCAACAACCAACCATAAGTATCTGAAATAGATAAAATATGTTGTGGCTTACCTTTTAGCATTTGCAATCACAAATGCTTCCAGAGCCCACTTCGGGTAGCTTAGGTTAGCCATTAACCTTAAGCTATCATTAATAAATGACTGAGTTGCAATAAGAGTCAGACAAACAGGAAGAAGCACTGAAAACTGCAAGAAACAAAAGCTGATTTCAGCAAAGCAGCAAATGTCTTAGTGAAAAAAATTAAAATCAGTGTGCGACATTATTTAAACGAGTGTTTGACTCACCAACTGGGCAGGACCAGGTTCAAGGAAGATGGCAAATGCATAACCCATTCCAGTGACACTGTAGACAAGACAGACCAAAACGATGTAGTTGTCTATGAAGGTAGACCTTGGACTGGTGAAGAAATAAAACATTGAAAGATATACAGCAGGCTTGATGAATGTATTGAAATGGTCAACTGTATCTTTAGCCATGAAATGCGCTAAGCAGCTCATGCCAGAGGAGCTCTCTCTCAAGTATTGCAAGTTGTCCAGAGAAAATGATCTCAAGGCCGCAATTTGACATAAAAGAGCTGGAATCAGAAACACATACTTAGAAAGAACGGGCACATGCAATTCAACTAAAGAAAGAATAAAAAAGATCTAAGCATGTATTGATAAAATCACAATTTTGTAATGCTTGGAAATTGGAGTTCTCTTACAACTTACACACGGCAATGACTGTATATGAATAATCAAACGCCCCGAAGTTTGCATCATTGATCTTTGTAATTGATCCTAAGCATGCACCAGCAATTAAGAGGATGAGATAATCTGTCGCCAGTAACCTGGCTTCTCGCAACCGCTGCTTACTTATCCTGGACATATCCCCAGTAGTAACAGGGTCACACAAAAAAAATGGAAGCTAAGAGATAGAAGCAAGAAATTTCATTCCTTTCCCAGCAAAAAGGAAATTCCATTTCCTTCCTGTCACCTACAGAAATTCAGTGAACACTGTGCTGGACCAAAAAAAGTAGACTGACAGTGATTTGAAGGTTAAATATAATAAGAGACAACTATGGAATTTATGGTCCTGGTAAGAAGTAATGTGGCTCCAGATTAAAGCAGAAGAAGCAAGTTGCTGCTTAAATATTGAATTGTGGCCAGAATGCATGTTCTGCCAGAAAATATTCAAATTTGGACTGAAATTTGGAAAGCTTGAATGGACCATTATTCAAGCTGCCGGAAGTAGATTAGAACTTTTTTAGTTTAAAAAGTTTCAACTTGGACAAATTACAAAGAAAGATGATACACTAGCTGAATCCTTTAAATGCAAGACAACCATTAAAGTACATAAAAGCAATGCAGTCTGCTCAAGAACAAATCCCTACTGATTCAGGCAGTTTAAAAAACTTTATGATTTGGAAAATAAGCATTGCAAAAGAGCACCATTTGATAAAGCATCAGAAGATAGATCATGTACACACCTCCCAAGGAAGTACTTGTACTGGATGATTATGCTAGGAGTTCTGCGGCCAGATAAATCATTCCACTTGAGGAAGATATTGTATATATGATCCCGTCTCAATTCAACGTTACACCTCACATCCCGCCATAACTCTCCAGCAAAAGTTTGTTCCCCAGATATCTTATCACTCAAATCAATTCCATCATTCACCGACGTGGCAAGTTTGGCAGCACTTGATTGCATGTCCTCAGGGACATGGTAGCCGTTATGAAGCATCCATCTTAAAGGAAGTTCTTTATAACTTGCAATAGAGGTTGTTTTTGGCTCCACTAAACCTTCTAGAATGTCAATATAGTAGTCAGGAGGGTTATTGCGCTTTGGGACATGAATGCCAAGGCCTCCAAAGTAATCTTCTACTTTCCTTACAGATCCATGATAAACCATGAGTCCGCCTCTTGCCAGAAGTATTAAATCATCAAACTTCTGGAACAATGCATAGCTGGAGCAGAATAACCATCCATTAGAAGGGCAAGGAAATACACAAGCAACAAAGCTTAAGGTATACATGGGACAATGAGGCCTAAGCCAAGTTGGTACAGACTCAGATTCAGGCACTGTGACACAAGGTCACAGCTTTAATTCTTCCATCCCATTAGTTTGCACCGGCATAGAATTTCCAAGTAAAAAAGCATTGTGGTATACTATCTATAATCCATGATGAGTTCAAACGTATAAATCAGCATTAAATTCTGGTCCAAACTAAATATGCAAACATTGAGGAGCTCGATCATTAAGTTATTGTCACTGTGTAATGATACTTACGCACTAATGTATCGTAAATTGTGATATAACATACTTAAAACTGACTTCAAAGTGCAAAAAATAAAGCAAAATAAAATAACATAATTGAATTTGACAGATTAGAGAAATCTAAATCAAAACAAATTAGACGAATCTGACTCAAAATGGTAGGAGTTAACTTATACAAAGATAAATAGATTACTATGAATTTTACTAAAGATTTATGTGTTTTGATATAAATCAAGATTGATCCACCAAGAATTTGAACTAGACAAAACGTTGCTCAACTCCCACCCCCTTGGTATTTATGATTTATCATAACTTCAATTTTTAAATACATCATTCATTCACATCACAACAAATTAGATCATGCAATAGCCTACTCTTCAAGTACCTAGAAGGATTAGAGTAGATTCAATCTCCCCACACCCCACAATATAGAGAGCAGTAAGCTGCTGTTTTTTCCCTTATAAGGGCTATAGTATAACAACCATTATTGGGCCTTTACCAAATAGCTTAAATGTTCAGAATAGTTTGGATCCTTGTCATAGTATTGTGTGTCTTTAACCAAGTGATATAGAGTTGAATTCTTCCTGAATATGTTTCATCATATCATGTAAGGTGATGCTATGCTGTTCACATTAAAAGCCCAAGGGGCTTTGGTGTAAAGGGCACATTAGAGTATGAAAATAATGGGTCCTCACTTCATAACCCAAGTTTTTTGGGATGAGTTTCATCTTTGACAAGGTATCATGACACTTCTTCAACGGAATTGACTATTTATATCACATGGTGTGAATTATGAAATAACTACAAGCATATCGAAGACATAAGATACTTAAAATTCCTTCCTATTTGTCAGCAAATTTTACCTTGGCTGATGAACTACCATGCAAATGTTTACCCCTGCAAGTGCTTCATGTCTAAGTGCTTGGAGTAGCAATCTTGAGGATGAACTGTCCAAACCAGATGTTGGTTCATCTAAAAACAAAAGTGAAGGTTCTATGACCATCTCCAAGCCAACATTTACTCGCTTTCGCTGCCCTCCAGATATTCCTCGCTTCTCCACTGTTCCAACCAGAGAACCTCGCACTTCCTGTAGCCCCAAATTCTCAATAACTCTTTCAACAATTAGAACTTTATCCACTTTTCCCAAGTCAGCGGATAGTCTACAATCAACAATATTCACAATGTAGAAAGATAGATTAGTCAAAAAATAATATAAATAGGAGTAAAAACAATTCATAGGACAGGAAACTAAATAAGAGTAAAAACGCATTATTGGACAGAAAGAGAAACTACAAAGAGAGAGTGGATGGAAGTGCTTACAGTTTTAAATAATCAGTGGTTCATTATGTAGAGAGATTGCAATGAGAATGCATGTGCTTGTTTATGCACCATGTAGAACAAAAAGAAAGAGAGAACTAACTGTCAGGGTATAGAATAATCCTGACTTATTGCCCTTCAATGTAAGACTACTTTATGTTGAAGCAAAGCCAAAGAACTGACGTGTAGAAGAAAATAAAAGTGTGGCTTAGTGCATGAGGCTTCCACATTATGAGGTCTAAAGAAGGTTAGATATGCGCAATTCTATCCCTATAGAAATACATAGAGGTTGTTTCCATAATTGGAGACTGTGACATCTAGCTCATAATACAATAGCCCTATGGTTGCACTAATGCTCACCCTCATGCATACATACGAACATCTATAAGTGCATATACACACGCAGATACATATAGATGGTGACACAAAATTATCAAACACTGAGTAACCAATATTTGGCCAGGGTGATGGTCACAAAACAACTCCGTCGAGGCCCATGACATATAGCCATATGTCATGAAGCAACTTGATGCGGATGCGTGTTGAGAAAAAGGCTAGAACTTAGATTGATAAAACGATGACTAAAATATAAAAACAAAAGTTGAAAAATCACTCACCCTTCAAAAGGACGCACTTACCTTTGGAAGTATCCCAGGAAATTATTCAATCTAAGCGTTGGAAATTACTCAACCAACAGAGGACTTACTAATCTTTGAGGAGATTATCTCACTTGAATTAATTAAACTTAGTCTACCTAAATCTAGAGCTTACACTTCTTTAAATAGAAAATTACCAAAAGTTTACAGGTAAAAAATACTTGATTCTATCACACAGTAGATCGGCACCTAAAATTTATGATGCCAATGGAGAGCAAATTATGATTTGGTACTACAGCAATCTTGCCTGTAGTGTCTCCAAACAACAATACTAGATGAAGGCAAAAGGGAGAAAAGTTGTATAGTTGTTCAAGTAAATAATTAAAAAAAATCAAGAGATGGGAGATAAAAGAAAAAGAAACTAATTCCAAATATCACTCAGTGGTTCACCAATTACTTGCTAAAGTTTGAATGGCTTAATTCCTATCCACCAATGAATGGCTTAAAAGCTCCATCCTACAAACAGTTAATTGCCCATATACATTGTTGGTAGGTCTCTTTGTATGTTTGTCCGTAAAGAGGACTCAATGATTATTTGTTTGCCAAACAACCTGTTCAACTACATCAGTAGAGGATCCCCAGGAACTGCTTTCTATTTAAGCCATGGATTTGGAAGACAATACAAGATCCTCCAAAATCTAATCAGGCTAAACAAATCATCCTACCAAGAACTGTATGTCATGGCTGCTGGATCAAGAAAATGCAGAAACAAAGTGGGCAAAAATGTTTCCACTGACTAAATGCTACATATAGTCGCAACCTGGGAAGATATTAAACCATTTTTCTGCTCCTGCAAAATATCAGCCTAGATGTGGAGGGAAATCAGATAAAGAGAAGGGTCATCTTCTTTTATAACTTTTTTGAAGGTGGGGAAGAGGATGAGCCTTGGTACAATATTAAGGTATTTTTATTGTGACATAAAGATCATGAGTTTAAACCAAGAAAATAGTGTTTCTTTCTGCATTATGGGGTAAGGCTACATATATAATTTAAATAAGAGCTGTGATGTGCACCATGACCATTACGAACCAGCCATGGTCCCACAGTGACCCTTACATTTGCTGATGATACTCTTGGGACACCACAACACCTTGACATGCAATTTATAACTTGCAAACATTTTACTCTTCCCAAAGCTTGCAATACAGAAAGATTTGTGCACTAGGCCACCCTTTTTGAAGATTGGGAGAGCGTAATTTCCACAACAAATGATTCCAAATATATATAAGAGAAGGATGGTTATTGTCAAGGGAAATTCAGTCCTGGCTGTACGCAGAAATGAGTTTCTGAGACCAATGTGTCACGTGTTAGAAATGCAGACATTGGGATATTCTTAGTTCAGTTGTCCAATTATTTACTCAAGACCATAAAAAGATTAAAGCAAGTTGAAGGTTTTGCAAAATTTTGATGTACCTGCACCTTGCACTGAACCAGAGATTCTCCTCTACAGTCAAATTCCTATGAACAATATCATCCTGTGGTACAAAGCCTATGATTTTCTTGTATGAGTGGACTGATCCAGGCTTTCCATTTACAAGAATTAAACCACTCCTAGTGCACCCAGTTGCTTTTCCAGCCAGAGCAGAAAGAAATGTAGTTTTTCCAGCGCCTGATGGTCCCATGACGGCAGATACATGATCAGGCATGATTTTTCCAGTGAGACATTTCAAAAGAAACTTCTGCTTCCCGGTCAATTTAAGGGTTAGGTCTTTAAAAGCAACTTCAATCAAAGGCCTTCTCATGATTTGAGAACTAGTCATCATTGAAATTACTCTTGAAAAGGTCATGTTCTTATCATCCTGCTCACGTGATTTTTCCTTCTCAATTTGAGCATATGCATACTTAAAAATTTGGGTATCAGTATTCATTTCATTTGCCTTTGGCATCATTCCCCTTGTACTTTTATCTTCAATCTCAAGCACTGAGCCCTCATAACAAAAGTCATCTTTAACTGCATCCACCCTCGCTGGTTGGTTGCTGTGTTCCTTTTGGTTGCTGGGTTCCTTTAAACTTCTGTCCAATTGCAAAGATGATAACTGAGAGGCATCAGAGTTGCTTGGATGAGGATGATGTAATAAATTATCATCTACCTCGACAGCAGTTCCGACCAAAATCCTAAGTTCATCTTGATGTTTCCCACGAGAAAATTTTCTTGACAAAGTAGCTTGCAACCCATCCACATGCTTCTTGGCAGCATCTTTTGCAGCTTTCCATTTTGCACGTGCATGTTTTCTTTCTTGCACGCTTCTTGCAGCTCTTTCTCTGGATTTGGCACGTCTCCGATTGCGGATAGCAAGAATTTGATCAGAGCAGGTGTAGATTATGAGAAGAAGAGCAACTAAAGCAGTCTGCATTAATATGCAAATTGTGTTAGTTTCTTTCATCTATGCTTGAGGACGATTTCCATCTATAAAAGAAAGAATAAATACTTACACTTCATATTTGCTTTAGCCATGTATTAAACAAAATAACTAGTTATTCCAACACAGAAACGTTGGATTTTTTGCCAAAAGCACATTATTGTGATAACTTATGATGGTCAATCTAATATTGGTCTATCTGAAAATAACAATAAAAAAATAATCTGAAAATGTTCCCTAGGTTTAGGAGGAAGTGAATGCCGTTAATGTTTTTTACTTACATTTTCATGTTTGCTATCACACTTCAATATTAAACTTCAGTTGAACACAATAAACAGCTACTCCTTCACAAGGTTAACAAAGCTTATTATTTAAGTTACACCAAGCACTATAATTTGTACAGGGCTTTCGGTCACCCCCTTGTGAATCCTATACCCAATGGTATTATCATCTGGTCGTTCGTTGGATTTCAGTGTGAGGATTCGTTTGACAAATGATTTGACTGGTGCAGAAGACTAGCACCTAATGGACGCATGAGGAGGCGTTCATGCGTATGTTCCAATAGCATGCGTCCCTGAGGTGGCATTTGTACGTCAATTCCAATGGGTGCGCCAAGGCGGTTTTTGCCAGTGATGTTCCACGATAGCGGGGTGTAAATGGTCATGATATGATTATAGAATAATTTTCTGAAAAAGCATTTCAACACAAGGAATACCGTTCAAAAAAGAGAAAATAGAAAAGATTTCGACATCCGGTTAAGGTCCAATTCGAGTTCCATCATTTCTGAGATTCAGGTATATTATTCTAATTTTGGTTGTAGGGCGTTTTACCAATTAGTTCCTTGTTTTCTTGTTGTTATTCTTCTCTTTTGAGTTACTAGGTGTGTTGGGATTAATATTAACCGGTTGTTTAATGGCTCTCAAAAGGGATCATTTGTAACCATATATCCATAGTGAATAATGTTCGAATATTGTCACATAGTTTTCCCCTTGTTGAAAAAGATTTTCCACGTCAAATCTAATATGCAACTTGTGTGTGTTTTGTTGTGTTTTATTCCTTGTATTTAATCGGGGGACAATGATGGTTAATATTTGACAAAGGATTCGGGTTTGTTCTATTGCGTCATAACGTGTGATTTGAATCCGAACAAATCATATCATAGCGTAAGTTTTTCAGTGTAAAAACCACATTTAATGACATTGACATTAAAAAACTTGCCATTTTTCATTGAGTAATTTAATGGGCAAAATAATTTCATTCTTTAACAAGAAAGAGAGAAATATTTTGAACCATGAAAGAAAGGAAAGGAGTACAAATTGGAGAATCTAAAGGATGAAGAGTATCAAGACATGATAGATTTGGTTAATTATATAATCAAATTATTTCTTGCAGATAACACTTTGCAGGAAGTTATTGGTTTGCCAGAGCAAGTGGAGGTTGGATGAAGTTAAGGGCAGGTTGGATGAAGTTAACGGCTGATACAAGTCCAACTCTTTGATAAAGTAGCATTCGAATAAGTAATCATATGGCCTTTGGTTGTTAAAATGGGGAAGGTTTGAGAAATACTTAGATGATTTCATCCGGATTGTGATACAAATATCCATGCTTGACGAGAAGATCAGTGAGGAGGACAAGGCGTTAGTTTTGTTAGCTCCGTTGTCAACCTCGTACGGTCATATAGTGAGGATGATATTACTTCATTACTTATGAATGAGTCCGGGCGGACAAAAAGTGATGAGCTTTCGAGAGAGTCGAGTGTCTTAGTGTCCACTAGTGATTACGGGCATGAGAAAACTAAGGAGAAAAGTGACAAGTTGGACAGGAGCAACAATCAATGCAAGTTCAAAGACATCAAAAGCTATTATTATGGCAAGAAGGGGACACATGAAACGAAATTACTTCAAGCGGAAAAAAAGGGGGGTGATAGCAAGCAACAAAAGGAGAGGGATCATAACTGTAATGATTAGAATTCTATCACTACCTACAAAGACCTAGTTATCAATGTAGAAAAGACATGGAGCTTCATAAGCCATAAAATGAGTCGGGTAATAGATAGCAAATTCACAATCCATTCGACATTGAGAAAGTCCTTCATTTCCTATATGCCTAAAAATTATAGGATATTAAAGATAGAAAATGATGACTTGTCAAGGGCAGTTGGCATCAGGATGTTCGCTTGCGAACATGCAACGAGACAAAACATGTTGAAAGGCATGTAACATACTCCAAATGTAAGGTTGAATTTGATTTCATCCGATAAGCTTAACAAGGAGGGCTTTTGTACGAAATTCAGCAAATGCCAATGGAATCCCACGAAAGGCTCCTCAGTTGTGACAAGAGAAAGTAAGCATCCGAACCAGTACTTAAAAGAGGCTTTTATTACCAAAGACAACGCCAAAATAACCAACAGAAGGTTTAGTCAAGGTGGCGAGAGAAGCCAAGATGAAGAATCATGAAGAGTGATCCCATCGATATGAAGGCGTCGAAGGGAAATGGTAATCCTCCAAGCAAATCAGTGGAGAGGAAGAGAGTTTTGTTCAAACTTTTGGAGTTTGACATTGGGATCCTTGTGGAAGGAAAGTTGCTAAAGAGCAAGAGACAACATTTGCCAATGAGGCAAGGGGTCACTCACAAGGCCGTGATAAAAAGTTTGTTGAGTATTAGATCACTCTCTTATGAGTTTCACATCCAATGGTTTTGTCATCTGGTAGTTTGCTCAATTTTGGTGAGGATTCACTCAAGCAAAAAATTTGAGTGGCATAGGAGATCAAGGCCTGGTAAATGCATAAAAGGGCACTCATATGTGTGTTTTAGTAGCAGGCATGCCTGAGGTAACACTCGTGTGCCAATTTCAGTAAGGTGCTCCAAGGCGTTTTTGTCTATGGCGTTCAAACATCAAAGCTAGCATTCAAACATCAATGGGGGTACAAAAGGACCTAGTATAATTTTATGATAATTTTTCTAAGAGAACATTTTTACACAAGGGATACTACATGAAAAGAGAGAAAAGAAAAAAGTGAGAAGGGAAAGATTTCATCATCCAAAAGGGGTTTGATTCGAGTTTCATCCATCTCCAAGTTCGGATAAATTATTCTAACTTTGGTTGTAGGATATTTTATTAATTGACTACTAGTTTTCTCGTTATATTCTTTTTTTGTGGGTTGTTAGATGTATTGGAATTAATATTAACCGGTTATTTATACAAATTATTGTGAAGGGCTTTTGGAGAGGATTACTTGTAACCATATATTCATAGTAAATATTGTTCAAAGGTTATTCTGTAATTTTTTCCTTAATTAAAAAGGATTTTTCTCGTTAAATCTATTGTGCAACTTGTGTGTAGTTGTTTGTATTTTGTTCCGTATTTTAAATATCGAGAGATTGGTGGTTGACATTTGACAAAGGATTCGGGTTTCTTCTATTGCATAATGGCGTGCGTGTTTTGAATCCCAACAGTTTGTGCATTGTAAAACCATTCAAGTTACCCTACATTGTTTTTTTGGTTAAGTAGGTTACCAACATTGTTGCTCATTGTTTAAGGAGATGCAGGCTAAACCTAGAAGTTCCCAAGATAAGACACGCAAGAGGTAACATGTTTCTATGATTTAGTCCTTGGATGCTATGTTCTTAATCCCTCTTGCAACTGCAGAACATATGAATCACTTCTAAGATGCTAGGCCCATTATTTATTCATGCAAACTAAGCATTGTAAAGGCTTGACCCATAACTTCAGTATGCATTGTAAAATCGAGTTTGCATAGTTAGGTTCAACAACATTTTTAAGGCCTACAACCTTTATTGACCAAATGAGTACACTAGGTTTTCTGATAGGACAGATACTTGCCAGTTTTCCGGCTTTTTGTTGCCTGCACAGATGAGCTTAAGCCACCCTTCTCTCTCCAAACTTTGTTTGCTCCCAGTCTCCCTCATCCCTCCTCTGAAAGCAACAGTTGAATGGAATTTCTTCCATAATACAACCTAAAATCACACCTTAAAGTTCATCCAAAAATCAGCACCATGTTGCGGTTATTCATTCCAAGGAAGAAGCCTTTCATTGGAAGTTGGCAAATTACATGATTTCATCGAGTCCAGTAGTCCACACTTCATCTCTCTTTTCTCATCTTCCTAGCAAGCTATTCACAAACAAACAAGAACTTAGGTAACTTAGGAAAGGATGTTTATATTGGTTGATGGATTTGCAGGATAACTTCTGCTTCAATTTTAATTCATTTTCTCTGAATTTTTTTTATGGGCGTGAATCAGTTCAGAAGCCCTAAAGCAAGCCAGATTAAGTGTTGTACCCAAAATGATGTGATGTTGACAAGAGGTGTGTCATGTAAATGATTAGCCAAAGCAACAAAATATCCTTCTCTTTATCAATGCTTAGCCTTCTCTTTATCAATGCCCTCTCTTTATCAGCAATTTCTTCTGATATCCAGGTTAGGTCACCACTTTTCCCATATCTCTGATGAGAGCCTATACCAGTTTTTCCAGCATTCCTCCTCTTACAAAAGGAACATCTGTGATTATAGTTCTTCTAAGGCTGGAACCATGAAACAGATGTGATACATAACCTGAAAGGGCTAATATTATGACCATCAATTACTTCATAGTTCACTCTTTCCCTTTTTTATCACAGCATGGTCAAAAAAGAAAGCAGACTATACCTTGTAATCCATTAGAATATAGAAAATGGTATAAAATGACAACCGATTATCCTCTACACTCTTAACCATAGAGAAATTTTAATGATAGAAAATTCTTCCAAATCTGGTGTATAAAAAGTATTTGAAATGAGTACTGAACATGTAATTGATTAGTGGATCCACTCTTCGATCTTGTTTTCCATATTGAATAATGAAAAATAAATTCAACATTCAAATCTCAAGCGGCGCCTAGACCTCACATGCCTGACACGCCTAGGCCTGCCAACCGGCGCCAGCCGCGTGCCATCCCGCGCACGTCAGCAGCATTAAATAAAACCAGTGGGACACTGTATAACTTCTGGGCCATCCGATGGCTGTCACGCGTCTCCTTCCCAACGGCATGATCTTTCCTATAAATACCCAGTAAAGTCTCTTTCCAAAAGACAGCTTTTTCTCCCCAAAACTCATTCCAGAGAAATAAAGAGCCCACCACTCTCTCTCTCGGCCACCTATTCCATCTCATTCCAACGAGAAGGAACCAGTGAGTGATAAAGCCACCCAACGAGAGTGACAAAGCCCCCCAGTGAGAAAAATCTCCTAGAAGAGAAGTACAGGACAAGAGACAAGGAATGAGTGATCCCTAACACTTGTACTTTGTAAAGATTTCCATCTAAGCAGTGAAGTATTTCTCAATGCCCAAAGCCTCGTGGTTTTTCCTCCCCATTTAAGAGGACGTTTTCCACGTAAAAATCCGGTCTTGATCTCTCTCTCTTATCCTAAATCTCAAACATTTGTGTTGCTTGAAAATCACGGATCCGACTGGACCCCGAAGATCCGAACGCAACATTGGCACCGTCTGTGGGAACAGCTGACAAAAGGCTCATAAGCTCCCCCCTCACAGAACAACCATCGCCCTGAAGATGATAAGCAGACAAGACAGTACATCCACCCAGAAGGAGGAGCGCTACGACAGGTTCCTCCCATCGGATGGCAGGATGAGTGGCGGCCCTGGTACTAGCGTGCGCAAGCTAGTATAGAAGGTGGACAGCCTTTCAAGAGCTGTCCGTACCCTCCGAGAGAAGGTGGACGAGCAGTCCAGGGGCACGCGCCCCTAAAGCCAGCGTCCAGCAGCGCCCTAGAGGCGACAAGCGACGCGGGCTCCTGGCGAGTTGAGGGACTACCTCAACAGAAAGAAGTCCATGAGCCAAGCCCCGACAAACAAATGGCTCAAAAGGCTCTAGAAAACGGTCTTCGAACCCAAAACTAACGAAACAAGCCAGCCGGGAGGACGAAAAGATCCCCTGCCCCTGAGGACAGGGGAGGGAAAAAGAAGGACGAGCGCCCAGCTAAAGATCTAAGGGTCGTCCAGGCAAGAAGAGCCCAAATGGATGGTCCTTGGAGGAGACGGGCCCACTGGCTCTCACCGACTCCCTCACCAACATCCTAAGGCAGATCAGGGACGATGAGTTCCTAAGATGGCCCAAGGCGTTAAAGAATCCAGAGGGAGGTGACCAGTGGGAGTACTGCCATTACCACTGCAGCTGTGGCCATGACACCGAGGACTGCCGGAAGCTCCAGGTGGAAATCCAGCAGCTCGTAATGGAGGGCTATCTGACCTCTTCCTGCCACGACCCGGGCATGGCCCAGGAACAGCAGGACGCACCCGGTCGCGCCACTCAAAGGGCAAGGCCGTAATCGGCGCAGAGCACGCCTGACCACCCGCTGAGGGCGCCAATACCGGCGAGGCCAGCCCCAAACGTAGCTGTCGGAAAAACCAGAGAAAAGGCCCTGGAGGCCACTCAATGTAAAACGTGTACATCAATGAAAACGTCCATTCATTATGCCTATTAGGAAGCATTCTCATGCTCCATCATCAACTGTGACGGACCGGATTATTCTCCATTGAATAACCTCCGTCAATGGCTACACACACTCTAAAGCCCCTAATTAACCCATGGACCCTACAGAAAATCCGGTAGAGTTTCCTCTACAACTGGACGAAAACCAAACGGTACAACCTGTTCAAATATCCTGTACAAGCACACAACTAATCAAAAGGCTTAACTCAAAGCCTACAACACGCCACACAGGATCACACATCTGCCATATCATCCATGGCTCCAATACAGTACCCCTAACTACTACACTGGATCTAGAGAAATACCATCTAATATGAAACAAAACTCAAAACATCATTACAGACGTAGAAGCATAACTACATCATCATAAACTGCGGAAGTATAACAAAGCCATAAAACAATAACAATAATGAGCCACGCCCAACTCAAGTGGCTGTTCAAAATCCGATCCAACACTGAGTCCAAATCTTTACTGCGCTCGTCGTCCAGCCAATCTCATCAAGCAAGCTTCTCCTTGCTCTACTTATCTGGCGCCTGCTAAGTGTTCTCATCTGAAAGGAAAAACAGCAAGAGTGAGCGTACAGCTCAGCAAGTATAATCATAAGCAATTCTCGCAGGAATAAACAAGGACGGGAACGGGAAAAGATACTGGAACTCTCCCTAACCACAAAGCAGGAGAGGGAACAAGAACATCTGGAATCTCTTGATTCTCACGGTTATATCTTGAATCACTGGATTCACGCGGTTCTTACGATTACATTGATTGGACATTATTCATTTTAGTTATTACATCATCTTTGCGGACCCGGGCTAATAGACCGTACTAGCCAACGATGCGAGAGAACGAGGGCAGGAATGTGTTCGCTACACATTCTAAAGCCACAGCTACTATTTTAGGTCGGCAGCACACAACCATCGGTTGCATCCATGCAACAATCATCAAAACGACTACATCTCAATATGTAGCGTTCAATCGACACGCCCCACACCCCCGGGGACTAGGGCAATCCTCGTTCTTCCACAGTAGTTTCCTAAAGCGTACCATATACATCACCCACTCCCACGAGCGGCCAGAATACGTGGCCAAGTATTCCTCGGGTTCATACCGCGATGGACATGGTATATTAAAGAATACTACCCCTACGACTCAGGGTCCTAGTTTCAAGATTAGGTTCAACACTTGGAGAGGGAAATCCACATTCGCCACACACGATCAAATCTCGGGAAATCTCATTCCCATACAATCATCTCCAACCGGGAGATTACATCATCAAACACATCTTCATCCAGGAGATTACATCATCACAAGCTCAATGTGGATTCCCTTCCATTCACGTCACGGTTCACAATATCCAATGGGACTCAATTCCCTTAATCCACAACAAGTCATCCAAGTTCACGAGAAAGATTAGATTCTTACCTCCGATGATCACATATCACTTTGGAACCTCCGGGACTCATCCCTTGCCTCCAAAGACACGGATACACGTTTGAGCTTACATTTGCGTTTAAACATTTAAACGTTATATCAATAACAATTATGGAAGCATAACACTTATATTTCTCATTTCATTTTCGGTGAATGATAACAGATTTCCTTTTGAACACCGGGACGCCGCACACGGTTCGATACTTGAAAATTGGACGTCCGGTGGATTCGTGCACACACTTGATACACGGGATTTCACATTTGGGTTCGATTTAACTTAACACGAGGGTGGAAGTATGCAACTTCCCATTCATTTTCGGATTATCAACAACGGGGAACTTTTAAGGCTCCCGGATGCCACGAACGGGTCAAATCTTGTGGGATCCGGCATCCGGTCGATATATACGTACAATTGGGATACGGGGATTCATATTCTAGGATCATTTCATCATTTTACGAAGGTGACAACACGCAATTATCACCTCCGGTCTCGGGTGAACAGTAACAGCGCCCGGTTAGAGGGCTCAGACGCCGCGAACAGGTCGAAATGTGCAAAATCGAACCCGCGGCCGACATATATACATCATTGGGTCGTGGGGATTCACATTTTGAGGTCAATTTCACGATACACGGACGGGAAACGGGAAATCCCCAAATTTTCGTGGGTTAGGGTTTCGGTGAAACCAAACCGGGCGAATCAGACATGATTCGGACCAACAACCACGTATTCTTGCACCTCTAGGCATGGGTTTTAAGATTCTAACATTCACGGTGGGTATTGACACAAAATACCCAACGAAATCACATAAAACATCGAAAGAGAACGAGAAGTGGATATGAGAACACTTGCCTCGACGCGTATTTTCACCTTTATAACTAACTCTCGGACGGATTCGGACTCCCGGGCCTCGATCTCCCTTCTTCTCTCTCTAAAATCGCTCCTCTCTCTCTCTCTAAAACCCTAATGGCCGTGCGAAAAATGAACGAGAAAGAAGCACAACGCGACTTTAAAAAGAACTGGCGCTCGAGCGCGCGGCGAGCACAAGCATTCGGCCAAGGTCGGCTTGAGCGCTCGTCGAGCGCACAGCAATCGCGGGCAATTCTGGTTTTGAGGCTCGATAGGTGGGCTCGAGCCCCCAGAGGGCGCCGGTCTGGCCCGCGGCAAGCCTGCAGCGAGCCTACGTCGCGTTTTCGCCGTTCAGGACCTGTTTTGACCATTCTAACCCAATCTTTCACATCCTAGGGCCTTGTCCTTGATTATATAACCTTAATAAGCCATGATTATCATGCTTTAAAACCCGAAATCGTATTTACAAAGTTACATAACTCGGTTTATAGTTTTCGTTCCCGATTTACTGATTTTGGCTCTTTGCGCTGTTCATCCGATTCCTCTCATACCTTTTGACCATGATACACCCATATTAACTTAATTGTCTTCTAATTATTATTTCCTTAACTCGGAACCTCACATCAACGATGAAGCAACTCGCAGCACAAGGAAAAACTCGGCTGTGACCGAGCGGCCCCAGAGGTCGGACCCAAGATGTCAAAACTCTAAAAACTCGGCTGTGACCGAGCGGCCCCAGAAGTCGGACCCCAGAGGTCAAAACTCCAAAAATTCTGCTGTGACCGAGCGGCCCCAGAGGTCGGACCCCAGAGGTCAAAAGGGTCAAAGGGGTAAAAGCTAGAAGATCCTAAAAGGATCACACGCCCAAACCCGAGAAATTAAAAGGCCAAGGATCTTAAAGAGATCACGCGCTCAAAGCTAAGAGTAAGGTGCCGAGCATCGCGGCGCAGAAAAAAAAAAGGAGAGAGAGAAGACACTCATACGAACAAGACAAAAGAAACATCCGAAGCTCTGATGCAAAAAGGACAAGTCTTATTCATAAAAATAAATGTACGTACAGGTGTGACAAAATAAGAAAAAGAAACAACGTATCAGGGGAGAGCCTCTCGACTCCCTCCTCCTTGAGCCTCTTGGGCTCCCCAAGATCCCGCCCGGTCCGCGTGAACTCGGCCTCGGGCGTAAGAGGTTCACCATCGCCCCGCCCGATGGGGCCCAGGAAGGCCTCCCAAAGAACGCCGCACAAGTCTTCTACGCCAAGACACCGGCGTTCCGGGATCGATGATGACTACAGAAATCGCGGACGGACGATGGGCCGTGCCACTTCGGCGCACATGCGGATGCCGGCCCCTGTTAACTCACGTCCAATACTGGTGCCATCTCGGCAATCTGTACGGACGGCCTCAACCTCTCCTCCTGGCGAAGGATCCGATCCTGATTGAGGCCCTGCCGAAGCCGCAAGAGCTTGACAGTGTCCTCCAAAGAAGCGATCCTCTCCTTAGCTTCAGCCAGCTCTGCTTCCGCCCGTTGCACAGCTTCTGGGGCGGCCCTCGAAGACCCCATTTCCAGAGGGGATTAGGCGATCACTCCCACCAGTTCATTGAGGCCTCCAATCAGACCTTGGAGCTGCAAGAGAAATGCTCATCAAAATACGGACAGATGGGAACAAGGCAAGAAAAGAAACAGTGTGTTACCTTAGAAACGAGAGAATCGTCCCCTATGCCACGCTCCCCATGGATCTTGGACTCCTGAAGACCGTTCCTAGGCCCCGCGGGCGCCCCCTCAGACACATACTCAGTGGCTATAAAAGGTACCGGATAGCCTGCCTCAAAATCAACATCCCCGATAAACTCAGACGACCGCTTGACTTGAACCACAGTAGGGCGCTCAGAAGGATCAAGGGGCATGAGCTCGTCGACACTTAAGTCCTCGACCTCCACCACCTCTCGGACAGTCTCAGCCGTCATCCCCCTCTCAGAGTCCACCATGACGTTCCCGCCTCCTATGTCCTCGGAAGGGTGATCAATCCTGTCCGAGACGTCACCAGGCAAATCAACGGGAACTTCGAGGACGAAATCATCACAGGGTGGCTGGACGTCCGGAAGCTCCGCGATCTGAACAATAGCCCCCGAGGGCTCAGCCAGAGGATTAGCAATGGAAGTGAAGGCGAGACCTTCAGCTCCCGAGGACTCAACCGGAAGATTAGCAGTGGAAGTGAAAGCGAGACCTCCAGACCCCGAGGACTCAGGCAAAGAGCCAGTCCTCGCCCTCTTAAGCAGAGGAGCAGCCACGTCATCGTCGCTTAAATCATCGATGTCAAAATCATCATCATCATCACTGGAGGAGGGCTCAACGACGGCCGCCGTAAGCCCCGAACTCTCGGCGAGGAGGATTTCTCCCAGGAGATCAGCGGGACCCCTGATCCTCAGTGTCCCAGCTCTCCTCCTCAGTCTCTTCTTGGACTTCTCGGGAGAAGCTGCGGCAGAAGCCTCGGCCCGTGGTCCCACTTGGCTTCCTCGAATTTTTCAGGGGACAGCCAGATGTTGCGCTTGTTCAGATGAAAGCTCCCCAGATTGGCCAGCACCAAGTCCGTGAACTCCTTCACATTTTCCCTGTCCTCCTTCGAAGAGTCAGAGCTATACTGGCTAGCCACCTTCCCCCACTTAAAAGGGACAGCCCAGTGCTCGTGAACACCGAGGAAGAAGAACTTATCCTTCCAACGTTTCGTGGAATCCGGGTTACCCCCGCACATCAAAGAAAAGTCCAAGCGGGGAGTCATTATAATCCAATTAAGGTTTTGTGTAAAGCGAAACATCACATTGACCGTAAGGGCATTCAAGAGCCTCTTATGACACCGGAAGAAGACGCACAATGATACCAGATACCTCACTACATTTGGCTGAAGCCTGGCAAGAGGCACTCCAAGTGCCCTCATGATGTCGTAAAGCTCCTCCGCGATGGGAAACCGTAGCCCACCTTTGAGGTGGACTTCATAAACGGTGATGAAACTGTCCTGAGGACACCATGCCCTATCATGCGACTCCGAGATCATCATGGCTGTGGACTCAGGGATTCGATATTGAGCTCGAATCTCCGTAAGCTTGTCGAGCGTCACCATGGAAGCGATCTGTCTCACCCCTGGCGCCATGAACGCCGAAGAACAAAAAATGAAGGAGAAACTCGAACGAAGAAAGAACGGAAAGTCTCAACACTTAGAGGAGAAAACGAAAAGCAGGCGCAAAGATGGAAAGTCGGGGCAAGGAGGCGTTTAAATACCCCTGGAATTCAAAAAAGCGCACTCATTACCCTAGCCACGTGTCGTCCGGCCATTTGTTTTAGAAGGATGATGGCCTTTCCTTCCCGAGGCGACTGTCAGCGCGTCACTTCAGCATTAAATGCATCTTAGAAGCCCGAAACAGCGGCACTGGAAAGGTCTCGGACCCGGAAGAAACCTGGGACCATCCCCCACCAAGCTTAACATCGCACTCGCCCAAAGGGCGCACGTGCTCGGACGGTCATTGTGAAGAGCCGAACCAGGAACACAGACTATCGTACTCTAACCCACTCAGGGAAGTCCGTATCAAGTTAAAAGCACGCACGCGGCCAAAATCAAGCAAGAAGCAGCCAACTCCTCTAGAAGACCAGCGACTTCATGCCAAACGGCCGAGAGCCTCGGGCCCTTTGGCATGGGGGGCTATATAAGGGCCAATAAAGGCACGACATAAAGGCACGGCCCTACAGAAGGCCCAGGAATACGCCCACGAGCTAAGAAAACTGGACAACCTGAGATGCCCAAAGCAGAGGCCAGTGGTCCAAAGACTAAGACCACAGAGCAGGTCCAGGAGGTCCCGTCCGCTCATAAGAAAGCTCGAGGATATCGCTAGCGACATCCAAATATACGGAAAAGAAAGAGACCGAGAACCCTAGAAGTCCTGCCAAGTCTCAGAACCGTCCGAGAAGTCAAGAAGAGACCCCAGGGCTTTCCCCAGATGATCCTCCGAGAGCTGTCTCCCCTTGTGGGTCCGCGAACTCACAAGGAGCTCCACCCAAGAACAAGGATTGCACTATGCTCGGCCGAGGATACCAGCTAAGCGACTTCGCCAATTCCCAAGGAAACCTGCAACCACTGCCAGTCACCGTCTAAACAGGGCACGCCAGGTCAAATCAAAACTGACGCCTGACCTCACATGCCTGACACACCTAGGCCTGCCAAGCGGCGCCAGCCGCGTGCCATCCCGCATACGTCAGCAGCATTAAATAAAGCCAGTGGGACACTGTATAACTTCTAGGCCATCCGATGGCTGCCACGCGTCTCCTCCCCAACGGCATGATCTTTCCAATAAATACCTAGTAAAGTCTCTTTCCAAAGGACCGCTTTTTCTCCCCAAAACTCATTCCAAAGAAAGAAAGAGCCCACCACTCTCTCTCTCGGCCACCTATTCCATCTCATTCCAACGAGAAGGAACCAGCGAGTGATAAAGCCACCCAACGAGAGTGACAAAGCCCCCCAGTGAGAAAAATCTCCTAGAAGAGAAATACAGGACAAGAGACAAGGAATAAGTGATCCCTAACACTTGTACTTTGTAAAGACTTCCATCTAAGTAGTGAAGCATTTCTAAAGGCCCAGAGCCTCGTGGTTTTTCCTCCCCATTTAAGAGGAGGTTTCCCACGTAAAAATCCGGTCTTGATCTCTCTCTCTCTCTTACCCTAAATCTCAAACATTTGTGTTGCTTGGAAACCACGGATCCAACTGGACCTCGAGGATCCGAACGCAACACATATATATGCATATATATATATTTGCATTTTTGTTGAATTGTTTATTGGCTGTGCATTTCTAGTTATAGCCCCCTCAGTACTTGTCTCATTCAAAGAATGATTAATCTCCTAGTTAATCAAGCTGGATTTTTTAACAAATTGACAATCAAGGCCATTAAACTGTAGAATTGAATCCCAAATGTAATTCAACTACAAGAAAATATTGAAACAATCAGGCCAATGTGAGACAAATTAAATCAAGCCATACTATGACTAACAAATCAACATCCTATCCAACAAAATAAAGCATATTATATATATGGAAAAGATGCACAGATATGCATTATTTTCTCAGGGTAAAAAATATGAATAAATCAAATTTGGTTTGGCTCGGTTACCGAAGGTTGTTTGCCCAGAGAACTCTTGAGTTATACAAGAAGTCTTCTTGACGTCGGTAGCATTATCCTCGTTGTCTTCATTGGCCAGCACTTCCGCCCCAACGGATGATGATTCTGTCTGAAATGTCAGAGAATCAACGTTGCACATTTTATGAGGATCATATAATAATGTTAATATATAGAACATTTGAAGAATGCAAACCTTGGTGGCCTCATTTCTTTTGAAGGATCAGCATACCACTGAAAGCTACAATCCGGCTGACAAGGCCGAATAGAATTATAATGGAGATACATAACCCCCATGAATGAAGACTAAAACCCAGTTTATAAAGAGCACCGCAACAAGTCATGAGCCATACTCCGTAGTACCTGAAACCGGTTGGAAAGAGTTAGAATGCTTGATGGATAATGCATCATGTATTGAAGATACTGAGGCAGGTCAGATGTATAGAGCTCTAGGGACTGCTTTTATGGTCTGAACCTGAGATCTCTAGGTCAAAATCACGTAATCTTACCATAATACAAAAGCTCGTCACTCAAGTCTCATACAATCAAAATTTTGACAAGTATTTTGTTTTCATAACAGAGGTCTGACAAGATTTTCTTTCTTTTTAGCCCATAGAATCTTTCAATCATTGGGAGTAAGTGTGGTGTTCTCCTTCCTCTAGTCTAAGGTTACATCCCTTCTGACATTTTTATCCTTTGACTTACTATCTGAAGTAATTTTAGCATTCTTAGACTTCGTGCAACTTTCACTACTCTCATGCCTGTCCTTTGCTAGTCTTGTTTCAAATTTTATGGCCACATCTTCTTCCTTTTTAAAGCTATCTGATACAAGATCTGTCATAGTTTTAGATGTGGCTGACCGTACTCTTGCTAGGCAGACAACATCAAATGGGGCAACTCCGAAATAAAAGGGATTGCATATTAAATATCCCCGTTGGGTCCAATACCAAGGCCCAAGGAAATTGTAAGCCCAGCCCAACTGCACAAGGAGCCTACGTGGTTACCAGTTGACGAAAGGCAACGGGCGTCCTGCGATGCATTAATGAGCTGCCGGAAAATAGCCAAGCGAAAGAAGAAACAAGCCAATGGAGAAGCAGTCAACGCTGCGACGGCGGTTCAGGCAGCCTCCCACAGGCAACCAACCAATCCCGACTCGAAGGGAGACCAAGCGTGGCCGGTAGCGCTCAGGAGCCTGCCTGCCACCGTAAAACGACAGCCGACATGACCGGTGGTCGGGACAGTGACCAACGGCCAAGGAACCCTAATAACGGGAGTTCTCGCGCCCAAAGTTCTCTCGGGAGGAGCCTATAAGAGCTCTCTTCCTCCGCAGAGGAAAGAGAGCTGCTTCTTTCTTTTCCCAGATCAAAAGAGAGAGAGCAATCGAAAAGAATAGAATTCAAGTCTCATGGCCACAAACGAGCACGCTTCTCTCAAGATCTTGATTCCTAAGCCTAGTCAGGCAACGGGAAGTTAGCCACCCACTGCGGTGCGTCAAGGAAGCCAGGCCTTCCGCTACTTGCTCACTGCATTTACCACTCTGATAAGCACGTATCAAACACACATCACTCACGCATCATCAGCACACATCCGCACACCGCCGAGCGTGTGCATCATTTCCGTTTATTGCGGGAACTTCCTGACTTGAGTATCGGAGTGGCCGTGGTGGGAGAAATCCCGCCAGACCTCTGACCTCTTACATGTTAATTGTGTTGTACAGGTCCAGGTTAACAGATACGAAAACCGGACACTCATCCTCACGCTTCAGCGCGGCCGGGAACTCGAAGGCCCACTAATCCGTACAACAACCGCGGACTCAGGACGCAACATTGGCGTCGTCTGTGGGAAACTGACGAGAAGCCTAGTGTCTCTTTGCTACCTCCCTTCCCTTCCGAAGCAAAGAGAATGGTGAACACCAGGGCACAAGCTAGTGCCCCAGCAATGAACATCGTCGCTCACAGTGAGGGCCCCCATCAGGAGCCACGCAGACGCCCGTCCGGAGCCTGATGTCCACCACTTGGCCGCGGACATGGGCGACATAAAGCTAGTACTCCATGCCCTATGCAATCGGACGAGAACTCCTTAGCCAGAGGCTGCCCCTTTAGTATCTCAAGCGCCCTCCTCCAGGAGGAGGAGACGCCGCGCGGATACCCTCAGGAGAAGATCCAACCAACCTAACAACGCCGCGGCCCAGGCGGTCCCTAACAAAATAGACCCATACGAAGCTGAAAGCCATCCCGACCGCAGCAATCGGGGGATAGCCCTGAGCGACGTAACCCCCGCAACTCTCGCGGCCGTGGGAGACCAACCGCGGTGGACTCCAACAGTGAGCGACCTCCTCAAGCGAAGAGCCGACACCACCAAAAAGATCAACCGCACCTTCAGGACCATACGAAGCTCCGTAATGACATCAACGCACGGAGAGGCGCTCTCAACCCGTCGATGGAGGAAAAAGTTAAGGTGTTGTGAGACATCCTACACAAGGAGAGGCCCACGCGATCCTCCATCGACCTTCGGAGGTCGCCCTTCGCCATGGATTTGCGGACTCAGCCGCTGCCAAGCAAGTTCAAAATGCCCGTCCTGGAGGGGTACAACGGAAGCAAGGATCCGATGGACCATCTCAACTACTTCCGCACCCATTTGTCCCTACAGGGAGCGAGTGAGGCCCTGATATGCCAGTGCTTTCCCGTCACCCTCAGGGGGGACGCGTTTCTCTAGTTCCATAGTCTCCCTCCGAATTCCATTCACTCATTTGACGAGCTAGCTGACAGTTTTCTGAACCAGTTTGCCTCCAGCCGAAGAGAAGAGAAGCAACCATGGCACCTGGTCCGCCTCCGTCGGAGATCAGACGAAAGTCTAAAGCGGTTTCTCAACCGTTTCATCATCGAGGCGCGGCGGATCCCCCAGCTCTCTGACGAGCTGAAACTCAATGCCTTCGCAGCCACGCTGGCGGTGGTGGATTTCTTTAAGCACCTGTCGCACCAGCACCCTCAGACCTTCCGGGAGGCCGAGGCTATTGCTAGGGCTTACATCACGACCGAAGAGGCTAACGAGGCAAAGCGCCCTGAGCAAGCGGACCAGTCCCCGGAAGCCGCCAGACTTACTGGCGGATGGAAGAGGGACGACGACAGCCATCGCTTCCCGGAGCGCCGCAAGCAGCCGCAGCCTCCGCCAGGACCTATGAAAGACCACGGACGAACATCCCTAACTCTCCTGAACAACACTCGTACAAACATCCTGATGCAGATCCAAGACGAAAAGTTCTTCATGTGGCGACCCAAGCCTAAATACTCAAACACATGGCTCAAGCCGCTCACACGGACTAAAAATTTAAAACCAAATAACATAAATTTCACATTTTAACTATTTCATTCACTTGAATTTCTACATCATGGTAAACCCCAACAAAATAAAAATACATAAATCTCAATAACAGTTTAATCTCATCATCCGGCTACCAGGACCATCTTCTCATGAGTTTTTCCTCCAAGCTAAACGCTGTCAACTCAATCTGGAGCCAAAAAAACACAATGGTGAGTCAAATGCCCAGCAAGTAAACATAATCAACAATAGATGAGTATAATTAAGCATCCCGGATAATAAATAATAAATAAAATCAATAATAGCAGGTCATAGATCAACCACTATCTGAGACTCAATAACGTGTCGTGTCCACAACCCGAAGTCACGTGAATGGCTAAGTATCAAGGAAGAAACATGGATTCCATCGAATCCGATCATCAGCTCAATACGATGTCACAACTGTATGAACGACAGCAGTCTCCAAGGACCTTATTCTACCATAGTAGACCAAAGGCCGAGTATTTACGCCCCCGACGGCTGGGTGAGTACCACGATGTTACCTAGTATCCATGATATCCCTACTACCCCTACAGTCCTCCTAGAGGCTGTACCCGTAGCATGCTCATACCATCTCTGATACCCCTCACCAATGATATCCCAAATATCATCCTCTACGATGGCCCCTAGGTTATAGACATCCCTCTTGACTAACTATATGAGATAACAAAATCTGAATATCAGCTCAATTTAAGGTCACCACTATACGAAAAAATAAGAACCTCCCTAGACCTTATTCTACCATCGTGAACCAAAGGCCGCGTATTTACGCCCCCAACGGTTGGGTGAGTACCACGAGGTTACCTAGTATCCATGGTATCCCCACTACCCCTACGGTCCTCCCAGAGGCTGTACCCGTAGCATGCTCATGCCATCTCCGATACCCCTCGCCAATGATATCCCAGATATCATCATCTACGATAATCACTAGGTTATAAGCATCCCTTCTCAATATCAACGACCTCAATCCTCCGGAATGGAATCAGTATTAGAAAAGTATAAACTACTTTACAGTCCCACGGACTCCCATTCGTCCAGTTACTGTAAAGTCTTCACACACTCTCCTTTACTTATCTATAGAGTGCCAATAAAATATACACACACCACTAAGATTAAAGTGAAGAATCACTTATCGGGTTTCATTAATGAGATGCAGGAATCATCACGTTATATTAGTCAACCTATTCTCCCATATATTCATCATTACCATAACATATCAATATTTACTTCACTAACCATCCATGTCCGTATATATATATATATATTCACTTGATAAACCTGCCAAACTCACAAATGAATATATATATATATATACACACACATCACTAACATACAAATATTCAACTATATATATAGATACATACAAATATACAAATATATATATATATACACACAATTATACAAATATATATATATATATACATACCAATATACGCACACACACATAGCAACACTTGCACTCACCTGCACACACACACACACACACACACAGCCACACAGCAGCATCTGCTGCTTCACCAGGCCCACACACACACAACACACCCATGGACAACAGTACACACACCCACACACTGCACTCAACCTAATACGCACACAGGCAACACACACCCACCGCAGCAGCACACCACACTACTCACACACACACACACACAGACTACGCCCACACCTGCCAACCCACAGGTCTCTTGGCAAGACACGGAAGACCACCGCCTCCTTACCCTCGGCTCACCACACGGCGACGATGGCATCACCATCTTCATCACCGAACTCCTGACAATGACACAACAAAGCCGTATACTCGTTCTCTCTGGGCCATATGCCAATTCTCACGAAAAATAGGAAAAGTCCCAACTTTCATGATTCATAGGTAATTTCATAGATTTTATAGCATAACTCCACTAATTATTATGCCCCAATTCACCGTAAGCCCCTCGAAGCATCCCATTTCTAGTGTCCAAAGCCAAGGCCCTGTTTTGTCCCAATTTTTCCATAACCCAAATTTTTCCCAAATCAAGCCAAGTAATCAGCAAATCAACTCTCATTATTTAACAGGTAAATTTATAAATTTCACATACAAATTTTTGAGCCCAAAATCGTGTTAATCCCTCGAAGAATTCACGGCGGAACCGAAGCCCAGTTTTCCCGATTTCTTCATCAATGGCCCAAATTTAATTGTAATCCTCCAAAATTCACCCACATTCAACAAGTTCTTTAACAAATCTTGATACAAAAATGGAAAATCGACATTATAGAAAGAAAGAAAGAAGACAACGGATTTTATCAAAGAACTCAAATTAACTTGCAAACGGGGAAGAGCGACATTTATAAGGGATTCACTTGCCAATTTGAGTAGAAATGACAGTAGAGGGGTTCACTTGCCTGATTATTGCAAACCACGGCTAGGTTAGCACCGATTTGGCTTCGTCTTCGGCTTTGACACAATGGCAACGGCAAACCGCGGTGACGATAATCATGGTGACGATTTACTCTTCTTCCCAGACCGGGTCGACGATGGCAAAGAGTGGGGTAACGTGAGGAACAAATGCGACGGCGATGAGCAATGCTGCAACGCGAAGGACAACGCATACGGCCTAGGTTTCACGACGGCTCCCCCCTTCTTCCCACACCAACGTCTCCTTAAATAATGAAGGAATCCGTTAGGGTTTTTGCCGAGTTTCCATTTGAGGCCCGATTTCCTTCCTCCCTTTGTTGCGCCGCTCTTCTCTCTCTCTCTCTCTCTCTTCTCCCCTTGGTCCTCTTCCCTTCTTCCTTTCTTCTTTCTTTCCTTTCTTTCTTTCTTCTTTTCTTTCCCCTTTTTCTTCGGCCAATTCTTTCTTTCTTCTCCCATTTTGTTTATTTATTTATTTATTTATTATTATTATTATTATTATTATTTTAATAAATATATTTTTTCAAATATATATATTTTTATTATTAATTATTTAATTTTTTATTATTACATTTATTATCATTATATCCACAATTATTATTTTATGACAATTATATTCTATTTATTAGTATATATTTTACTCCCCTTTATTATTATTTTTATTTATCATTTATTATTAATTATTTCATACTCATTATTATTTATAATGTTTATTAATATCAATATTTTAAATTATCTATTACTATATTAATTCTATATAACCCGAGTCAAACCATCAGGACGTTACACTTCAAGTGGCCGAAAGCGCCGAAAGGTCCTAGCGGCAGCGATCAGACCAAATACTGCCAATACCACCGCTGCCTGGGACACTCGACTAAGAACTGTCGGACCTTGCAGCGGGAGATAGAAGACCTGATCCGCCGCGGATACCTTAAATGGTTCGTGAAGAGTTCGGGGCACGGTCTCGCAACCTCAGAAGGCGAGGCCAGCGAACCGCCGAGAGGCGCACAGCCACCGGCGTGGTCAATATGATCTCCGTCGTAGCCGCCGGGAACACCAAGCGAGGAGAGCAGAGGCCGACTTCCAGCAACAAACAAGCAAGGATAGGGGATAAGAGTGATGTCATTAGCTTTAGAAGCGATGATATGGCTCATGTAACCTTCCCCCATACTGATCCCCTCGTTGTATCCCCCCTTGTTTCAGATGGTAAGGCTGACTACCAGTTGAAGCGAATCTTCATTGATAATAAAAGTTCAATAAATTTACTGTATCTCAGTGCTTTCTTTAAGCTTGGGTTGAGGCGAAGCCAGATGAGAGCGTCTGATGGACCCTTGTACGGTCTGGACAACGAACTGGCCCCCGTACAAGGGATAGTCTGGCTAGAGGTCACTATGGGAACCCACCCGCGCTCTGTAACGCGGGAGCTGGTGTTCCTCATCGTTGACCTACCATCTGTCTACAACGCCATATTGGGCAGACATTTCCTCACAACCTTTGGAGCCGTAACGTCAATCCCGCACCTAAAGGTGAAGTTTCCCACCTCGTGGGGTGTGGGAGAAGTGCTCCGGGACCAGGAGATGGGACGAACATACTACCTGTCCCAGATCAGCCCCGCGGCACCGTACCGCCCGGATGAAGATCTTGACCTCCACGACAAAACCCTGCTACAGCAAGCCCAGTTAATTACCTTAGGGCCAACTCCAACGTCTTCGCCTGGGTTACCCTGACATGCCTGAGATACCGGTCGAAGTAATCGTCCACAAGGTGGGCCTTGATTCGAGCCGCAAACCCGTTCGACAGAAGCGCCAAAACCACTCCATTGAGAAGTTGATCGCCATAAGAGAAGAGGTGAGGAGACTCCTAGATGCTGGATTCATCCGAGAGGTCCAATATCCGGAGTAGTTATCCAACGTCGTGCTGGTAAATAAGAACAATGGCAAGTGGCGGATGTGTGTCGACTTTTAAGGCTTGCCCCAAGGACAGTTTCCCTCTCCCCAGGATTGATCAACTCCTGGACTCCACGTCCGGACACGGACTCCTGAGCTTCATGGATGCATATTCTGACTACAGCCAGATTCAGATGCACCCTGAGGACGAGGAACATACCTCCTTTATGACCGACCAAGGGACGTACCGCTACAAGGTGATACCCTTTGGCCTCAAGTATGCCGACGCGACCTATCAACGCCTGGTAAACAAGGTGTTCAAGACCCAGATTGGGAAAACATGGAAGTATACGTCGACGATATGCTCATGAAGAGAAAAATCGACCACGACCACATTAGCGACCTAGAGGAGACCTTTTAGGTCCTCCGGCGGCACAGGATGAAGCTCAATCCCGTCAAATGCGCCTTCGGAGTGACGTCAGGAAAGTTTCTGGGCTTCATTGTGTCTTGACGTGGCATTGAAGCCAACCCAGAGAAGACCAAGGCCGTCCTCGACCTGAATCCCCCGCTAACGATAAAAGAAGTGCAGAAACTCACCGAGCGAATAGGGGCCCTCTCACAGTTTCTCGCCAAGTCGGCAGAGAAGTATCTGCCCTTTTTTAAAGCACTGAGGGGCACTAAATCGCTAGGGTTCCGGTGGACCGAGGAATGCGACGAAGCTTTCAAAGAGTTGAAGACGTACCTCACGAGCCCGCCTCTCCTGAGCTTGCCGAGCGAGGGCAAGGACCTTTACCTCCACTTGGCTACGTCAGCAGCGGCCCTTAGCTCCGTGCTAGTCGGAGAGCATGAGGAAGCGCAGCGGCCAGTTTACTACGTAAGCCGGGTGCTGACGGATGTGGAGGCCCGCTATCCGCACGCCGAGAAGATGGCCCTGGCCCTCATCTATTCGGCGCGGAAGCTGCGGCCGTACTTTCAGTCGCACCGGATCGTCGTACTGACAGATCAACCCTTGAAGTCGATCCTGCAGAAACCAGAAACTTTCGGGAGGTTGGTCAAGTGGGTCGTCTAGCTAAGAGAGTTCGACATGGAGTTCCAGCTCCGGCTAGCCGTGAAGGGACAGACTCTGGCAGATTTCATTGTTGAAACAACAACACCAGCTCCAGAAGACGCCGACAGCCTTGGAAATGTGGGAGACCACGGCCCTCCAATGTGGACCCTAAATGTGTATGGATCGTCCATCCGGACGAGCAGCGGAGCCGGAGTCGTACTAAAGATGTCGGAGGGTACGGAGATTACATACTCTGTCGCGCTAACCTTCCCAGCCACCAATAACGTGGCAGAGTATGAGGACCTCCTCACAGGACTACGCCTGGCCAAGGAATGTTCCACGAATTCATTGGTCGTGCACAGCGACTCCGAGCTTATGGTCAACCAGGCACAGGGGAACTTCGACGCGTCAAACCCGCAACTCGTGAGGTACTTGGCAAAAGCGAAGACCCTGATCCAGGAGTTTAACCGCTTCCTGATCAAGCACATCCCTGTGTCTCGACAACAAGAAGGTCACTCGATCGCCCGAGACACACCATTTGATCCCTGAGCAAGACGCCAGTGGAGACAAGGGAAGTCCCGGCTGCAAAAAAAGATTGACACAAAGTGGACCAAGAAATACTATGGGACACAAGAGACACCGATGACGCCGCACAGAAGTACTCCGACCAAGGAACTCTTCCCAATGATGTTGATGAGGCCAAGCGGATTAAGAAGACAGCAGGTTGGTACACGCGCCCTTAGGAAGGCTATACGCAGATTGGGATACCCATTCCTTTCCCGAAATGCCTTACCTGCATAGCCGAGTACGCCCTGAGCGAGGTGCACCTGGGATTATGCGGCTCACACATTGTGGGAAGAACCTCGCATTCAAGGTCATGCGGCAAGGATTTTATTGGCCAACCATGAACGAGATGCTATGGAGTTCGTCAGAAAGTGCGAGAGTTGCCAGGTCCATGGCCCCATGATGCATCAACCGCACACAGAGTTGCACTGCCTCTAGTCCCCGTGGCCATTCGCGTAGTGGTGACTCGATATCCTCGGACCGTTACCTTTGGCTTCCGGGCAGAGGAAGTTTCCGATTGTGGGTATTGATTACTTCACCAAGTGGCTAGAAACTGTTCCTCTGGCCCGAATCACCGAGCAGAACGCAACGGAATTCCTCCGTCAGAATATCGTTTGCCGCTTTAGGATTACTGAGGTCGTAGTGACCGACAACGGGACCCAGATTACAGGAAGTGATTCACAAGGTACTACGGTGACCTCCGCATCAAGCTGATCCGCACGTCTGTGGCGCATCCTCAAGCCAACTGGTAGGTTGAAGTCACCAACCGCACGTTGCTGCACGGGTTGAGGACCAAGCTTGAGGACGCAAGGGGCTCGTGGGTCGAAGAGCTACCGTTCGTACTTTGGTCGTATCGGACGACCCCGCGGGAGCCAACGAGAGAGACACCCTTCAACCTCTGCTTTGGTCTGAGGCTATAGTCCCCGTGGTGGTGGGAGTGCCAAGCCTGCGGGTCAAATTATTTGATCCAGCCACCAACTTGCAGAGGCTCCAGGACAACCTAGACCTACTCTCAGAGGTTCGAAATATGGCACTACTACGGATCGCAGCCTATCAACAGTGCGTCGCGCGATACTACAACAAGCGGGTGAAGGTACGCCCTCTTGAAGTTGGAGATCTGGTCCTCCGAAGCATAGAGGAGGCGGAAAAGACAGCAAATAGGAACAAGCTCTCCCCTGGGTGGGAGAGCCCGTTCCTCATCTCCGCAATCCTCCGGAGCGGAGCGTACAAGCTGCACGCCCAGAATGGCAAACTGGTCCCCCGGACCTGGAACGTCGCCAACTTAAGAAAATATTACTAGTAACGCCACGCCGGCCTAGGTAAGGCACACACGCGCATCATGTTGAATGCTTGTACATGTGTTATGCTTTTTGTCAATAAGATTAGTTTTTCAGTTATTCTACATCTCCATTTGTGTGAAGTGTTGGCATACATAGCGTTCTTAAACCAAAACGACCTAGATTGCCCCTAACTCGGCAAAACTATCGTCAGTCCGTAAATCAAACCCTTGGCCTTGTGCCAGGCGGCCTGTAAGCGGCCACTAAAAACCTTACCTGCACGGCAATTAAGTCCGAGAGGGGACACATCTATCATGGCTCTACGCCAGTCGACCCAGGCGGTCAAAATATTAGGCCAGGGGGCTTTGGAGGCTTCCCAATTCTTGGCCAACAAAAACCTTAGGGGGCAAGAGTCGCAGGCGTGCAGCGACCTTCTCACGCAGAAGAGAGCACCCTCAATCTATGATGGTCAAGGGCTAGGACCTTAAATACGGTGACTATGACGCCTTGAGCAGGGGCCACGCACCTCTTGCGGATACCACGCAACTAAGGCCTAGACTCGGACCCCAGTTGTCGTGGCCTGAAAACCCGGCTAACCCTTGGTGTGGTTCCACGGGACTTGCAACGACATCCACTTTACTAGATCGAGCTTCCCATCAAACGCGCAAGATGCGGCGACATCCTCCGACGAAGGATGAGCACAGCACAAAAAGGCTCCAGACTAGGGCCTTGGCGACAATAGCTTTGCGAGCTTAGCCTTCAAATACGGGGCATGACCTCACAGACCACATTGAACAAAGGGTGCGATCTTACATACCGCATTGTGAGATAACGTATACGAGAGAGAAGGGAACTGGCTCTTATCCATTTGCCAAAAACAAGTAAATACAAAAGCATGGGAGGAATAAAAAAAAACAGAGAGAGGGGCAATGGAGCAACATATACAGAAAAAGACTACTGTGGGGGAATGGACGGACTGGCTTCCTCAAAGAAGTTCCTCAAGCTGGATGCTTCCCTGACCCCAGTGTTTCCAGGATGAAAGACTCCTTCGGGTACACCAGGAGCAGCCAAGGAAGCAATCCTACGACACAGACAAATGCCGTCCCAAAACTGAGCCTCCAACAAGCGCTCCGCCTCCGACGGGGTGATCAGGCCAATCATATCTCTACAGAAAGTGTGCCACTTTTAGGCCGCAAGCGCCCGATCTCTCTTGCGCCCGCCACTGCCTCCCTCAAGGAGGCGACCTGGGCTCTCGTGTGATGAATGGCGTGCAGCCCACTCTGGAAGCCCCCGTGGAGGAGGGCGACTAGTCCGTCGAAAGGGTCAGCATCCCCAGGAATATGCATGGGAAGAGAAAGACATTAGAAGAAATCCTTGAAATTTATGGCAGCAAGGGAGTGTCAGATCGGGACGACCATACCTGAGTGGGAGCGGCGTTCGAGGGATGTAGAAGATCACCTGACGAAGGCCCTTCCCGAGGCTCATCCTGTTCGGCCACGAGGGCCAGGCTAGCCGGAAGGGCAGCAGACGTAGGAGTGCTTGGGGGCTCCAACCCCGAAGACGTCTCGACTGCCGCTGCCCCAGCTCCCGGCGGACTGGCAACAAATACGACTCCGGCCTCCGATATTGTAGGGATGTCCTCAAGGATCCCACCCTCCGAAATGGGCTCCACGAAAATAACAGTTGGCTCCAAGGATCCCCCTAACTCTGACGTTGGCCCGGGCGTTGGCGCGTGTGATCCCTTGGGGTCATCAAGGTCCAAGACGCCGCCCGCCATTCCCAGAGTCGCATCCATGAACACACTGGAGATGGAATGCGCGGAAGGCCCCTCAGTAGGTTGAGGCTCCGCCTCGTTGACTTCGAGCACGGCTAACCCCACGGCCGGAGTCGGCGGTGGTTCGGTGGCCTGCCCCTGGAGTTCTACGCTCGCAGCCACCTCCAGGACCGGATCCTGAATCTCAACAGCGAAACTAACAGCTTACCTCTGGGACCTCCGTGTCGAAGTGCCTCCCGCTTCCCTCAACCTCTTCAGGGGAGCCTCAACCCCCTCTTCGTCTGAGGACGACTCCAGCAACGAGCAACTTTCCTCCTCGTCACCTCCAGATGATCAGGGAACGACAACTCCCCCAGGCTCTCTCTTACCAGGACCGGCAACGCTCCAACCCGACGAAGGCCCCCACTTGGCGGCCTCGAACGTGATGGACGTCAAGAAATATCCCTAGACAGAGAACTTCGCCATCTGAGATTGGATGGCAGTAACCAACTCCGCTGCCGCCGCAGCGTCCTCCACCGACGGCTTTTCGAGGAAGAACCTTGAAATCGGGCCCCACTCGCGCGAAAGCTCAGAATCAGGGGGCTCTTGCAAGAAAAAGTATCAGTCTTTTCAATTCTTAACCGAATCCGGATTGGTCCCTCAAAAATGGAAGCCAGTCTTTGGCGACATAGACACCCAATCCTCAGACTCCGTGAAGCAAAAAATCAATCTGGCCACCTTGGCATCGAAGGAACCACCATGAAGGCGAGCGAAGATGCACAGAGATGCCAGATAACACAGAGCGTTAGGGTGAAGTCTCGCCACCGAAACCCCCAACACCTCCACCAGCACGTACAACGTGCAAGGCATGGGATAACAAAGCCCCCCTCTCAGGTGGTGCTCATAAACTGTGACATAGCCCCCTGAGGGGGTGCTGGCTCTATCTATGAAGCCGAGAGCACGATGGCCCCAATCGCTAGGAATGCCGTAATCTACCGCAAGGGCAGCAATGACACTGGACGTCAATGCAAACCTTGTGTTATGGACCCCCTGACGACTCACCCTGGGAGCCTGAGAAGAAAAAGAATTCTCTCTCTTCTTTGACATACCTCTCCCACAATACAAGTCAAGAATACGAAAATCTCAGCATGGTGAAAAACCGCCACGGAAAGTTTAAATAGGCAACAAGAGGCAGTGGGCAGGAAACCCAAACGACGCTCACCACGAATGGCTGAGACACGTGCCTGCCCCGTGGATCATCGTGGGGCCTGAAGTCACCCACAATGATGGCCATACGCCGGTCTAGAGAGTGGAGTCACCTCAACCACTTGACGGAAATCCACACTGGCACCTCCGCATTAAATGCAGGATTACAATAATGAAGCTCGGCAAAGGGACACACGAGAATGAAAATAAAAATTCAGCAACACAAATTACGGGAAACAAAGCAGCGCAACAAAACAATGGATTTCATTACAACAATTGCAGAAGAGTGGTTACAACGGCTTGCCGCAGTGACTATCATCTAACGCCCCGCACGATCCACAGAAGAACTCGGAGCCGGGTACTCAACCAGATGCGCGCGCGTTTGGGCGCTAGAGTTGCGATAGTCGAAGACGCCGACGCGGAAGTTTGGGTCCTCCAGCGAGGCTAGCCTCCTGCTAAGACGAATTCTGTCCTTGTAATTTCTCTCTAGTGCAGGACCAACTTCCTCCGGCAAGAACCTCAACCTCAACTCCGTCCCCATCCGCGTGACCTCTGCCCTAAGCTGTCGCCGCAGCTACTCATTCTCTTCTTCAAGAGCCAGTATGCGGGCCTGAGCCCCCGCATTGGCACTGACAAGTTGGGAAACCCTCTCTTCTGATTCAGCCCACACTTCCACAAAATACGCCGCTCGGGCCCTCAACCACTCCATCTCGACCACTGTGACTTACACTTGCGCCTCAATGCCCTCAACCCTCCTGGTGATCCGTCGAGGCGAGAGGTCCACTCCTCCCCGAGCACGCTCCCGAGAAGAGGCGCACTCTCGCCTCTCAAAGCCTCGGGAGGCACTCGGGGGGAATCAAGTGGCCCGCGCTGGCTGGATTCGCAGTGACTCCTCCTAGTATGGCGGCACTCGAAGCCCTGAGAGCGTGGGACCCAATCTCTGACCCACCGGAAGAACGTTCCGATTTGAATGATGATGACGACTCCTCCATCAAAGTTACGGCTAGAACGAACACAGGAAGAACGGACAGCTGTTGAGTGCGTAAACAAAGGAAAGTGCAAAGTC
This sequence comes from Nepenthes gracilis, assembly GCA_033239525.1. Taxonomy (NCBI): domain Eukaryota; kingdom Viridiplantae; phylum Streptophyta; class Magnoliopsida; order Caryophyllales; family Nepenthaceae; genus Nepenthes; species Nepenthes gracilis. The sequence continues at coordinate 19,590,931 of BSYO01000012.1, read as the reverse complement.
TCGGGGAGGATTAGCATGTTTAAATAGACGAGACTTTCTCCTGAAATGACTGCGCTTTGAAGACAAAAGGCGCCAGCGCATGGCTAACGTGTAATATCCCAAATATTTTTTTAGAATAAAATTAATAAATTAGTTTCAATAATTAGTTTTAATTACTATTAGGATTAAAATCTGATCTTTGGGCCTAATAAATTAAATGAATTAATGGATTGGGCCTGAATATTTGGACCGTTAATTAAAATTTAGATAAAATAGTGAATTAATCATTCGTTGACGAAGTATATATATATATATATATAAATGAATAAATAAAATATTAAAAATTTAGGTTAAGATCATAAATAGAGATAATTAGATAACTAACAATATAATAAATATTTTAAAGAGAGATAAATAAATATACATAAATAAATATATTAGAAAAATATGCTAATAAATGATAATAATGATAATAATAATAATAATAATAAATATATAAATAAGTAATAAAAATAATAATAAATGTATTAATAAATAATAATAATGGTAATAATAATTGTTGGGTTCAGTACCCAGGGTCCCCGATCCACCGGGTAGAAAAGTACTTGACTCGGGAAGCTAAGTGTAAAGGAGCCTGAGAATGATCATAGCAGTCCGAGAGAAGATCTCGGGAATGGCAAAGGCAGAACGCCCGAGGGCTTTGAAGCCCGAGAACCTCAGTTTTGAAGTCCGTGACCCAATAAAAGCGCGAGACACTCCAAGACGTCCGAGATCACCACCGGCTAACAAATCTCGCAAAACGTGAAACTCCGCAACGCACTACCACTGCCAGACTGACACCGCGGCCTGTCACCGCCGTCTGGCATTCCTGGCAAAAACGACTAAACGTGCCTCTCCAGATCGACGGGACACCCTGACACTGCAGGACGCAGGTGAGAGGTGGCCAGCCAGGCACCCAGTGGCCAACGGCATTATTTTCGCCTATAAATACTCTCCCTGGGCATCAGGGAGGGGGGAGGATCTTTTCCGTAAACTAGTGGGAAAGCTCTCACGAATTTTTCCGAGAACAAAAAAGCTAAGACTCCGAAAGAAAGAGAACGCTCGACCACCTTTGCCTTTCATCTCTTTGTAATTCAAACGCTCGGCCTTTGTATTAGCCTCTTATAAGGAAAACACTCATAGTGAAGTACTTCAAAGCCCTCGTGGTTTTCCTTCACCGTTCGAAGAGAAGGTTTCGCGCTCAAAATATTGTGTTGATCTCTCTTCCCTCTCACTCAATCTTCACTGT